>CM050175.1:52726791-52806791 GCA_027410445.1 Discoglossus pictus
AAACTGTGTCCAACTCTGTGGACTTTTATCTCCTATCAGATATTAACAAATTGAAACAATTCAAAGTAGGGCAACTAAAATGATGCATGGTCTCAAAGACAAGACGTATATTGAAAGACTCCATGACCTCAGTATGCTCAGCTAAGAAAAAGGGAGAGGGGGAAAGAATCAAAACTTTCAAATATATCAAATGATTCAATCAAAAGCTGGACCTTTCCTGTTTTATGCCTCCTGTTGCCGAGTGCGCTCGCCTCCCACATCCCAATGTGCTCCCTAAGCCCCTAATCCCATAAATCCCCTTGCCACCCCTGAACCTAACCCCCTAACCCTAAATCCCTAACCCCCTAAAACTAAGTCCCTAAGCCCCTAACACCCTATACCGATTGCCAGCCCTAACCCTAAACCTAACCCCCTATCCCTAAGCCCCTAACCCTAAACCCCTACACCCCTTGTCGGCCCTAACCATAATCCTAACCCCCTACACCACTTCCCGTCCTAACACTAAACCTACCCCCCTAACCCTAAGGCCCTAACCCCCTACACCCCTTGGCAGCCCTAACCCTAACCCAACCCTCTTAGCTTAAGCCTAACCCTAACCCCCTACACCCCTTCCCGAACCTAACCCTGTAAACCTAACCCAAAAAACCCTAACCACATACCGGCCACAAGGAGACGGCTTCATCGGCGCAGGGCAGTGCAGCATGTGTGCATGCACATAACAGATGCACGTGCACATGTGGTACATAAAACAGGAAAGGTCCATCTTAATATATTTAATAAAAAAAGGAATGCAAGAAAATTAAGTTGGAGGTTGAAAGGTATAGGAGTAATGTTTACTACTTTACAGAAAGAATAGTAGGTAAGTGGAATAACCAACCAGTGGTAGGGTCAAACACAGCTAAGGATTTTAAGCATAAGACCATCCTGTAATTTATTTAAGCCAATATTTTATGTAGATAGAATGAGCAAACTAGATGGACCTTTTCATTCTTATCTTCTGTTGAGTCTCTATGTTAAAGCTCCCTCCTCATTCCTCCTTCCATATCCATACCAACAGATCTAATTGCCATTTTTCTGATGGAACATTAAATGTTTTTTATTTGTTTTCCATGCACCAAACTAGACCTACCTGTGATAATTATGAAGGAACGCCATAGATGTACCTGCCATATTGGTTGCATTGAGGATATTGTGCTTTTACTAAGATATAATAATGTCATTTTGCTTCATCAAACCAACCATTTTCCACTAATGAACTGCTAGCATGTACGTTTTTGAATGATCATTTAGTGGGAGCCGAGAGGTCTTAATGTTAGCGTATTAAAACTAAGTAATATGATAAAACGGCAGAACTACGGAGCAATCTCATAGCAACATGGCTAGCTCGTTGGGCTCGTTGTCAATAGCAACAAATAGCCACATTAGTAGATAAGAGCCCTGATGTACTGAGTATGGAAGTATAGAATCTGGCAGTGTTAATAAAATGGGATCCCCCAGGGCTCTTTAAGGGAGTAATATGTAATCATTTTAAACAACAAAAACTGAAAAAGCAGAAAGAAATACAAAGAGCGCTCAAGAAAGCAGAAAGAATAGAAGAGATGTAATGCGTTAGATTATTGATTAAAATGAGCACGTGGTGTTGTCAACAAACTGTTTGAGTCATGGCTGGTAACCATACCAGGGAATCTACAGATAATTATATAAGAAGAGTTTAAAAGAGGTGTATTGGTAGATGAATTTAATCACTTGTTGGGTTTGGAGTTTATGATATTAAACGCAGTAGAAAAAAAGCAATTCTTCTCTCGTCATTAATACTCTGCTCAAGGCAATGTGGCACCCTGGCCGGGGTCTTGTGCACCCCATGTAAGTTATAAGTACAGGTGGTCCCCAAGTTACAGACGAGATACGTTCCTGAGAACGTCTTTAGGTCGGATTTGTATGTAACTTGGATCCTGAGGAATAATAACAACAGCGGTACTATAATGGCTCAAATGTGGTAGAAATAACAATACAGTGTAATACTGCAATAATTATAATAATTTGTTTAGTAGTTTAGTCGTTAGACTCTCCATTACCCTATGGACTGCTGTACACCAGGCATCGTAATGTCTCTGGTTGTGCTTGTCCATAGAGTTATCTTTGCAATGATACCGGAGTGGGTTGCCATTTCCTTCTCTAGTGACCTGCCCATCTCAGGTGACCCAACATGGTATAGCTCAGAGCTTCATTGAAGTACACAAGCCCCCTCACCATGACAAGATAGTGATCCAGATGGGGAATAATAATAATACCCCTGTAGTATAATAATTTACAGAAACTATTGTGCTCTCTCAATCCAAACACACCGAACACAAAAATATACTTATACAAAAAGCTTTGGGAGCCGTTGTTAAATACGGGTCGTCTGTAAGTCAAGTCGTCCGTAACCCGCGTACCTCCTGTACAGGAACAGAGACCTGCTTTGGTTATGTGAAAAAATTATGCAGACGTTCAGTATAGTTATAGTAAGGAAACACAAATGAAGGTAAGCTATAAACAAAGGTAGAATACGAGTACTTTTACACCAAAATAAACTCTTTTGTAGCTTCTTCCTTGCAAAATTATATATATATATATATATATATATATATATATATATATATATATATACATAAATATACATATATATATATATATACACTGCTCAAAAAAATAAAGGGAACACTAAAATAACACATCCTAGATCTGAGTGAATTAAATATTCTTCTGAAATACTTTGTTCTTTACATAGTTGAATGTGCTGACAACAAAATCACACAAAAATTTAAAAATGGAAATCACATTTTTCAACCCATGGAGGTCTGGATTTGGAGTCACCCCCATTATGAAAGTGGAAAAACACACTACAGGCTGATCCTTAAAACAAGTCAACATGAGGCTAAGTAGTGTGTGTGGCCTCCACGTGCCTGTATGACCTCCCTACAATGTCTGGGCATGCTCCTGATGTGGTGGCGGATGGTCTCCTGAGGGATCTCCTCCAAGACCTGGACTAAAGCATCTGCCAACTCCTGGACAGTCTGTGGTGCAACGTGATGTTGGTGGATGGAGCGAGACATGATGTCCCAGATGTGCTCAATTGGATTCAAATCTGGGGAACGGGCGGGCCAGTCCATAGCATCAATGCCTTTGTCTTGCAGGAACTGCTGATACACTCCAGCCACATGAGGTCTAGCATTGTCTTGCCTTAGGAGGAACCCAGGGCCAACCACACTAGCATATGGTCTCACAAGGGGTCTGAGGATCTCATCTCGGTACCTATTGGCAGTCAGGCTACCTCTGGCAAGCACATGGAGGGCTGTGTGGCCCCCCCAAAGAAATGCCACCCCACACCATTACTGATCCACTGCCAACCGGTCATGCTGGATGATGTTGCAGGCAGCAGAACTGTAACGGCTACCCCGGTAGTGAGAGGGTACCAGCCGTTGGAGACGTCCTTTTCCCTGGCAAGCTGCTGTGTAAAAGTGAAGTTGGTATAATCCCATCCAAGAGTTCCAGAGGGAAAGTCAGGTTCAGCATTAAATATCCATATAGAAGCACTGCGCAGTCTCAGAAGCCCAGACCACCCATATTGGACGACACTTTCTTGGGAGTCAAAGAATACTGACTTTATTTTGTTATATGCAGAAATATATATACACCTCTTTCCACAGGTAATACACATGCCCATATTTGGCCACACAATACACATAGAGAGAACAATAGGTGTGGTCACACCTCCCATGGACTAGCCGGCTACTTTGATACAATAACAGACATTGATAAGATAATGCTTCTCTTTGTTCCATCTTTCACAATGTGAACACTTTACACAATAAGGCTCTCCTGCCTCTAGGAGACCCTAATAGGATTATGTATTCTGCTAGGGGTCTGCAATAGTCTGGCTAATATTCTGCAGAGCATAAACCAACATACATATAGTAAGATCATATTTTAACCATAATAATCATAAAACAGGGTAAAACAGTGATGGGTACCGTTACACACCTCCCCCGTGACCATAAGCCGGCATACACGGTCTGATCCCAACGGATCGGCCTGGGGATGTCCGGACAAAACGATTTGTTGGTCAATTCTACAGTTTGACAACCCATCAGCATTACTGCAATTCACATTTCCTCACATTTCAAGAACAGAACAAACGCACACTTCATACAGCATTCACAGCAATAAACATTTCAAGGAGAGGGAAAATACATTTTACAAACTGGTTTCAGACAATTAAATAATGAAGCAGAGAAGCATCAGCCTTCCAAATGAACTGAAGTCCTTTAGCAAAACCGTCCCAAGTTGCAGAGTACATTCCTCCCCCAGCTCTTGGTCGGGCCCCTATTGTACAGGGCCCACTGTTCTCCCCCTGTAAACCCACCCAAAAAATCCAGGATCCCATCCCAACAGTCCAGGATCCCAGTGTCCAAAAGGTGGGCCACAATCTCTGTCCCAAAGAAACCCCTTTCCATATAAAACGTTCCCGCTCATCCCCTCTATCGTCGGCTAATGCTCGGTACTTTTGGAGGGTGGGGTCCTGTCTAGTTTCCCTCACAAGCTCTTCGGGGGTGTCCCACGCTATGGGTCTCACTGTGGCGGTAGTGCTAAGTGTCTGCTTGTGGCTTACCTGGGTCTCCCAACCTGTTGTAGGAACGTCCTCGGTACGGGTTTGTGAGCGGGTGGTCACGGGACAAGCAGCAGCAGTCGTGGGTAAAAAGGCTGAGGCTAGAGGGCCAATATCATTGCCCAGCACGACCTCAGCAGGTAAATTGTCCATGATGCCTACTGTGGTCTTTCCCGACCCGACTCCCCAATCCAAGTGTACCCGGGCGGTGGGTAAGCGAAAAACAGCCCCCCCTGCGACACGAACAGCAACGGTACGATTAAATACATGTTCTGGTTTCACGAGATGTTTCTGCACCAAAGTGATGGTAGCGCCAGTGTCTCTTAAGCCTTGTGCTACCTGTCCATTCACACGCACCTCTTGGCGGTGATGCTGGCGGTTATCCGGGGAGGCAGCCTGTACGGGGTTGGCCTCATACAAGATTCCCAAACACTCCTCAGGGCTCCCTTTGATTTTCAGGCAGTGAGCAGCAGAGGGACGTGATGGCGGGGTCTCTGTGTGGGGTGTTGTGCGCCTCCATTTGTTATTGGCTGATCTCAAAGGGCAATAGCGGGCAATATGCCCTGTGTTGCAGCAGCGATGGCACGTCATTTTGTAAGAATCCCGGGGTTGGTGGTTAGACCCCTGAGGCCGTGGCGGTCCTGGGGGTACTGGGGCCCGAAATTCTGTGCGTGCAGTGGGTATTGAAGTGCGTAGCTCTGCTCTAGAGGTTGGTCGTGTGGACCCTTGGCTCACCTTTCTGGACTCTGTGTATTCGTCCGCTAGCCGTGCTGCCTCGATTAAGTTAGCAGGGCGACGATCTCTCACCCAATCCTGTATGTCTGCCGCCAGATCTTGGTAGAAATGTTCCATCAGGAATAGCTGTAGTACTTCCTCTCCTGTGTTGGCATTGCACCCTCGCACCCAATGTGATGCCACCCTTTGTATCTTGCTGGCCCATTCCATGTGGGAGTCTGCAGCCTTCTTTTTAGACTCCCTGAAGCGACGGCGATATGTTTCCGGGGTGACGGCATATCTGGTGAGCAGTGCAGCCTTCACCCGGCGATACTGCGCAATATCTTTCTCAGTAAGCGCCCGAAAAGCCTCATTTGCTTTTCCTGATAGCTTTCTAGCCAAAATAGTGACCCATTGGTCTGGTGGTATTTGGTGTAGTGAGCACTGCCTCTCGAAGTCAGCCAAATATCCATCAATTTCTTCCTCACTTTCCACAAACGCTTTGAAGGCAGTGAAGGGTATTTTCTGCCCTGTAGCAGCGGGTCGGGGAGTATGAACTGTATGTGCCAGGGGTTGTCTAGCTCTTGCCAGTTCAAGTTCGTGCCCCCTCCTATTTTGGATCTCCGTTCTCGCTTCCCGGAACAGCTGATCTATTAGCTCCACCGATGTTGCTGGGTACATGGATAATCTCCGCTGAACCAGGTTTGTAATTTCCTCCTCCTCGCTGACAGGGGTAGGTTGGTCCACGACCTCCATGGATCGATCCATCTCGTCCAGCTCCAGTAGGTCAGCTATCAGCTCTCTCCGTGGTCAGTTGTTGGCACTCCTTCCTCTGGTTTCCAAGAGATCCTTTAGTGTGGGTCTTTTCAGTTTAGCGTACTGGGATTCCATTCAGCACTTGCGTTGGGGATGAAAAGGACCATCCCACCGCTGCCAACCAATGTAACGGCTACCCCGGTAGTGAGAGGGTACCAGCCGTTGGAGACGTCCTTTTCCCTGGCAAGCTGCTGTGTAAAAGTGAAGTTGGTATAATCCCATCCAAGAGTTCCAGAGGGAAAGTCAGGTTCAGCATTAAATATCCATATAGAAGCACTGCGCAGTCTCAGAAGCCCAGACCACCCATATTGGACGAAACTTTCTTGGGAGTCAAAGAATACTGACTTTATTTTGTTATATGCAGAAATATATATACACCTCTTTCCACAGGTAATACACATGCCCATATTTGGCCACACAATACACATAGAGAGAACAATAGGTGTGGTCACACCTCCCATGGACTAGCCGGCTACTTTGATACAATAACAGACATTGATAAGATAATGCTTCTCTTTGTTCCATCTTTCACAATGTGAACACTTTACACAAGAGGGCTCTCCTGCCTTTAGGAGACCCTAATAGGATTATGTATTCTGCTAGGGGTCTGCAATAGTCTGGCTAATATTCTGCAGAGCATAAACCAACATACATATAGTAGGATCATATTTTAACCATAATAATCATAAAACAGGGTAAAACAGTGATGGGTTCCGTTACAAGAACGTTCTCCACAGCGTCTCCAGACCCTGTCACGTCTGTCACATGTGCTCAGTGTGAACCTGCTTTCATCTGTGAAGAGCACAGGGCGCCAGTGGCAAATTTGCCAATCTTGGTGTTCTCTGGCAAATGCCAAACATACTGCACGGTGTTGGGCTGTAAGCACAACCCCCACCAGTGGATGTCGGGCCCTCATACCACCCTCATGGAGTCTGTTTCTGACCGTTTGAGCAGACACATGCACGTTTGTGACCTGCTGGCGGTCATTTTGCAGGGCTCTGGCAGTGCTCTTCCTGTTCCTTCTTGCACAAAGGTGGAGGTAGCGGTCCTGATGCTGGGTTGTTGCCCTCATACGGCCTCCTCCACATCTCCTGATGTACTGGCCTGTCTCCTGGTAGCGCCTCCATGCTCTGGACACTACGCTGACAGACACAACAAACCTTCTTGCCACAGCTCGCATTGATGTGCCATCCTGGATGAGCTGCACTACCTGAGCCACTTGTGTGGGTTGTAGACTCTGTCTCATGCTACCACTAGAGTGAAAGCACCACCAGCATTAAAAAGTGACCAAAACATCAGCCAGAAAGCATAGGAACTGAGAAGTGGTCTGTGGTCACCACCTGCAAAATCACTCCTTTATTGGGGGTGTCTTGCTAATTCCCCATAATTTCCACCTTTTGTCTATCCCATTTGCACAACAGCATGTGAAATTGATTGTCACTTGATTGTTGCTTCCTAAGTGGACAGTTTGATTTTACAGAAGTGTGATTGACTTGGAGTTACATTGTGTTGTTTAAGTGTTCCCTTTATTTTTTTGAGCAGTGTATATATATATATATATATATATATATATATACACATACACACAAATTATATATGTATTGTTCTATGTCTATATTGGAATCTATCTATTCACATCTATGCAGTCCTGCTACCATCTACCCTGCCATACACCCGCTGCCTCTCTAGTGATGATTCTCTTGTACTTTCCATGCTTCCTAGAGGTAAACTGTCGTGTAAGGAAGAAAATTTTTATTTCATGTTCCAGAAGAGGTTGTTTAATTAGCCAGTGCCCCATGTGTCCTCGGATGGAGAGCAAACACATAGCCTTTTACCCATAAGTATATTGATATTTTCATTGCATCATCTTGCAGGTGACAGAAAATCATTTGAGTCTAGGACAGCAAGAGGTCCCCTGTGGCCCAGGGCTTGTACTCAGCCGTCTGTCTCTGGAACGTGGTGGCATTCGCATGTCTGCACCCGGCTGAGATGCAAGGCTGTCTATTTTATCACACGGCACATGTAGTTGTCATGAATAGGGGACCTGCAGAGATTGTCCTATTTTACTCTATCATATACAATTCAGTAGGGGTTTACTATGACATTGATCTAGATTAACCAAGCCGTATATCATGTGGGAAGTGCGATTTCCTGCTGCTCATCTGGGTCATCAAAGTATCTAAAGTAGACCCTAAAATATAGTACAACAGTACCACACTCACAATTGTGCTTAATATTTTATCGGACCACCATGGTCACAACTGTAAAAAAAAAAAAAAAAGCCTCTTTTGAAAAACAATACTTTTTAACAATACATCACATATATAGTTGTGAGCGTATGAGTTGTTGCTAACGCTGCGGGCTCGCATAGCGAGGCCGCGGGCTCGCTATGCGAGCCGAGGCCCTCGCGAAGCGAGGGCACTGCCCGAGGGTCTCAGTTGCTGGCATGGAGCGCCGTAGGCGCTCCATGCCAGCACCTGAGGACCTCGCAAAGCGAGGGCCGCAGTTGCTGGCATGGAGCGCCGAAGGCGCTCCATGCCAGCAACTGCGACCCTCGCAAACTTCACGTCGCAACCCAAACAGTACGACACACACATTACGACACTCGCAAACAACATACGACACACGTTCACACACATTACGGACTCGCAACACTCGGACGCAACTCGCGAACATTACAAAATGTAAAACACAATACATACACACACCACATACATAAAAAACTTACCTACACCAAGAGGGAGCACCCAGCACATCAAAAATACAACTTACACCTCGATTTTACTCGAAATAAAACAGTTTAGAGACTAAAAAAAAATCGAAGCGAGAGAAAAAATGGCCGCCGAACAAAACGAAAACGAGGCTACAGCACTCTAAACTCGCAAAACACCACAAGAAACTCGCAAAACACCACAAAACACCTACGGATATTCCGATACAAAGCCTATAGTTAGAGAAGATATTTATGCTGGCACTAACGGCATCATTGAATCCTTGTGGGTTGAGCTAAATAGTGGAGGAGCTAATTCTAAATGCATATTGGTGGGAGTATGCTATAAACCCCCAAATATAGCTGAAAGTGAGGAAATACAATTATTGTTACAGATTGGAAATGCAGCTAAGCATGGGCAAGTTCTAATAATGGGAGACTTTAATTACCCTGATATGAACTGGATAAACGAGACCAGCAGCTCAGCTAAGGGGAGCAGGTTCTTGAGTACACTCAGGGATCATTATCTAGCCCAGGTAATACAAGAACCTACTAGAAATGGGGCCATCTTGGATTTAGTCATCACAAGTAATATTGATATAATATCAAATGTAAAAATAGGGGAACCCTTGGGGAACAGTGATCACAACACAGTCTCATTTGAGATTGAATACAAAAAACAGAGTTGTAAGGGGCCAACAAAAACTCTAAATTTTAAAAGGGCTAACTTTAATGGGCTACGGGCAGCAATACAACATATAGACTGGGACAAAGAACTTACAGGGAAGAATACTGAAAATAAATGGACAACATTCAAATCCTTACTAAATAAACATACTCATCAGCATGTACCATGTGGAAATAAAATAAATAGGAGTAAATCACATCCCATGTTTTTATGAGGAGGTTAGTAGGAACTTGGATCAGGGCAACTCAGTGGATGTAGTCTTTTTAGATTTTTCAAAGGCATTTGATACAGTGCCACATGGAAGACTAGTGAGCAAACTAAGGGATACAGGAATTGCAGTAAATATCTGCTCATGGATCGAGAGCTGGCTAAAAGACAGGAAGCAAAGGGTTGTTGTAAATGGAACATACTCCGATTGGTCTAATGTGATAAGTGGGGTTCCTCAGGGCTCAGTATTGGGTCCTCTCCTTTTTAACATATTTATTAATGACATTGAAGTAGGACTCGAATGTAGTGTCTCCATTTTTGCTGATGACACTAAGTTGTGCAAGGTAATAAAATCAGATAATGATGTACTTTCCCTACAAAAGGATTTGCATAAATTAGAGAAATGGGCGGCTAAATGGCAGATGAGATTTAATACAAATAAATGTAAGGTTATGCATTTGGGAAGGAAAAATAGCCAAGCAATCTATAATCTTAATGGAGCAAATCTAGGGGTATCAGATATTGAAAGGGATTTGGGAGTACTAGTGGACAACCACCTAGGTAACAGCGCTCAAAGCCAAGCAGCGGCTGCAAAGGCAAATAAAATATTAGCATGTATTAGGAAGGGTATAGAAGCCAGGGAAGAAGATATAATTCTGCCACTATACAAATCTCTAGTACGCCCTCATTTGGAATATGGAGTACAATTTTGGGCACCACCTCACAAAAAAGACATCTTAGAGCTGGAAAAAGTACAGAGAAGGGCTACAAAACTAATAAGGGGAATGGAGGGGCTAAGTTATGAAGAAAGACTAGCAAAATTAAACTTATTTTCGCTAGAAAAAAGGCGTCTAAGAGGAGATATGATTACGTTATTTAAATACATCCAGGGTCCATATAAGGCTTTGTCAAGTGAGCTTTTTGTAGCAAGAGATTTTCAACTGACAAGAGGACATCCGTTGAGGTTAGAGGAAAAAAGATTTCACCTTAAACAAAGAAAAGGGTTCTTCACAGTTAGGGTGGTTAAACTGTGGAATTCTCTACCAAAGGAGGTGGTGACAGCGAATTCGATAGACAACTTCAAAAAGGGGTTAGATATATTTCTGAATAAAGAGGGCATTCAAGGCTATCCTAGATAACTAGCGAAGGAATATTGATCCAGGGAGAAATTTGATCGCCAGTTTCTGGGGTCAGGAAGGAATTTTGCTTTTTTTCCCCCTTATGAGACAATTGGCAAAGTTTCAATGGGGTTTTTTTTATGTTTGCCTTCCTCTGGATCAATTAACAATAATTAACAATTAACAATAATAATAAATAGTCCAAATTAAAAAGATCAATAGAGATCTAAAAAGGTTGAACTTGATGGACTAACTCTTTATTCATTCTCCAATACTATACTATTAATAATTATTTAATCAATAATTTAATTAATAACTAATCCGCATATTGCAGATCAGAGGAGATCTTAACAGGTTGAACTTGATGGACTGAAAGTCTTTTTTCAACCTTAATTACTATGTAACTATGTAACTATGTAACTATGTATACCACACATTACTCGCCATTTTACGCCAATGCGGAAGTACACGACAACGGTTTGGGCTCGCGCACGCACAGTGTTACACTGCACACATTTAGCACGCTTACAGAGCAGATCCACACCACTAATGCTACAGCAACATCAAAACACATTCACAGCTCTTCCACACAATGCTTTAAAATAGGTAAAGTATATTCATTTAGTAATGTATTACATATTTCATTATTATACACCAAACAGCATTAGCTACCTTACAATTTCATTGCCGTCATTTTTTGACGGGCAATTCGCTAGTTTTATTATGTTTGTATGCATTGTGCTTCTTTGGAATCTACCATTTTATTTTCAAGTAATTGGGGGACACTTTGAAAACACTGGAAGTTTGTATGTGCACATATTTGGCATATACATCTGCCATTGCTTTCATTAGGTCTAATGGAATGCTCGTTCATTTACAAGAATAAGCCCTGCTGAGACAGAAAGTTGTAATCAGGCGGCTCCGTAAAGAAAATGGAAATCTACAGTGAAGAAGAATGGCTTAGAACAGCAAAAAATGTAAAGCTGTACTAAATATTTTACTTTACGATAAAAAAAATTGCAGATTATGAAGTTTTGATATTCAAAATACTGTATAGGAAGACATACCACAGGTATCCTTTAATTAGGCATTGATCTCTAAAAAAACTATTTATTTTCTTAGAATAGCAATTTCCAAACCTCCACTACAGCTGCTTGCCTCCACCCCTTATAAGAGCATCAAGGGGTGGGATCATCTCAGATTGGGAGGGACTCATAAATGGTCAAAACCAGATTTGCGTCCTTGTAATGAGTAACCACTTTAACACAGCAAGTCTGAAGCTAACTAAGAGCATCTGCTCCTGTCTAGACATTACCTTGTGCTGGATCAGTTAAGACTACCTCCAAGTCTGAGGTGCGCCCACCCCTCGATGTCCTCATAAGGGTTAGAGACTAGCAGTTTTTGGACTGTGGTTATTCAAATTAAGAATACTATTTAATATCAATTTTCTAAGTCATTAAATTGGATTTTATAAGTATTAACGTCTAATTAAAACTTTTAGTAATTGACACAAAAAGAATTGAGACATGAGCAAGTGTTTGATTCAGGAATGGAATAGAGTCAAGACTACAAAGAATCTGGAGAAAATATTTGTCTGGAAGGGTGTTAAGGGTGAGTGTGTCATGAACATCTTAAGAGATAAGGGGAATAAATGGATGAGAAACTGATAGGAGCAAAAGTTAGTCGGGTGTTGGACAAATAATCAGACGAGGGATAGGAAGGTGTGGAAAGAGACGGGAGACAGACAGTGTTTAGGGATAAAATGGTGAGATGCAGGAGAGGATAAAGTAAGGACAAAAAGGGATGAGCGTCAAAAAGGGATGAGAGGAGAGAGAAAGGGATGAGAGACAAGATGGGGTTAGAGTCCAGAAGGGATGAGAGTCAGAAAGGAATGAGAGAGGAAGAGATTAGAGAACGGAAGGCAACAAAAAGGGATGAGAGTCAGGAAGGGATGCGAGGAGAGAGAAAGTGATAAGAGTCTGGAAGGGATGAGAGGAGAGAGAAAGGGATAAGAGACAAGAAGGGGTTAGAGTTCAGAAGGGATGAGAGTCAGAAAGGAATGAGAGAGGAAGAGATTAGAGAAAGGAAGACAACAAAAAGGTATGAGAGTCAGGAAGGGATGAGAGGAGAGAGAAAGGGATGAGAGTCAGTAAGGAATGAGAGAGGAAGAGATGAGAGTAAGTAAGGCAACAAAAAGGGATGAGCGTCAGGAAGGGATGAGAGGAGAGAGAAAGGGATGAGAGACAAGATGGGGTTAGAGTCCAGAAGGGATGAGAGTCAGAAAGGAATGAGAGAGGAAGAGATGAGAGAAAATAAGGCAACAAAAATGGATGAAAGTCAGGAAGGGATGAGAGACAAGAAGGCATGAGGCAATAAGAGGTTAGAAAGGGATGAGGTCTGGAAGGGATGAGAAAAGAAGAGATGAGTAAGGCAACAAAAAGGTATGATAGTCAGGAAGGGAAAAAGAAGGAAGAGTCGAGACAGGAATGCATGAGAGGAAGGTATAAGAAGAGATGAGAATCAGAGGGAAATATAACAAGAAGGTATAAGAGTCAAGAAGGGATGAAATGAATGATTGAATATGAAACAGCAATGATAAGATCAGGAAGGAATAAGAGCAATGATAAGAGACTGTGGTGTGAGTCACGGAAATATTATTTTAAAAGGGCAATTAAAGGACAACAGTAGTGCATTTACAAGTAAATCTCATGTTTATTTGTTACACATAGACTATGAAAAACAGTATGTAGTTTCAAATATAAGTTAACATTTTTCTAACTTTTTAAAATTATCTGCTGTCCCTTCAAGCAGTACTGGCCATGTCTTCCAGGAGAGATGGCCAACACTGCCTGGGGGCTGGGTCATCATGGAGCTTAGGAGCAGGCTGGGCTATGATATAACTCTCTCTGGCCCATGACCTCATGGCCAATACACAGATAACAGCTGTATTGTAACCTGCTTGCAGCTCTCTCATAGGCCCACCCAATGTGTCTGAGCCATCATAGCCCCGCCCGCCATTACTGAGCAAACTTAGTCTGATCCAGAGTCTGACTGATCAGCCTTTTCCTTGTTCAGCTTTGAGGCAGTCCTGGCCACACACCCTGATAGGCACAGGTAGAGGAGATAAGCAGTGCTGCTTGAATGGAAAACTAATACAGTCAAAAGTATGAAAAAAATTAAACTTATTTGTTTTAAACTGCCTACTGTTTTTAATATGACCCACAAGCAAACATATACACTTGACTTGTAAATGCACTACAGCGGTCCTTTAAGTTCATTTAGGGATGAAGTTAAGCAAATGACAGAACAATTTAATGATCAAGAACTGATGACTGGCATATCTGCTCGACAAAGGACTAAGCCTGAAGATAGAATAAGGAAAGGGATAAGGATCTGGAGAGGAGGGAGTCAGCAAGAGATGAAGGCCAAGAAGATGTGAAGATCAGGAAGGAAGGAAGGGAATTAGAGACGAATGCCCAAGAGAGATGGGTGCGTGGATGGTATGTGAGTAAGGACAAAATGAGGATAAAAAAAGGCATAAACGTCTTGGAAGGGACAGGAAGACAAGAAGGAGAAAATAGATCAGGAAGAGATAAAAGCCAGGGAGAGATGAATATTAGGAAGGGACCAGAGTCAGGGAATCATAAAGTGAAGAAGAATGAATGGATAATCATGGTTGAAGGAAAGGAAAGGATGAGGAGGCAAGAAAGATGACACCCAGCATGGATTTGGTGATTTGTTTGCTGTAGATACTACAGTCAGCCTCATACATCAGTTTAGATCTGAAAACTAATCACAAATGACCTTTCAAAGAAATATGTTGTTGACTTATTTCTCATTATTAATATTCTGTTCCCTGGTTGATGAATAAGATGTAGTGAAGCACAGAACATCAATTCATCCCATGTAAGGATTATCATCAGAAATGTAGAAATAGCATAGGGTCAGAGGGACCACAATTCAGTTTTAGAGCCTCTGGCTGGGAACAGATTAAGAAGACACTTTTAGACATTTTCTGGTTTTAATTCTCACTTTCTGGGACAAGAGTAATACTGTCTAGAGGTGTTATTTTAATGAATGGTCAGGCGAGAAGTTTGTATTTTTGAGAGACATCTATTCTTCAAGACTTGAGAATTGGAAATATAATCAGTAATGCATTTTGTTTCATATGAATGTTTTTACTAGGGTATGTAATTATTTTTTATCATCCTTGCAACCACATAAAATTCGAAGCCCAGAAAGGCTGCGTTCCAGAGCTATTAAACTGAACCATGGCGTAAGTTACGGGCTTGAGACGCAAGCCGTAAACCATTCTTGCGCTGGTTGGATGTGCAGCCGTGAACATGATCAATTAGTCAAACCCGTAATTATGGGTTTAGACGGAGCCAATGGTAAAAGAGATCGTCATCATTACGTCACTGAAAAATGGAGGTTAGATTTCAAAGCCTTGTGGGTTTCAATTATAAGTTTCGATTGAACCTGCATTTCGGAAATAATGCAATATTAATAAATCGGTAAATATAATATTCTATAACATGCGTTTGATTATATGCATTAATACATTGATTGCCGGGATCGATATAACACGGAAATTAAACAGAAATAAAAGTATTTTATATTGCAGATTTTCGAGCTGGAGAATGTTGTGCTATTCATTTTAATACCTAACATCACTTTACGTTTAAATATAAGTACAGTAGTGTGTGTATATTGGCATTTACAGTGCTACAGATAGGACTTTAACCCCCTTGCGGGTCCTCTCTAGTCCCCATTGACTTTTTGGCTCCATTTACGGGTTGCGGGGTTTAACGCTAGTGGATTTGTTTCAATTTAATTGCGATTTTCCAACGTAACAGTTACGGGCTTGACAGATCAAAGGATTTGCAGCCGCGGAGTTCAGATTTCGACATCCTGTAGGTTTTTTTCGCACTTAACCTGCATGTCGTTAGCGGGTTGCTTTACGGGGCCAATTTATTAGCCGTAAGTCTTGCGGGCTACGTTACAGGCTGCGTTTTTATAATTTAATAGGGCTGTTGTTGTGAGAATGTTTCATGTTGTTACATAGACGCAGTATGTCACAGTCTTCTTGCTAGCAGCATGAGACACTGGTATCGGGAAACAGCTTCCCTTTGAATGTGACTCTTGGTGAAAAATGTACAAGATGACAGCTCTCATCAGGGAGAACAGGAAGAAATAAGAAGGCAAGAATCTGTTACTCTGGAAGCTTCTTAGAAATAACTAAAGTGTACATTTTATATGACAATTGTATTCAGGAGTGATACAAGATTAACGTAAACTAGTTAAAGTAGAAGGTGTAAAACATGAGTAAATAGTTTTATCCCATTTTTATAATATACCAATACAAAAAATATGTTAAGTGAAATAGTGATTAGACTCCTATTTTGTTTCCAATTCCAATGGTCTACTAAAGACTCAAGGATAAACTGGGTTAATTAATCTAGTTATATAAAACAAAAGTTTTTTCCACCGTTCAGTCGTGTCCTACTCTCCGCAACCTAATTGACCATAACACAGCAGGCACATCTTTATGTCCATTGATCACGCTGATGTACTTAGTATTCATGGCAGAGATACTGGAGTGGTTTGCCAATCCCTTCTCCAGCTCCTGGTATTCTTAGGTGTCCTCTCACCCAAGTACTGACCAGGCCCAACCCTGCTTGGCTTCAGGGTGGTGTGTCCCCTTGGTGCCTGGAACCTTTTAAATCTTTGTTCGCCAAGCCAAGCCAAACTCAAAACAAAATCCACTATAGGGTCAACTGCAGAATAGGAAAAACTTATAGCCCCATTAAATTCAAGCCCCCATAAGTGTAATGTCAAGCTTGCAACATCTACGAGCTTGAACAGTTGCGGATTTATGGGGCTATTAAATTAGAACGGACTGTGAGTTACGGGCTTGAGAGGCAAACCCTTAAACCATACTTTGCTCGTCTGATGTGCAGCCGTGAACGTGATCAATTAGTCTAACTCGTAGTTAGGAGTTGGAATGGAGCCAATGGCCAAAGAGATCATCAGAATTACGCCACTGAAAAATGGAGGTGGGATTTTCAAAGTCCTACAGGGTTCAATTACGAGATACTATCGGACCCACATTCCAGATATAGATGCAATATCCATAAAGCCGTAAATATGATATTCTATCACATGCAAGATACAGTATATGTATTAAGACATTGATTGCCGGGATCGATATAACACGGAAATTAAACATGAAATAAAGTATTTTTCTGGGCCGATTTGCGAGCTTGAGAATGTTATGCTATTATTTCTAAGACCTAACATTACTTTCCCTTTTAATAAAAGTACAGTAGTGTGTTTATATGTGCATTTAAAGTGCTAAGAGTTGGACTTTATGCGGGTCCTCTCTAGTACTCGTTGGTTTCTTGGCTCCATTTGCGAGTTACGAGTTTGAACACCAGTGATCTTGATGCAGTTTAATAGATCAATTGGAACATAGTGGTTACGGGCTTGAAAGAACAAACGATTTGTGTATGAATAATTGTATGTATATTCAGTATTGGATATACATTCATTATTGTTTGTGCTGCATTTTTCTGCAGATGAGTGGCTCCCAATTATTTCGCGTTTTTTTTATGTGCTAATTATAATATATCTGCTTTTATGTTACGATGGTGGCCAAAACAAAGTCCCCAATATTATCACACAGTTTGATTATAAACGAACCACAAAAAATGATGGCAATAAAATTTGAAGCCTGACAATGCTTTTTGCCACACAATATAAGGTTCTCTCCCCTCTTACTTGCGGGCCTTCCGATGAGCGCCTTTGGCGCTCATAGCGGGCCTCGCATTGAGCATTGCTAGCCTCTTGATTAGAACCATAGGCACTCATTGCGAGCCCTGCAATGAGCGGTTTTCCTCTCCCCACTCTCTCCCTCCCGTGTCTCTTTGCCCCCTATACCTCTTGTGTTTTTTTTCCCCTTATCTCCCTCACCCGTGGTTGTCTCTTTACCTCCCCTCTCTTACCCCTGTGTCTTACCACCCCCACTCCCTCCTCTGTGTCTCTTTCCACCCTCCCCCCTCTCCCTCCTCTGTGCTCCTGTTTGCATTTACGGGTGTGAAAACATTTGCGGGCTTGGGAAATTGTTCATTTTCCCAAAATGTGTTTCCGATTTACAGACTTGAAAAAAAGTTACGGCTTTACGGCCGCCATTTTTTTCCTGTCTTAGCCGTTTTCAGACCTCCCGAAAAAAAAAAACAATTACAAATCAAATTAGCTTGCAACAGGTTGTAAGTAATTTTTTTAATTACCTTGCGTCTTTTGGCAGTCTTCCGACGACTTATATGTTACGGCTTGAAAAAAATGGTGGCGGTTAAAACCGTAAATTTTTTGAAGCCTGTAAATCGTCAGCCATTTGAGCCTCTCCCCCCCTAAAGCCAGTCACTTACAGGCCTTGCAATAAGGGCCTTCGGCGCTCTTTGCAGCCCCAACAAGCCAGTCACATACAGGCCTCGCGATGAGATCCTTTGGTGCTCATTGCAGATCCTGTCGTACCCGTAACTTTCAGTACTCATCGAGTGGCGCGCAATGAGAGCCTTTGGCGCTCATTGCGCATGCACAAGCCCCTAAAACTCGCAATTACAACAACTATATATGTGATAGAGACAAAAATGCAAGTACAATGTAAATCCAGCTTTAAATGCTCTTTATAATAAATCTTATTTCCTGTTGCGATGACAATATTGCTTTAAGTATCTGCACCTGCATCCAGACTGGATGGCTATATTTGGATGTGATAGACATGCAGAGGTGGCTGCTTCGGGCCCCTGAGCTGCTTACCATTCACAAACACTGAAATGCTCTCTATTTGCCATTTACACTACAACAAACTGCAATGGGGCCCCAGGGGACGGTGATGGATAACATGTTCAAACTTTTACACCTTAGAAGGAAACATTGGGACAAAATCATCAAGCACATAAATAGATTTGCTGCATAAATGGAGCCAGCCATGAATTATTCAGTGTTGTTATTGTGCTGGCTATAATGTGCTCTGTCCTTATTTATGTTATTAGCTGGAGCAAGGCAGAAAGACTGAGGCATGGAGAGATGCCCTTGAGATGTCCTCTAAGTGTGGGTGAAGCCAGGGCACCAGAGTCATGCTCTCACATCCATGACAGAGGTGCTCGTCCTTCCGACTGCGGTTCCTTTGCATCAAACAGTTTGTCTCTCTTTAATTAAATGGACTCTGTAGGGTATTAATGTTCATTCATGTGAGAGCTTTAACTAGATTACTTCATCAATTTTATTCTAAGACCCCCAATTGTAACAAATTCTCACTTCAAGCCTCTTTCTTTCCTCTTTTTCTCCTGGCATCTAGCACAGCTAGGACCTAAAGCCACACCCAGAAGGGAGGAGCTGCAAACAGTGTCTCAAGCTGCTCAAACACATAACATGTCAATGTCTGTTAGCAGCATAAGTTATGTAATGCTCTCCCCCTGGTTTTAACTAACAGCTGTGCTAGATGTCAGCTCTCATGAGAGGAAACAGCAAAAAAAGGGGAGGCTCCAGAAGGTAATTATGCGTTACTCTGGAATCTTCTTCTGCTTGTTAAGTCATTCAGTTGAGTCCAACTCTCCTTTACCCTATGGACCGCAGCATGCCATCTTGTGTTCGGTAGTGTCAATTCATAAGGTATTCATGGCAAAGATACTGGAGTGGATTGCCAGTTCCTTCTCCAGTGGACAGCGATTTGGTTGACTTCTCTGCTATGACTTTCCCATCTTGAGTGACCCTATATGGTATAGCTCACAACTTCATCAAGGTACACAAGCCCCTTCACCACGACAAGATAGCGATCCAGAAGGGGGGATGGGTCTTCTTAGAAGCAGATAAAATGTACATTTTTCATTATAATTACATTGAGACACATAATTCATAACTGTATATGTATTTTATATAAAGCAAACTGCCTAAATATTCATTTAAATAGCCATAGCAGAAGTCCTAATTATAATAAGGTATCAACCAAGTTATAAATATTTGCCATTGGAAGTTCTTTACAAAAAATGACATCTTGTAATAAAATTACCATTTGAATTTTTGACATTTTGGCCGACATCGTCTGGATCAGTCTTGCTTTGTTGTTATTTAGTCATTCAGTCATGCCTGACTCTCCCTGACTCTATGGACCACAGCATGCCAGGTACATCTCTCAGTCACTGCCCCTCTGAGCTCCATGAAGCTCAGGTTCATTGCTTCAATAACTTCATCTATCCATCCCTGGTGTCCCCTCCTCCTTGTGCCTTCAATCTTTCCCAGCATAAGAGTCTTTTCTAGGGAATCCTGTCTTCTCATGATCTGGACAAAATATTTGAACTTCAGCCTCATGATCAAACCTTCCAGTGAACAGTTTGTCTTGATTTCCTGAAGTACTGATTTATTGGATCTTCTTGCATTCCAGGGGACTCGAAGCAGTTTTCGCAACACCACAAATCAGAGGCGTCAATTCTCCAGCCCTCAGACTTCTTTATGGTCCAGCTCTCACATCCGCATATTACTACTGGGAATACCATAGGTCTAACTATGCAGACCTTTGTTGATAGTTTAATATCTTTACCTATTACTAGCTTGTCCAAGCTTGCCATAGCTTTCCTCCCCAGAATGTCTTAATTTCATGGCTGCAGTCACCATCTGAAAAGATCTTGGAAGCCAGGAAAATAAAATATGTCACTGCCTCCACGTCTTCCCCATTATTTGCCAGGAACTAAGATTTGCCATGATCTTTGTCTGTTTTTGTTTTGTTATCAGCACCTAACTACCCCATTACTGGATTATGTTTTTCCTTTTGTATATGGCTTCTGTTTATAATTCCCAAGCAAAAGGAAGCCACAAATCAACCAAGACACATTTTACAAGGTCAGTCTGGCAAGATCTTTGAGCCGAGTAACAGCCAAAATTCAGTAAATTTAAAGCAGTGACTGAATTGTTTTAATATTGCTTTACAGTGTTTTCTGTGCATTAGACAAGTATTGTATAGGTGTCTTGTTTTATTTTTCTATATATGAAAACAAACTTGACAATATATATTTTATTAGTAACTCAAATGCAGTCTAATTAAAACATTTTTTGAATTTATATATTTTTTCATTTCTGTAGTGTAGTGACCCCGCCCACCTCACTTGGCGCCTGCCCTTATGGGTTTCTTATGGGGATGCAGTGGGAGTCCATTGGTGGCTCAATGGTAAACTGCTATCCCTCCAATATTGTCGAGTCTTGTCTCCAGGGCAGGGAATCATGAATGACGTGACATACAGTATGTGTGACATCATTCTGGATTCCCTGCCCCAGCAAGAAGAAGCGCCGGCAGATGCAGAGATAGAAGTTTCCTCTGAACCACCAATTAACTACACCTAGATTCCCCCTAAGAAGCCCACATGAGAAGTAGGTTCTGGAGGGCAGGCCAGAGTGGGGGAGGCACAGAAAGGGGGGATCACAGGGGCAATCTGATGGCAGGAGAGGACAATGCACACCTATATATATATATATATATATATATATATATATATATATATATATATATATATACATACATATCTATAGCTATCTCTACCTCTCTGTCTACATATATATATATATATATATATATATATATATAGATAGATAGATAAACTTGATAAATAGAGGTTAAACCTCTCAAAAGCAATACTCATTATTGAGATATATATATATATATATATATATATATATTAATAATTAATTAATTACTAGATTACTGGGCATCCAGGGCTGCTTCACTCTTCAATTATATATATATATATATATATATATATATATATATATATATATATATATATATATATGTATATATATATATATATATATATATATATATATATATATATATATATATATATATACACACACACACACATGTACATGACATGGGAAGCTGCTATGGGAAGGAGACTTGGGGATGAGAGTTGGTATGGGGGGAGGCAGTGCAAAATTCTCTGCAGCACCTTTTCTGATATTGATCTTTTATCCACAAACAAGCCCTACAAAGTGTGTGTCTGCATATGCTGCAGTTGACTATTTATTTGATTTTAGGCAGTAAAAACAGATATTCTAATTACTTCTTAATAAGACCAAGTACATAAAAGTAAATACATGTTGCATAGCTAATAAAACCCAGAAACTTTCCATATGCCTTTAAGACACCATAAGCCTAATGCTTATCTCCGGCATGCTTAATTTCCTCTAGCACGTCTGACCCTTCTACTTCCAAGACAAGGCTGCTTCTCGATTCTACAACCCTTTCTGTACAGTAGTAATTGTGCACATTAGCTCTAAATCGTCCACTTCCCAACTTCAAATCACGATCTATTTGTCATCAAGGGCTGGGATTGAAGGGGACAGGACTTCGGTTTAGTTATGTGTGGATCAGCGGTGACCAGTCCCTACCAGCCAACCACAAGCCTTCATTTACACGCAATCAGTAGCGCAAACCGCAGACAGATGTGCAGTGATTATACAAGAACAGATACAAGGTCAATGACTCTGTCACTGGAGAATCTCATTCTGCTGTTATCATCAAACAGTCCATGAATTTATCCCGGGCTATGAATCTGCTCTCCCACGAGGATTGCCCTCAATTTAACCAGAGCTGAGAATGCCGATTCTGGGCAGATATGCATTTGTTTGATGGATAATATGTATTCATAGAATGACACTTAAGGGTTGCAAACGGAGTCCTCATGCTAACGTAATGACCTTGTGTTTATTAAAATAAATATATCCTCAGCAAGGTGTCTCCAGCATACACAGCGTTTCCTGGATGGCGTTACAAGCGCTCTGTTCGGATGTGGCAGATCTAATTGAAAGCCGTCGGTCTGCTCATAACACTTAGGGCTAATTTATTTGTTGTGACACATAGCTGCAGGCAGAATCCACGAGGAAAGGGTGGTTATTTGGAGCAGAAGTGAGATGAATTCCCTAACAGGGCACAGAACAGTCGTTGGAGGCTCTTCTCTGATTATTGTGAGCCATAAAAATGGAATATGAGTGTAGGCAGCTTCTTGGTATTTAAGGGAGCGCGGCTCAGCAGTGGCGATTAACCCATTCACGCCAAGCCTTTGTGTCAGTATAGAAAAGCGTGTCAGCTCTAACTAACATGAGAACGTATAAAGAACTAGTGGATATTATCCCCTTACCCCACCCAAAGAAATATAAAAGACAATGGCAAAGAACAACCAAAAGCCCCTTATAGTCTGCCCAACGTACCTCTCTTAAAGCTTGAGTTAAGTCTTGGCTTTTACTTATATTTATCCGGACATGCGTAAATTCCTTAACTATGTTGACCTTAACAAGGAACATTTATCATTATGTTTCTAGTTGTGCCTATCCATAAGGTTTTCTTGGCAAAGATACAGGAGTGGGTTGCCAGTTCCTTCTCCAGTGGACAGAGATTTTCCTGACCTTTCTGCTAGGGCCTGTCCATCTTGGGTGACCCAACATGGTATAGCTCACTGCTTCATTGAAGTACACAAGCCTCTTCAATACAACAAGCTATCGATCAGGAAAGGGACTTATTTATTACGCCTTCTATAAAGTAATAGTTTCCTATAATAAAAAGAAAAAGAAAAAAAAAATCCTATACTGCACCAAAAATGTTCTACTGACCAACATCAGAACCTGACTTCTTGTTCTTGTTACTCTTCCTCTGTTTCTGGAAGATTATTATTATTATCTTTTATTTGTAATGCATCCATTGCCGGATTACTCATTAGGCCAACTAGGCAGCCGCCCAGGGGTGCTTTCCTGTGAGGGGCAGGACTTTTTTAACTTAAAAAAGCTTTAAAATGTTCTAAATTAAACAGAGGGCTACAACAGGAAAACAAACTGCTGGTAGACTGCCACTGCTGTGAACTGGTGAGTTTAGAGGACATATTAATGTACAAGAACATATAGATCACATGCATGGGGCTCCTCCACTTCACTGCCTAGGGGCTCCAAAAATGTAGATCTGGCCCTGAATGCACCAATATATTCCGTAACGCTTAATAGGGATAAATACAAAGAAAACCCGTATTAACATAATAAAAGAATGGAGGGCCCTGTCTTTGAGCTTAAAATCAAAAACGTACATAGATCTTGTTTCCACAGCACCAACACAAGATTGAAAACTCACAAACTTACAATCTAAAGGCACAAATCCTTTGATATGTTTGAAGGTTTCTTATTCCCCCTCTTTACATGTCCAGTTCATGAAATATTTCCTTATGTTGTGTCTCTTAGACCATGTACTTGCCCTTCTTTGAGTTGTTTCTAATTTGTTCATATCCTTTTGAATATATGGTCTCCAGCACTAGATGCAAACTACCTAAGGATCTATAAAGAGCAATTAGTACTTCTCTTTGTCTGCTCCTAATTCATCTTCCAATACAAGCCTACTTTTAAATCTTGTTATATATGAATCAACTTTAAATTCCATCACTGCTCTTCTGGTGAACGCAACATAAAAAGGGTAATGATTTAAAAAAATATCCCTGTTTTTCGTACACACCGGGGCAAGGCTGTCTAGACGGTGCTGAGCGACTAAAGCAAAATACACCAATAAAACCGACTCAAACTTTCAAAATGCAGCCTTATACTCTAATAAAGAAAACTAACTAGTTATAGTGGAGGAAACATGGGATTTAAGTGCATATAAGAACCACATGAATATTGTAAAGAACTTGGGAGATATGAATAAAGAGCACGCCCTTGTGTATAAAACAAAACAATTTATTTACACAATATTCAAAATAAAAACTTTTTAGAGGCCTGTTTTGTAATAGTACAGATTGCTGTAATAAAGCAATGTGACTAAATCTTCACTAATATCCCCAAAAATTACTGTAATTAGTCAAATATATTAACGATGAATAGGGAAAAGAATACACCAGTGGCTACATACCATGAGCCTCATTCAATATGAGACCCGGAGCTAAAAAAAATACCAATTTTCAACTGTGAGTGATTTTTTTTCAGTAATGTTACACACTCCCCCATAACATTGCTGATCCCGTCAGTAAATCACAAGGCACGGGATTATGCAAAATGCAAAGATTGAGCAAAATTACATTGCTGAAATCTATACATCCACCAATGACAATCCCTCGGGATTCCCTCCATCCATACACGTGGTCAAGGGAATTTCCAGGGATCTCCTTCCCTGCTAACTCGCGATTGCCTCCTTCCCCACTCAAACCCTATCCCAGATCACCCATGAACTAGATCCACGATCTTTATAGCCATAGTGGTCCATTGAGACACCCATGGCACCTAAACTATTAACCCAGTGTCACTGAGGTCCACAAAAGGGCCCCCGTGGCACATACATGTTTACCTCCACAACACAATAGTTA
Source organism: Discoglossus pictus (assembly GCA_027410445.1). Taxonomy (NCBI): domain Eukaryota; kingdom Metazoa; phylum Chordata; class Amphibia; order Anura; family Alytidae; genus Discoglossus; species Discoglossus pictus. Next base: position 52,752,080 of record CM050175.1, read on the forward strand.
ACCCTGATGCATCTAAAAAGTATAAGGACCCATGTGGCATTTAACAATTAACCCCATACCATAGGGGTTCTTATAGGACCCCCATGGTACCTAAATTAACTCTTAACTACCATGGGGATCTATATAGTAGACAGCATATATAATCTATATATAGTCTATATAGCTCCACAGCAATATCAATAACCTTAAATTAAGGCGTAAGTGCCATGGGGCTCCACTATCTAGATATGAATGTATTGAAAAATAGTTAGCAGCAATAAGGGTACATTGAAGAAGCCTTAGCTCTGCAGTGCTTTGTAAATTTCTAGCAACTGTGTATATACTGGATAATGGGATATGACCAAATCAAGTTATCTGTAAGACAGAATATATATATATATATATATATATATATTTATATTTATTTATATCTATATATCACATATTATAATTGCCGTACTACGAGACGTCGTCACGCTTTGCGTGGTGCGTACAACTTAGGCGATGAGCATAGCACTTAGGCGATGAGCGCTGAAGGCACTAACACGCACACCACTTGGGCAATGAGCAACTCACAACTCACAGCACTTGAGCAATAAGAGCCTAAGGAGCTCATCGCGTGCAAGCCTTGCATAGCGAGGCGAGCCGTTAAGGCACTATAACTCACAGCACTTGGGCGATGAGCGACGAAGGTGCTCATCGTCTGTGAGCCTCACGTAGCGAGGCGAGCCATTAAGGCATTACAACTCACAGCACTTGGGCGATGAGTGCCGAAGGCATCTCATAGCAAGCCACGCAATGAGCACCGAAGTATGCCCTTAAAAAGTGGACAAACAGTATAAGTTACATTTGCCAGTTTACATAGATAATACCAAGATTGGCAGATAAGAAATAAATAGATACCTCTATCCTTTGATTGATACTAGTAGTTTAAGACATGAGGTATTTCTGATCATTTGTAATGACATATTAATTAAAATAAATTGTACGTGAAAAAATGAACTCTTACCCAATTAAAAATATATATGACAAAAATACTTTTTTTTTCATTAAAGCTTGGCAATAAAAACAAATAATCAAAACATTTTTTAAAAAGTAAAACGCAAGCTGTTCTTTATTAAAATAATAGCGCATTCATGAAAAAAAAAAATATTTGGATCATTTCTAATTAGGCACAATTGATATGTTTTCTTATTTACTTATTGTGTAGAGCAGAGATCCCAAAACTGTGTTCTGGTTACACAGGTGTATGTATGTATGTATGTATATATAAAATATATTTTAGTATATATATATATATATATATATATATATATATATACACACATAAACACACATACATACACACACACAATCCATCCTGGACTTTGATTAAACCTGTGTAATGCAGCAGATATATGCTTAAAGGAAGCCATGTTTAATATGATATTGGATTACAAGAGTGAAGCCCTTGTGGGCACATTTGCATGTTCCTGCTCAGCTTCCCAGAGTGCAGTGGAATAACTGTATTTCTCGGAATTCTCAGCAAGAAACAACACAGTTGTACTATTTATTTACTGTACTACTGTACGGTGGAGGCTTCTATCGCTCTTTTCCCCATCATATATTAAATGATTGTTGGATAAACTACCTCCTCCCAAATATCTACTACCCAGGCCCCACACTAATTAGAGGTAGTAACCTCAAAACAACTGACCATGGGTAGGTTTCCTGTCTTGTGCATAATCTATCCTGATCTTTATTAAAAGCGGTGTGATAAAGCAGGTGTATACTTTAAATGGTGAAAATGGTAATGGATTAAAAGAGCAAAGCCTTTGTGGGCACATTGGCATGTTTCTGCCTAGTTTACCAGAATGCAGTGGAATAACTGTACTTCTTGGAATTCTGAGCACGAAATAGTTTTTTTAACTTATTTTAGATATGTGAACACAAATGTACTATATATATATATATATATATGTTATCTAAATTGATCTATATATCTATATATCATACAGCTTATATTGCTGCTGATTGGCTGATAGGGACAAACCCTTAAAAAGGCAATTATGCATTCAAAGCATTGCTTTCTGCTCCATTAGCTTCATTTTAAAAAAATAAAAAAATAAATACACTGTTTAACATTATCAAATGACTTATTTTAGATGCAACAATAAAACATGCTTTCAATGGCCCTGTATGTAAATATTTTTTGTTGATTTATTCTATAAAAGTACAATTTATTGGAGAACGTTTTTTGAATGACCAACAGTTCTACATGTCAGAAGCAAAATCAAGCCATTGGTATAGAAATTATATAAGATAAATTCTTCAAACTAATATCTGTACATTTATTTTATATAATATACTAGGAAATTGTCAAAATCAAAAATGACGGGCGTAAAATTGTAAGCCTGGCAATGCTGTTTGCCACACAATGCGAGGCTGTGGGTCCTCTGAGCACCTTTGGCACTCATCGCGAGCCCCACGCTGAGCGCCCTCAACGCTTATCAGGGGGCTCGCAATGAGTGCCTTTCGGCGCTCATTGCAAGCCTCTCACCCTATGTACTTTATAGGCATTGCGCTTGAGTGTTACTGCCCTGGGTTAAATGTTACTGCCTTGTGTGAAATGTTAGTGGCTTGGATTAAGTGTTACTGGCTTGTATTAAGTGTTACTACTCAGGGCCTACGGGCTAGTTTTACGTCCTTCTGCCTTGTTTTCGTCGTGTTGAGTTTTTTGGCAGCCATTTTTTTTCTTGCTTAGGCGATTTCCGATCTTGAAAAAATGGTGAATATGCCTCAAATCAAATTGCAACCTAACTCACAGGCTCCCTGGCACCACTAGAAACACAAAACAATGTGCCTGGCATGATGCATGCATATGGTCACAGAGAATCGGAACAACTTAAGGACTGAACAACAACAAGTCACGTGCATAAAACATTTACAGAGATTTTTTGAAGACTATTTATGTACAAATTTTATATCACAATTGTTGTTCAATTTGATCTTATTTACACCTACCCTCCCCCCCCACATAAATGCTCAGAAGCAGTCAGCTTACAACAATAACTGCAAGTCCAGAAATGTAAACTCCCCTCTCACACCAAAACAACCTTCAACCAAAGACCACAAGCATTAAAATGATTATTTAAAAAAAAATAACTTTTTCCATATTCACTCAATATTCAAACATATGTATTATTTCATTGTATAGTCGTCCTTTGAAAATAAAAGACAGAAATAATGCACTGTGTTATTCACTGGAAAGATTTTTAACAGACTGAACATCTCCACTGGCAAATAGATCTTTAAGAAAATAAATAAGAAGCATAACATATATTTAAAGACTAGACCATACTCATTCAAGCGATGCACTAGGATTTACATAAAAGCTAAAAAACGATACAAATTCAGCAATATACAATAGCATGTCAGCGAATTGTGTGCATATGAAGACGCGCCTTTCAGGGGAAATTGCCAGCGTGGTCTATCATTCCAAATCACTGATTTCCACAAAAAAAAAAAAAAAGAAATTGCTCAAGTGGGTGTTTTACGGTAAGTGATTTTTGATGTTTCTTTGTGTTGTTTTTTTGGGGGGGTGAGTTTGATGTTTTTGACATCTACATGGTATATAATGAAAAATAAAATGCAAGTGGAATGAGAGAAGAGTAATAATAATGATAATTATAAATAATGATACTTCACTTTTAAGTCTTTTTCACACTTTAATCTCAAATTACTTGATGGAAAATGCATATTATATTTTACAACAAAGTTCTCTCCATTGTTTTTTTCTATGAGTAACATACAATGGTACCTTGGTTCACGTCCTTAACCCGTTCCAGATGGCAGGATGTAAAACAAACAATAATTTCTCATAAGGATCAATGAAAATTGAAATAATCCATCCTGGACCCCAGATTATTCCCATTTTAGTTTGAACTGATGGACTTTTTTTTTTTAATACAAAATCTTAAAACTAAACAGACATACATGTAAAACAATAATTACATCAAATAACAGAGACTTTAAATTCACTTTTGTACTGAGATAAAATAAATGCGACACTTGGGCACAGACCGCACATGGGCTCTTAGTCGCAGGCTGGACTTGGGATCTTACAGGCATAGGCTGGATTTGGGCTCTTATAGGCACAGGCTCGACTTGAGCACTTGTAGGCACAGGCTCGACTTGAGCACTTGCAAATTGCTGGAGACGCTGGCCCTGCACCTTTTGTAACTTCTGTAGTGCAAACAAGTGTCGAGTTACAAACAAATTTATCTCCAATGAGATCCGTCGAGAACCGAACACAATGGGATCTGTGGTACCATTGTAATGGGTTTTGATAATTTTCTCCATTAGGGAACCACTAAGGTCAATTGTTTAAAATGTTTAACAGATCAATATATATATATATATATATATATATATATATATATATATATATATATATATATATATATATATATATATATATATATATATACTTTTTGCATTTGTATTTATTTGCATTGTTATTACGTAATCAGTGTATTTACATTCTCTTTTCTGAAGTGATTCTATTTCATAATTTCTCAGTAGGGTACATTCTTGAAAATAATGAGCCTCTTATTAGTACTAATGAGGACACTGGCAAATTAGTAGTGTTTATATTAAATAACATAACATCTAATGTATTTAATTTTATACGTTTGGGAGGAGAATGTCTAACAGATAGTGGGCTGATCTGTACCTCTCAAAATTCCTAAATGAATTTGGCCACTATTTAAAAAAAACAAAAAAAAAACATTATATATATATATATATATATATATATATATATATATATATATATATATATATATAACAGTAGGTAACAGCCTCTAGGGACCTTTCATGTTGGCTGGCCATGCTCAGTGGTGACTATCAGCCACTAGGTGGCGCGGCCGCTTTTTCAGTAAATTTCTTAGGGTTTAGTGTTTGGGTTAGGTGTATTAGAGTGAGGGGTGTTAGGGTGAGGGTTCAGGTGCTGGCAGATTGTAAGCATTATACTGACAAGAAAGACCCACACACTAAGGAGGACCTGTCAGAGGATGTGAAATCACCCTAAGGGACAGTTCAACCCACTATCTACTAAACATTTTACTCACACCCCATGAAGCTGATCAACTGAAACCAAAGTGGTAGATTACATTGCACCATATAATTGCATATTCAATTACTTCCAATTAGAACAATCACTTTTACTAAAAAGTTATATTTTAATTTCTTGTAATTAGTTCACGGCCCACCCATTAAGTGCCCTTTTGCTATAAGGGTGTTCTTTCTTCTCTAGTTTTTGTTTCAAATACGTTGCAGCTAAATCTGTCAGTGCTTTCAATAATAAGTAATAAATAGAATCAACCCAGAATAAAAACTCAAGCCCGCCGCAAATAATAATACAAATAAAAGTTATTAATGTATATTTGTGTTTATTTTTGGTGCTTTGTATACATTTTCTCCTTATTATCAAGTTTGATTATTTCAAAAGAAACTGACCACGGTGATCCTTTTACTCCTCACTGAGCCATCTGGTAGATCCGGCCAATGCACGTTCCGACCAATACACGTTCATTGTTCCTGATTCAGATGGGTTATTACTCTTCTGTTTATCAAGATCCATTGATGCTAGATGTCTACCCAAGTCAAGCAATTTATTTCTAAGAGCGTCTACAAGCCGATGCCCTGCAGTCATTGATGGGTTAATGCTTCAGTAAAATAAAAAGGAATTGGATGTGAATTCTTATTTGTAGGAAGTCCTCTGTGGAATGTCTGCTTTATACCCATCCAAATAAAAGCAGAAAATCAAATTACATCTGTCTTCCACCCAATTGAATTTCATGCTATCTTCTGATGACATGATGTGAATGTGCAGTAGAAAACGGCCTTATCGTAGAGGGCAAAGGTCACCAGTCGGAGAACAGAAACAGGAAATATTAACTGTGACAATAACCAGCCCTGTGTATATTGCCTTATACTCTGACACTGATATGAGATCCATCCCACGAGCTCTGAAATCATCTCGTTCTGTATTTATCTTGTGATAAAAAATACACGTTGGTTATTTTTTCCAACAAAATTAACTTTTAATACATCAGCTCTCTATTTTTTTTAAGGAACACTCGAGTCGTATATGTAAATAATTTTTTTCTGAAGATCAACAGGCTGAGTTAAAAAACAACAACTAGTAATTGAATGTAAAACTAAAAATGTAAAAGTTAAAAATGTAAAAGTGTTTTGTTTTTTTTCTTAAAACATTTCCCCATTATCAAGTTTAGCTACTGAAAATACTTGATAGAAAGAAAATTTACCAACATAAAATAATTAATCAAACATGGTATCGACAAAAATAAATACATACATTTAAATGGCATTGTGGCATAGGCATAAATGCTGACTGCATAGGAGAATGAGGTGATAAAATATCTACCAGATGAAAGGAACTCCTATCAACATGACTCCCACAACAATAATCTGAGTCATAGGCAGAGTTAGAGGTGGAAAATCAATCATCAATTTAGGCAGATAGGATTAAATCAATTTCCTGGTGCTTACACTGCCTCCCCCCCCCTCAAATGCAGCCATGCTTGTTCCACCTTTTGCCAATTCCTCATGACTTTACCACGTTACCAGTTCCTAGAGGTGTCCTTAGTAAATGGATCAAGTGGAAAAGTACATTTTGAGAAAGTAGGATATTGTTGAAAACATTCTTGCTGATTAAGTGAAAAAGGAAGATTTCTACAGAAGCCCCTTGACCATTTGTCAATTTTGCAGTTGGTTCCACCTTACAGTGACCAAGAGAAATCTTTGCCCTATACCAAATATATTAATAATCCCATATCCACACACAAAAAAAAAGAAAATTAGATTTTCCTCTAGTATTATTTTATATCTCCTTCTGGATTGTTACGTTGCCGTGATAAAGGAGCTTGTATACATCACTGAAGCTGTGGGCAGATGGGCAGGTCAAAGCAGAGAGATCAGACAAATCACAGTCCACTGGATAATAATCATATGGATAATTACAACAAGAGACATAATGATCGTGCCTGGCGTGCTTCGATTCATAGGATCATGGAGAGTGGGGCATGACTGATTGACTGAACAACAACAATCATTTTATGTGGCAGAATATATAACTATTTTTGTAGATTATTTTTTTAATACATTTTCAATACTAATTATATATATATACATACATTCTGACAAATAAGTGGGGTAGTTGAGCTCCATAAGAAATTACACAGCAAATTAATAACTTAATAAAATGAATAAAAATCTATTAAAAAAATTAGCCCTGCAGGAAAATACACAGTAAAATTCAACTTTACCAACCAAAATTAGCAGTTGGATGGTGGTTCCTACATCTTTGATCTCCTTTTCACCTGAGCCTCTTGCTATCCCTTTATATAGACTTCTTTTACTTTTCCCTTATCTAGAGATTCCATCTATATTATTAACTCCTCCACATCCTTGTCATATCATGTTAATCATGTCCTTTAGTACTTCGCTTTGCTACTCTTCAGTCTTAATATCGGTTTACTTGGCCAGGGAGGAGGTTACAAATATTGAGAAGAATGATTGCGTGCAAACTCAAGTGAGTAATTAGCCTAATCAGCTTAATTGCAATTAAAAACAAACTATGCACTTGTATATAGAGTAAATATTGTTAAGTCAATAGAATTACTGCTTTTGAAGGCAACTTTTAAAGAAAAGGACTCCATGCCAGGACAGTTTAAGCCGGTTTGATACTGGCAGATGCCCACATCTTATAGTGCATCCATGCTGCTAGTTCGTATTACAGTACAGTATCTGGCAGACTGGCACTCACTGCCCGCTGGTACAGTCATATAATCATCACATCTCAAGGTCTTTCTGTAGTGGAAACACAATGTTTTATGCATCGTCTCTTTTGTTCTTTATGTATGTACCAGAAATGTTTTTTTAAGAAACTGACTCGGCATCTGCTGTAAGTGATATCTAAATGAACCCATCTCCATGACCTGCAGAAGCCTGGGATTAGCACTGGCTTCCATCTGCTAGGATTGTCCGTATATCACAGCACAGCTGGAGGAGGCAGCCAGGCGCCAGCCAGAAAAGTCCTCCTTAGCCAACTGTACTACTTCAGTTGTCATGGATGCACATCCTTAATATTCAAAACAGTATTGTCTACAAGACTGAAGCTTGGTTCCTTGACCCATTCATGAAAATTCCTTTTAGACCCAGTGTAGAAAACAAAAACTGTTTATAGGGTGGTGCCTAGGGCAAAAAGGCTAGGGGGCATAAGGGATTCTACATCGGCCCTTAAAATGAATGATTAACCCATAATGTGATCTCTGGCTATAACAATGTGGGCATAACAAGCTGCTAGCAAGTTGTAGTAATTAAAACGATAGATCAGCAGATAATGCAAACAGCAAATAATATGGAGGAATGTCCCCAAATAAGATAAGCAAGCACAATTTTGTTTAACATAAATACTGCTAAGGACTCACTGTTCTGTTAACCCTTCCATTTTGGAGTCTTGTAAAACAAATACATAGAAGGTAATGGTACTTTCTCTCGTTTCTTAACATATACTATTTATTTTGCCCCTTCTGGATCGCTACCTTGTCAAGGTGAAGGAGCTTTTATACCTCAGTGAAGAGGTGAGCTACCATGTAGGGTCACCCAAGATGGGCAGGTCATAACAGAGAGGTCAGATAAATTGCGGGCCACTGGAGTAACATTGCCAAGAAAACCATATGGATTTTTGATCCTTACAGAACCTGCCAAATCCATCCAGATAATATAGAGCACTTTTTGAGAATAAAAAAAATAAAAAAACAAATCTTATATCTTGCATTCCTCCTTTTCTGGAAGACATTTCCTTCCTGAACATTGTTAAATCCTTTGGTATACATGAAGTTTTATATCATATCACCTCTATCCTACAAGCCAACTAAATTCAGGTCTTTGAGTGTTGTCTTTTGGACTATGTATCTTAAGATGACTTTTTGTTTCCCTGGCATCCTTAAATTCCTCAACTGTGACTGTACCACTTCCACTTGAAGGATGTTCTACTTATCTACTCTTCTGTAAATTAATCAATAACCACTTGCTTATTATAATAACATTTTGTACAGTTTCCTTCAGCCCTTGGTCTGTGCGTCATGTTACATATGCGCTCCCCCATTGTTACATTTTAGACACAATGTAACACTGCAGTTATTTTATTTTCCCTGGCTTGTCTCTGAAGCTCTTGAAATTTCATGGCGATGACATGATGTACTTGTTCTGCAATGACAATGAAAACTCATTTGGCTCAATTAGCCTTTTCAATAATGTCTATGACAAACCACAGATGTCGAGTTTTGCACAGTATCTGCTCTTTGTCACTGACTGATCTTGTACAGATTGGTCACAGTAGTAGGACATACGCCAGCACTGAAAGGGTAAATTCAGAGTATGTATCAGGAAGTGCATACTAGAAATTCAGTCCCTTCATGGATAAGGTTGCAAAAGAAATTTAATGAACATAAAACAGAATATTCAAAGCTCGATTAGTATTCCTTTAAATCAAAAGTTCAATGCTTGCATTTATCCATGTGTGGAAATAATAGCAAAATCATTTTGAATCACTTAAGGCAAACTGGCAATGCTGCAGGCAACTAAACAGCACCAGAAACGGCAAAGAGAGGTCCTCAGAAGCAGACTGGGAGCTGAAGGCAGGAACTAGCACCCAGCTGGAGATGACAGTTATAACATAGCAGAGCAGAGCAGAGCAGAAGGTACCAGCAGAACTCCAGCCAAACAGGAACAGAAGCAGCAGGAATAGAGCCTTATAACTTGCACTCTGGAGTGATCTCAGACAGATCTTAAAGGACTCACTAGTTGGGGACTGGTTGAGCCCCATTGCCTGTCAGTGACTAGGGGGCAGAGTTCTGACCCACAGGAGCAGACCCATCTTTCCTAGGTCTCCTTCATGGCCTACTCAGTCTGTGTGTCACTGAAGAACTTACTGCAATTGGATTTGGTGAGCCCCATCACCTTTCAGTGACTGGGGGGTGGGGGCAGATCTATGTAAAAAACCCTCTTTCCTTCTCCCTCATTGCCTACTCAGTCTGTGAGACACTACAGGCCATGGAGCATCAGGGCCTTCCATGGCCTACCAAGAGCCTTACCAGACTTCACCGGGACTCCTGATAATATGGTTAATTTGATTGTTCTACTTTTATGTATAGCAATTTGAAATACTGTAATGACCATATAACAGGAGCTAGATGTTTTAATTAGGCATTCAAAGTAGATGACCTATTTAGTGATTTTAAAAAAACAATATTCAAAATTAAGCTTAGTTTTAAACATCAACTTGTAAACCTCCAGTTGGGTTGCTTGCCACGGTTCAACAGCAGATCACAGCAACACTGACTAGGAAGCAGTCCACACTGGGCAGACACAAGTTTGGTGGAGGGAAGCAGCTCAACTGGAGGTTTAAAATTAATGTTTTCAAGTATGTTTAATGTTACTTTTGTAAGTCGCTGAACTAAAGATCAACGTCTAATTAAATCAGATTGCCACTGTTGTCAGGACGTAACAGGGGTCCTGAATGGTCAGACACAAGCTTGTATCCTTGCCAAGGTAAACCAATTTTACACATTTCCAACCAATGAAAAGCATCTATCCCAACTTATAAGTTTGTATCTGACCATTTAGGACTGCCTGCCTGTCATAGTTGCTTGCATCTTTGATGATTTCATGAGAGGTGGAGGCAAGCAGCTCAACTGGAGGCTTCAAGCTGATGTTTGAAAGTAAATTAAATATTGATTTTATAAATAATTGCATTAAAGATCAATACCTAATTAAATCAGAACATTACAGTGGAACGTTAATATAAATAGAGCAATGGTCAAGTTTGTGGGATCTAAAAACCAAAGCTGATAAATGGAAAATTATGTACTTAGGGCAACTCAACTCAAAATTAGATTATGGCTTCTATTCCATTGCTCTTATAAGGAAAAATCGGAGTGAAGTGTCCTTGTAAATCACTTACAAGCTATCACACAAATAAATTCAATCTCTGAGAAATACCTTCCATGTGCTCCAGATATCCCTAATATCATAAGTCCTGAGTACCTGTCCCCATAACTATTTTACAAATCCCTATCACTTGAATACTGTAATGATATCCAATCTCACCGAGGTTAACTTGGAAGTCTTTCAGAGTGCTCCAAACATGTAAAAATCCCAATAGTACGTCCCTGTAACGCGTAAAAATTATTTCACAAATTAAGTCAATTTTTGGTTAGACATTTAGCCAATCTGATATGGGATGGGAAACTTCAAATACTCAATCATGATTAGCAGAAATATAATTGACACCAAAATTCTCAAAATTAGTATATAAGATAAATGGTGCACTCCAGAAAACATAAGTTAATGCGGGAGCCCCTCAGAAGTGGAGCCCTCTTAGAAGTAGTATTGGAGACTTTTTTAGGCAGAGGCCCATTTCCACCAGCATAGATGAGGACTGAGGGCTTCAATCATGATAGAAGAGGGGCAATTCTTCTATCAACATGGAAGTACCTGCTTTTTCAAATGCGAAGAGTGAGGAAGAAGGCTTCAATGAGCATTGCTGGAGGGCATCAAAGGATAGGTAATGTATTGTTTTACCCCATTATAAATGTAACTTTTTCTATTTTTATTTGTAGTACATTTTATTTATGTGGTCCAATATGGACCCCTGTGGTGGCAAGAAGGGTCCCACTGAAGTCCCCCATGATAAAGAGGTTAATGTTAGGTGCAATGGGGATCTATAAGGACCACCAAGGTTGTAGCATAGTATACCAGAGGGTTCATAGGGGCACCCATGGTTATACATCAGATGGAGGATCCCCTGGTTCATAGGTGCTCCCTTGTATGAAGTTGGAATCCCGCAAGATCCCACGCTCATAGGTGTAGCGGGTCATCGGCGGAAGGGTCATATACCCCCTGCATTAGTTTGTGTTGTTTTTAATCCCTTCCCTGTTATGGGAATGGGATTATAATCATAGATGTGGAAATGATAGATAGATAGATAGATAGATAGATAGATAGATAGATAGATAGATAGATAGATAGATAGATAGATAGATAGATAGAAAAATGAGAAGATGTTAGGGCTAGTGTAGTGCGTTCATGTTAGTGGATACCATTTTGTGGCTACAGAGTGTACCGAGATTCAGATTTGGTATCTCATGTGAGCAGTCTTCGAGCACAGGTCAGGGCTAGTGAATTCTGGACAAACCCTCCTTGGGTACAAGTCCCTACATTTTATGGGCAACTTTTTTTCCCATGAGCCAAAGAATAGCTCTGGTACTTCGATTTTCAAAACACCTGTAGTTTTGAGGGTTTCTATAGAAGCAATAGAATGGTGGCCCATGGACCTACAGCTGATGGCAACAACTGAAGAGGAAAAGGGACTTTGGAAATATTACATATCTCATGATATAACAAAAGACAAACAGTGCAACAATACTGCAAGTATATCCAGTAGGATGCTTGACTGTATTGGAAGACGAATTAATGTAAGACCCCTAGTGAAACCTCACCTACAGGAGACCATATCTCAAAAGGTAATAAACTAGAGATCATTCAAAAAAGGGGAACTTAAAATGTTGCTGGGTCTAAAAGACATAACTTATAAGGAAATACTTCTGGACTTGAAAATATATAGCTTAAAGGGCAGAAGGGAGAGTGGGATATGATAGAAACCTTCAGATACATCAGAGGTTTTAATAAACTTCAAGAGGGGAGTATCTTCCAGGAAAAAGAAGGAAACGAGCAAGAGGTCATGATTTGAAGTCGGAAAGTAGAATATGTAGAGGCAATGTCTGAAGAGCTGCTTTAGAAGAAAGATCATTGATGAGTGGAACAGACTCCCAGTGGTAGAAACACAATTATTTTAAGCATGCCTGGGACAAGCAAAGTTTAACTTAAGCCAAGCTTTTGTGTTGATAGAATGGGCGTACTAGATGAACCTTTTGGTTTCTAACTGCAGTCAGATTTGTTTCTGTTTCAGTACAGCCGCTCCCTCTTAGTGCACCATTATTCAGCTCACATCCAAACTGAAGGGAGCCCAATAAATTCAGTTTTATTTATGCATTCTTTGGTATGCAATATCCCCTGAGCTAACCACCGCCATTCATCTGGAAGATCCCATCATATTTCATGGTAACTAATGGAGACAAAAGACACTGACATGCAGAGATGCATCCCTGGCAGATTTTTTTTTTGGTTTTATTTAAATCTAATTTTCAGGCTAAGAAGTGAGGGGGTAGGGTGGGCTTCTACTAAAACTTTCAAAATGCTGATAAGGAGGGAGGTGACTATTGGATTTCAAGTTAATTTATCAAATACTGCAGCTAATAAATTAAGTTTACTACTGCTTAAAGGACAATGTTCACTGAAAATTATATATATATTTGACAATTTTGAGTCTGAATTAGAGCATAAATAGGCAGGCAAATAGATTTAGTCTTGATCCCGCTGTTGGTTTGGGTAAGGCATTGTCTGAGAGGAGAGTTTCTGCAGGAGGCTGGCTTGGAATTATTGCTGAATGTTGTGAGCATGTATTGGGAAGGGTGTAGGTGTCAAATTACAAAAATCTAATTATTTAACAAATCTACCTCCCCTCTCCACCTATCCTTGCATACACCGAGTGATAATAATAAGGCAACCCAATTGGCTTCAAGCTGTCAGGAGGTAATAACCCCAAATTAAACTTCTATGTAAAAAAATCATTTTCTCAAAAAAATGTTTTATACTCATGGCTTAAGCTAATGTTGTTTGTTACTTCAGAACCATGTGCAGTTTTTCTTGAGCTATAGGCGTAATCTAAAGGGACATGTAATGCCTGAAAACAAGTTTCCTTTATGCATAGAAAGTAGAAAAAACTAACGTAAACTTAATCCTACTGCTATATTGTATCTCATTGGCTGAGATTGATGACCACCATGCTGTAACATCCAATTGATTGACAGTGACACCATAGACTCAACACAAGAACCCAAGGAGACACATATTCAAGTACTCTCAGATGCAATAGATTTTTTTTTTTTTTTATTAATGGTAATGTAACTAGCAAAAGCATGTTGCTCAAAATCAAGTTTAATTATCCAAAAGACCATATAATATGGCATAAAACAGACAAATAAAGAGGAGGGTGCATAAAAAGAGTTTTTTCACTGGTGGTTCAATCTGTTCTGAACCATCTTAGATAGATTCTTTGTAAAAAGCTATACTGGTTGGTCGGTGTTGGAAAAGAACAATGGTGGAGGAGGTGCATAGCACCTGGGCTCACTGCTACCAGAAGCAGTCTGGGGTTAATTTATTAGAAGAAGGGCAGATAAATATTTTTATAGAAAGGTAACCTGATCACCCCGGTACATTCACATATATTTGTTTAGCTTTTTTATTGACCACCAAGTTGTTCAGTCATTTCTGACTCTCTGTGACTCTATGGACTGCAGCACATCAAGCCCATCTTGTGTCTGGTTGCGCTCATCCATAAGGTTTTCATGGCAAGGATATTGGAGTGGGTTTCCGCTTCTTCTCCAGTGGACTGCTATTTGACTGTTATGACATGTCCATCTTGGGTGACACTACATGCTATAGCTCAAAGGCTCATTTAGGTACAATAGCTTCTTCACCATGACAAGGTAGCGATCCAGAAGGGAAAAAGGGTCCATAAATTATATTGCATTGGGTCCATCCAATCACTTGTTCCTCCACTGGAGACTATTTCATATTATTACCAGACACTAAATGTCATGGTGGGTAGAAGAGGCCAAAAATGTGGTAATCTATTTAGGGTTATGGCCCTTACTCTCCAGAAGGCTTAAGATGATAACATTAGGGTATGGTGTTGGAAACCAACCCACTCACAGATTGCTGTTTCCCTCTAATATGGCGCTCATGAGTGTCAGGTTGGTTCAGGCCACTGTGAAATGTGGCTGGAGAGAGTCCTTAGACCAGATGTTAAGTGCGTTAATGTGAGTCGAGAAATAATTGAAGAACCCACCACTGTATAACCAGTTAGGAAAGAAAAGATCATCCCGAGTACACTAAGATGTCTCAAGCAGGCCATTATACAACCCTTTGTCATTTTTATGTATCATTGTCATAAATGAGATAGTTACTACAAAGGTTATTTGTGGTACTAATAAAAAAATATTTAAAAATGAAAAAGACCAAATAACTATATTGGTCTTTAATAAAACCCTATGGAAGGGTTAACGTTCATGATGCAGTTTATTACTACTGAACGGAAATAGTGTGATAATAAGCTCCTGCAGCCGCATGTTTATTACATACTGACTGTAGCGATGCTCTGCGATGGGGAACCTGACATGTGTTGTTTTTATGCACCAGAAGAACCTGCATTAAAAAAAACCCGAAAAGGTCATTACAGCACAAGCTGCTAATCCACAGGAGCCCTGAATGCACAACTTCCATACCATGAGAGATCATGCTGTGACAAGGAAGCTCCGTACATCATGTGCATGACAAACCAAGCATATGTAAAAGACGGACATGCTTAAAAATAGCCAGACTGCAGTATGGGGCCACCTCTGAATAGATCAATTCTGCTTAGATGATTACACACAGACTTCCCTTGATAATATGTGCAAGACAAGGGAGGGAGAATCACCCTCTTATTAATAGTCTTGTAAAATAAAAGTGCTTTTTAACACCATAAAGAGGACCGGAGATCAGATACCGTCTTTGGTTTCCCTGACACTTGGAAGGTTTGTTCTCATTAAAAACAAAAGAAACACCTAAAGTGCTTCATCTATTTTCTTGCATGCTGGTTGATACCAGAAGAGACGATCGGACCTGCTGTAGGTTTATTGCGGTTGTTTAGGAGACTGAAGCAAATTACCATGATAGATAGATAGATAGATAGATAGATAGATAGATAGATAGAGGGGGAAGATAGATAGATAGATAGATAGATAGATAGAGGGGGAAGATAGATAGATAGATAGATAGATAGATAGATAGATAGATAGATAGATAGATAGATAGAGGGGAAGATAGATAGAGGGGAAGATAGATAGATAGATAGATAGATAGATAGATAGATAGATAGATAGATAGAATGATAGAATGATAGATAGATAGATAGATAGATAGATAGATAGAATGATAGAATGATAGATAGATAGAGGCTAATAGGGTTAGCGGGTCATACACCCCCTGCATAAGTTTGTATCATTTCATCTCTTCCCTGCCATGGGAAGGGGTTTATAATGATAGATTGGGAAATAGACTGTAAACTTGTATGTATGTATGTATGTATCTATCTATCTAAGTGGGTTAAGGTTTTTAGAGATACATGGAGTTGTTAAGAAGATATACCATCATTAACATAAGATTGACTTCCACAAACAGGGCAGTATGAAGGAACAGACCAGGGAGAAGGTGTAAGTGTAAGCAGTGGTTCCCAAACTTCTCATTAAAGCTCCCCAGACAAGCCAGGAGCCTCTAATTTTCTCATCTGTGTTCACACACTGATAAATCAAAAATGCCCTGAGGAGAGGTTTGGGAACCACTGGGCTATTGTTTTAAGTTGGATAGGGGGATATTTAATGCAGATGTAATAAAGCCCTTTGTAGAATGCATAGTAGATGAGTAGAAAGCAGCCCGTGGGAGTGATAGGGACAAATCGTAAATTAATTCAAACCAGCTTGGAATATGAGTGAGGCCATCTTTAGAATTTATTAAGCCAAGATGTTTAGGTTTGGTATCATTTTCAGACCAGATGGACCTAGATGTATATTCTGTAGTAAAGAACTTTATATACAGAATGGAGTGGGAATAGATTTGGAAAATGTCTTCTGAAATGTTGGCTCAGTAGCGTTATTCTCATACAATATACAGTATTAACCTGCAGACAATACTGTCCTGTACTATGTCTAACAGTTCCTCTTGGCCTTGTGGCAAGCACGTCTAACACTACATTAACAAGTACACTGGTCAAATCCTCCAAATATTTTAGATGTTCACCAATCATACAGATTAATATACTTCTACAAGTTGCCAAGGGCATGGCTTACTCTGGACCGGATTAGATAACATAGCCACCTCTTTCCTAATGGTCTGATTTTATTTGAAAATAAATAAGCAGCAAAAAATAGACCAATTCTACTCTATAGATCCATAGTCAGATCTAACCTAAACACTGTGTCCAGCCAAGTTCAAAACAATTCAAAAGAAGGGAGAATAAAATGGTAAATGGTCCGAAAAGCAAAACTTCAATATTTGTTGTTGTTTAGCCTTTCAGTCATGTTCGACTCTTCGTGACCATATAGACCACAGCAGCCAGGCACATCTGTCTATGTCTCTGGTTGTGCTTATTCATAAGGTTACATTGCCAGTTCTTTATTCAGTAGAATAGGATTTGACTGACCTCTCTGCTGCGATCTGCCCATCTTTGGTGACCCTACATGGTATAGCTCACAGCTTCATTAAAGTACACAAGCCCCTTCACCATGACAAGGTAGTGATGGAGAAGGCGAAAACTTCTACTATAGCTTGATTGGGCAGATGGACACTGGTTGGAAACTCTGGATTATGTGGATCCATTATGGAACATCCAAAGAAGCTAGGAGTCTCCACAATAAATCCATCAACATTTAAACTATTCACTTTAAATATACTAAGCAAAACTTTTTTCACAGTTTTGATCCCTCTCTCTAATTCCAGCATATTTTGTTAAAAGCTGCCAGCGTATTTATATCCGAGATTTAAGATGTTCATGATATTACCATAGAAATGTTATGATGTTCTAGTTCATGTTTTGAATAAGCCAATATGTACCATATACACAAAAATGTGTGGGTGTCAAATTTAGCAAAACTATTAAAATAAATACAAAAATGTAAAAACATCTAAACAACTGCATTAATTTAACAAATCTATCACCTCCTCCAACACCCGACCCTCCACTATTCAATAGATAAAGATATGCCCTCTATTTGCAAGCTGTGACAATGTGTTCAAGTCATACAAGTTGGAAATGTAATAGACAAAAAAACATCAAAAAGTAAGATTTGCATTAAAAATCATTTTATGCCCTTGGCTTACACAGCTGCTTATATTGTTAATACTTTACATATCCCAAAATACATTGATCCTTTAATATAATCACAGCAGCAAGACATGAGTACAGCATTAAATCATTGTTCTGTGCTTTGCTATGTTATATCTTACTCTAAAGTTGTGGAAAAGGGGTTAAAGACTTGATTGAATCATAAAATCAATTGAAATTATTTTTATAATGATTCTAAGGTCGGGGAACTTGTCACAGTCCCGGTTAAAATGCATAAAGATTGGGCAAATGCCATTTATGGAGTGTACCCCGCCTGACAGCCTGTCATATCGACTAGATGGGAGATCATTAGCCCGGGCACAGTATGCCTGATGGGTCAGAGAGTGGTAATGGAGGATGGGGAAGGCAGGAGACGTAAGTTTGACTCTGTGCCGACCAATGACACAGACATGCAACATGGCTCTTCAATCTCCATTACATCTCTAATTCATTTTTTATTCATTTGGTAACAAACTCTGGAGATAAAGTCTGTCTAAAGACTGTCCTAACAATAAAACTTTGGGTTGTTTTAAACATCCATCATAATTAAGGAAACATCTTACGTATTTGTGAAATATGCAACAAACCAGCAACATTAGCAACGTAAAACCATTTGTAGATAAAAATGTTGTGTATAGAAAGTTCCCATCTTGTATGACTTGAACAGTTTCTGCTAGTTTGGAACCTAAGGAGAAAAAGGGGTTATTTTGAATTTTTCACATTTACAATCCCTTTTCCTAGACATGCACAAAAGCAAGCAGGTTTGAAGTGAAAGCACAAGTCCTGCTCCCGCAGAAATGTAAATATCCCTCACACACACAAGCCATCTTGACCAAAATTACATAAATAAATGACTCACCAATAATTTTCTTTCAAATTAAAAACTAGCTTAATTACATTTTCCTGCCTAAATATGTGTCCTTCTAGTAAAATACTTTTTCATATACTAATAATTAAATCGCCCTAATTATTACTCACTTCATCAGGCACTTTTCTGTCTAGGAGCATAATTAGAGACAAGTCATAAAGCTATTTTTTGCATCCATATGTTGAGTTGCTGGAGGTTGTGTGCATGAGAGGTGTTTTGTATTTCTGGAGAGGAAAGCTTTAATTTCTTAATGCAAGCAACCTGCTTCTATGGTGTCAATTTCGAGCTCTGCAAGAGTTACAATCGCTAAAATCGCAAATCACTATTCAATTGCTACAGTTTTTCAAGGCTGCAAACGTATTCAAGCCCGCAAATGGCAGATATTGGGCAAAACGTTACGGGTTCCAAATAGGACCCGCAAAGGGTTTATAGACTAGTTTGTAACACTGCAAAAGACAATAAAAACCCACCAATGGACTTTAAAATATGGGGAAAGCAATGGAAGTCATTAGAATGACTTGCATAAAAATTACCAATTAACAAATAGCTTAATATATATATATTTTTTTCATATGTTGTAATGGGAATGCATCTATTAATATGGAAAGTCAAGCTGCAAGATACTGAAAGCAATTAAAGTGACACTACCTGATTAAATTGCAACACAAATACATGAAAATGGCTGCCATATTAACCCTTTCTCGCTCACAGAGGCTCTAATGTTGACCCTAAAAATACAAAGATAATTTTATATACATCTCACTCATCACATCTACATTAGGAAAACAAATAGTGGCCAGTTTATACAACCACATCACATATATCAAGTATCAGGGGAGCATTTTAGAGTTGGTTGTTCAGTCCCTTAGTTGTGTCCAACTCTCTGTGAATCTATGGACTGCAGTACATATGTCTCGGTCTGTGTGTATGCACAAGGTTTGCATGGAAAACATACTGGAGTGAGTTGCCAGTTTCTTCTCCAGTGGACTGTGATTTGTCTCTGCTATAACATGCAGTGGCCCTACATGGAACAGCTTCCAGCTTCATTGAGGTACACAAGCCCCTTCAACACCACCAGTTAGCAATTCAGAAGGGGATCGGGGAACATACACCACACTAATCTAATCTAACTTATCAGGAAGGGCCACAAAGACCCATGGACGCTGTGCAGAGGCACATGAGGCAACAGCCAACTCACCTCCATCAGGAATAACCTCTGCTACGCCCATCCTGGAAAATCCCATGCCATTGATGTTGGCCATGTGCCAAGATGTATACCCATTATCATTTGGTGACATCCCATTAACTGTTTTGCTATCAATCAATTCACATTATCACCTGTCATATTGTTATCAGGCCTTCAGGGGAATATCCCAAATTAGACAGGGCATGTGTATTAACCCTTTATTATTATATATTATAGATACTATTATATGATATTTTATGATATTATTATTTTTAATATTATATGTATTAATCTATTGCATAGTAACTAGGGCTCATTAGTTTACAGATATAGGAATGTGACACAAATGTGATGTAAGTGGTTCTCCCAAAACCCCAACCATTGAAAAAAACTGACATGGTGAGACCGGTATAACAAAGCTTTATTTCATACACTGAGCACAATCAGAAATGAACAAGACATTAATGCATTAATATCATGGGTGTGGTGTGCGCAGATCCCGGGAGAGCAAGAGGTTATTGTTGGGAAACAGGGGATACCTAAATGGGGTAATGTCATAGTCTAGAATAAGCATGATGCATAGCACCCACCAGGGTCACATGCGGTTACTACACCACTGCAACCGAAATCTGATGGAAAAAAGGATCATCAGAAATCACTCCATTTAATTGAAGAAACCATAAATGTGCATAGCACTTACAACTTGTCTAGATCTGCTCAATGAAATACATGCAAAAACCTCTGGACTGTGTAATCCAATCCAGTTCCACACATACAGTGTGTCCCCAAAACAAAAATCTAAAAAAAGTGGTAAAAAAAAGGTGGAAGAGGATAAAAAAAAATGCATGTACAGGAAAGTGCTAAATACTGTAACTGTATCAATATACCAACTCACCTGATTCCCATCTGCAAGCATTACTAACCATAAGGAAGGTCTCTGGATAACTCACTGTCATCTCACAATAAATGCCTAGCTGTCACCAGCATCAGTGGTCAAGGTGTATTATCACCTTCTCCATATGATATTGTTAATCAACATTGATATCACATCCATCAGCTATACAGGTGTTAGCACATGTTGAAGGATACTCATGATATCAATAGAAGAAAATACACATACATTTAAGCTACCAACATTTATGTCTTCGATGTCTGGCAATATGATAGCTTTAAGATTGTGGGAGCTACATGTTAAGGGGGACTGTCATTGAAGGAATGTCTATCTAAGAGGCACTGTAAAAAATCTTACACTTAATACATTTCCTTCACAATGCTTGCAGATGCAGAAGATGCCTTCATGGACCGGAATGGTACCTAAAACAAAACAAAAACATAACAACTGCAAAATAAGGCCTTAAAAATAAAAGATGGGGTCAAGTAGGAGGGCCCTGGTGATATGCTGAGTCTCTGGAGGAGGGGGACTGTGGGGTCAAATGCCATCAGTGTGGCTGATGGTCCTGCCGGTGACCCCACTGCTCAGATGACATCCTCCTCCTCTGAACCAGGGCCCTCAGCTCAACCTCATTCCCTCTCCCCCTGCACCGGTTCCTGCTGGGCGGGGGCTCGCTCGCCAACGTACTGCTCTGATACGTGTATTGATGTGTTTAATTTAATTAATGTGTATTTGTATTATGTGTAATCTGTAAATATGTGTAATCAAAGATTAAATGTAAAATCATAATTAGATGAATATAAAATAACAAAACCGGAAGATACTGCTCTTAAAACTTTCCTGCTCTCTCTCACACTGCTCAAACCACCTACTCCGGGACCTGCGTGCTACTTCATCAGAATCTACAACAGTCAACGCATGGGTGGTTGGAACGCAACTTTATAATCTCTCTCTGTCAATCATCTTCGGCTAGACCTCTTTCTATTGGCTGAGAGGCCTGAGTCACACTCCGTAAAACTGTGATTGGATTGTAACTGCAGACTGCTTTTATTACAACCCATTAACACCTTGCAGGCGTGGGAGGGGTTTACAGGCTTCGGCCTATAATTTGTGCCCTTGTTCAATTGAATAGCACCTGAATTGAAGCAGAGTGCAAGCTGGCAGCAAGCCCGCAGACATGATGCCTGTATACCCCAAGATGTGGCTTTGCAATTGAATGAGGCTTCATACGTTTAATCGTTTTGGCAAAAAATGGTAATTTGCTAAAAGACAGTGGAATTAATTGTTGACAGAGAAAATGATTGTAGTCAAGAGAGAACCATATTAAAAATGTAAGGAGAAAATTTAGGCCTTTGTACTAAGGAAGAGGGGCCTGATTTCACATTCTAGTGGAAACAGTGGGTGCCACATGGGAAGCCTTTAAAGCCCACATGATTACACAATCTACAGAAAAATTATGGCACCACATGTGAAATATTTGGTGGACAAATGATTTCACATTCCAGGGGAAAATGATGGGTATGAAATGATTTCCCACTATGTGGGGTGCATCTGAGTGGGGTTTGACTTCCACTCCAGAGAAAACATTGGGTGTCAAGTGGAAACCATTTGAGTGGTGTGTAATATCCCACTCCAGGGAAGACTTTGTGCACTATTTACTAAGGTCCCAAGGTATCTTTGAAAATTAATTCAATGTCTGAAATGTATTTTTTTTATAGACAAACTATTTGATGCAATGGATTTCTGATAGGTATTGGACATTTACATAGTTACAGTTCTGTTCCAAATTATCTTTATTAACAAATAGCTTATTTAAGAGTTCCAAAGCTTCAGATGGAATATATGATAACTTAATAATGCAGCAAATGTCCAAAAGAGGGGTCAGATTTGGAACCCGGTATACCTATAACTGACCCCTGGTCTAGAGAGAACCATTAACACAACATTGGAAGCCTTTGAGGGATGAAACGTTTCACACTTCAATGGGAGCCCCATGAGAGGTCTTTGATGGCCACATGGGACTTTTGAGCTATCGGTGGCCCATCACTTCGTAATCATCCTCCTTAATGGTTCAGAAGCAGAGAAGTTGCATCAATAGATGCAAGCAGTGTTGTCCGCAACTTCCATTTAAAAATCATGGATGCTGCCAGAGTCCACAGTATCAAATATCATCTTTTTCTAATACAAAACTAGCTTTGTAAAATGTTTCATGAAAAAGGAATTGTTGGACAATTGTTGAAAATCTAATTATCCCTAAGTGCGTAAAACTACTCACAATGGAAAAAAAAGTAAATGAGTGATAACAATATATTTTATTGATAAACCAAATGGCGCAATTGACTTAAAACCAATTAAAAGTTGCAGACTGTAACTTCAATAACTTATATATATTGTTACAGAAAGACACAGGTCATGATAGAGATAGAGATGGGGTAAATGAGGGATAATTGATCCTAACGTCCCATGATAAGAGGATATAGGAGGCCCCTGTGACTTATTGATTGATTCTCTCAGACCCCCCAAAAAAAAATTACACTATAAATATATATATATATATATATATATATATATATATATGGTAAAGGAGTAATAACAAATACAGAGGCATATAGGCAAAGTATGGGTCATATCTGACTATCCAACATGGCTTTACCTCTACATGTCGACTCACAACAAAGATCTTATGGTAAATAAGAACCAATTCAACCTAAATAAAACTCTTTGCTCAATTAAACAGCCTTATGTTTATCCAAGATGTTCCTTAATTCCTTAACTGTGTTTTACTTGACCAGTTAGGGTAGAGCCAAACTTAAGTTTGACGATAGGTAGAACAGTCTATCTGGAAACTATCTGGTAGTTAAAAATGGCATACATTATGCCTAAATATTCCACCTACTAACTTCAAATCATAGCCTCTTATTCTTGTATTCCTATTTATCCTGGAAGATTCTGTCCTCCTAAACTTTATTAAATCCTATTTTAAAGTTTCTATCATACGACCCTTCTCCCTTATGTCTGCTAAAGGAATTCTGAACTCATGGATACTGCTCAACACCAGTGTGCTTTATATATTATGCTATACACATCTGATCCATGATGTCTTTCCTTATAATTTTTATCTTTTAGACCATGCACTATTTCAGTCACCCACCTTTAACTTGTTTTTATTTTGTTATTATACTTTTGACGATACGATCAACATATTTGGACAAAGACAAAGTAGTGACCTATAGCATGGTGTTAGTACCTCTTCTCTTTCAGCTGCTAGTTCAGGTCATTTGAATCTCTCTCTTTAACGGTGAGTGTTGCACGTACTTTAGTGACAGAACATTTTTTACTAAAGCAATACACACACTAATAACTCAAAGCTCCTACAGTAACATGATCAAAGTTACTGGAGGTAATTGCAGGTTTCTAACACTGGTTCACAAGTTAAAGTATCTCATTTCTTAGAACATAAAAGGATTTCCCTCACACTCTCCTTTGTTGTTCAACAAGTAGATACTTTCATTGCAGTCGATTTTCAATGGTCTGCAGATTATCACTCATTATATAAAATGAATTGTTCTGCTAGAGGAACAATAAAACAAAAATAAGACAAAAAAACTCAATTAAGCACAAAGACATAAAAATGTGAAATAAAACAAATGGATCTTGAGAGAGAGGTGTAAATATGAGAATGAGTCAAACAACTCAAGGATATAATAGACAATGCTGGTTTATATAGTCTGCCGTCCATAGGTAGACTAGGCAGACTGGTCAGATAACAGTAGACCAGACTAGACAGTAGACTAGATCAGTGGGCAGTATATAAACAAAGAAAGTACCAACCTCCGCAGTACCTCTGAACCCTGTGCCTACTGTAAGAATGTACTTTAGATGAAAACAAGCAGACAAGAAAATGGTGACCATTACAGATTGACAAATTAATTTGACAACTGTGGACTCTCAAGATTATGGCCACTGATTTAGAGACTTACACTGAGAGTTCCCTGGCCTGATTATTATAGGTGCATAAATGCATGATGGAACTGGTGTAGACCATGGCCGAACAACTTCTGTACAAAAAGGCAAGAATATCTCTTGAGTTTCAGGATCTTGTGGAAATACACGTGGGATAGTCAGTGGTTCAGTTACTTAGGGTTTCTATCTGTGCTCACTCAGGAATATCTTAGAATTAAACCCTGGCTGCAGCCCTTAAGGCAGTAGTGGGCAACTCGGTCTTATGAGGACCACAATTCTCTCTCTATCTCACACCTGCGTTACTCAGTTTAATTCTGATTATACTGTTTGGGTTTATGCAGAAAGAGACTGAAATCCTATTGGAGGACATCGTTTAACCAAGTTACCCACTTTTGTCTTAAAGATATATGCAAGTGAGCTGGATTATGAATGCAACTGATAATTAGTAGTGTATGAAAAAAATTGTTTGCATGAAAAAATACAAAAATAAACATTGAAACACTTACCCTTGCTGAATTTCTTGGATTTGCAAACTGTTTTCTATCAATGTTGTCACCCCCCCTGAAAATCCCAGCGAAAATTAGCATACATAATAAATTGTATCTTTTTGGTCTGTGAATTGAGCTGCAGCTTTCCATTAGATTTATGTAATACCCAGAACAAGCTCTGTGTCCAGTCATTCACTGATTGTTTTATCTACATCCCAAGTGATACTTCCCCCAGCCCCAGCGATTTACCCCTGTAACCCACCCAGCACCAGTGATTTAACCTGTTACCTCACCCAGCCCCAATGAATTGCACCAGTGATCTCTCCCAGTCCCAAGTGAATTGTCCCATCACCTCTCTCAGCCCCAGTGAATTGCCCCATTACCCTTGAAGATTTCCCCCTGAGATCTCTCCCAGCCCCAGTCAATTGCATGGTCTCACTAACACAGACACATGCACTCACACAGAGACACATGCACAAAAAATGTTGCAGGTCATTGCAGGACCATAAATCAAGCATAAATGCTCATTCGCCTAAAAGACAAATTAGAATAGGAAGAAGAAGCTGAAATATTTGGTTACAGTGCAATTATAATTTGTCATAATTTATCAAGCAGAGGGTGTATGTCTAAAGAACAACCGTGTGTCGATTTATGGTCCTTTAAGGACCCAGTGTAGCAGCCTCATCTAGCTGGCTGCATACAGCATTGCTGATACAAAAATGAACCCTCTCAGGAGCCTAGCTCAATCCTGGGGGTGTAAACATCACCTGCAACATTTTTTTTAAAATGCAAAGCTAAAAAAACATGGAGCATGCAAATAAATGTTATCATACACTAATAATTCCCCTCTATCAGATGCTTTCATAACCTAGCTCACTTGCAGATATCTTTAAGGGCTGGCATTTGACTGCCTTACACATCGCATTAAAACAATGGGCGACACATGCAATGTATTTTTTCTGTTGCCTGGGAGGCTGCGCTTTGGATCTCTATGGATATCTCCACATACTGTATGATATTAATATTCCAGCTCGCTCTTCAGACCACTATTAATTTCTGGCAGATATATGCAGTTTGCATTTTTTTTTTAATATTTCTTGCCAAATGTCAACATTGTTACACAATAACATCATTTTACCAAACTCTCCATGGAACTATACTCTAAATTGTTACAACTCAACTGTAATGTAATCTTATAAATATTAACATTTGAAATATTTGTATTAATACAATTGTTATATATTAACTTTCATTGCATTTTTGTTTTTAATATTTGTGTTGTTTTAATTGTTATATTGTATTTTAATTGTGTCAGGGAAGGGGAAATTAATTTTTACCTTTGTTGGAAGCCGGTGGGGAAGGCCTAGGGTGGATCCATTGTTCCTTCACTTTTTTTCTATTTTTTAATGAAGACACTGGCATTTATTTTAACTCCATGCCACTTTACAAGTTGACAGGTTTTCAAGATCCTCCCTATATTTATTACTGCAATGGCATCTACATCAGTGAGTTTGAGGTTTCGGGAGGTGTTTCTGTGTGAGCCCATGCCATTATAGAGATGCCCTTCCAACAAATGGTTGTATGACTTGGCACCTTGCCAAGTCTAGTAAGTCGGGCAAGAGATACATCCTCATAGTGGTGCATTTTACCACTCGGTATTCAGAGGCTGTAGCTCTTGGCCGCATTGTGCAAGTAACGGTGGCTGATGCCTTGGTAGCCACTCTTTTATGTGGGTAAGGCTTCAAAGTGAAACTTTGTCAGATCAGGGTACCCAGTTCATGGCTGAGTTGTTATGGAAGAAGTTTAGAGTTCTCCAACTGAGGTCGACCCACAATACTCCCCCTAATAATCCCTATGATTCCAGCCTTTGTAGACCAGGGGAAGGGTTGGGAAAAGTTGCTTCCTTACAGTGGCAGAGCTAGTGAATGGAGGGCCACGGTGCAAAAAAATGTTTTGCCCCCCCCCCAAAGAGGAGGAGCAAAAAAAATGTTTGACCCGCCCATGCCCCCATGCAGTATGAAGCGCCGGCAGGCAAAGGATATCCAGCCTCTGACTAATGGGAACTGGGCTATGGAGCTCAGTGCACAAGTAAAAGGATGGGGCTGAAAGGGGCTGAATGGACAGTCCTGGGCCCCTCACAGAGCAAGTGCCTCGGTGCAACGCACCAGGTGCACTGGTGATAGATACACCCATGCTTCCTTACATCCTCTTTGCCTACAGAGATTCCTTCCAAGGATGTACCATGTTTACAGCAGGTTACTTAAGAAAAAAGCGAGCTCGGAAGAACTGCATCCCTCGCAAAGCGAGGGACGCAGTTTGGTCCGCAAACGCGGACCCTCGCAAAGCAAGGGGCCACATTTGCGGAGGTGGAGGCTCTACGGCGCCTCAACGTGCTTACAAACACCCACACAAGCGGCACTTTACCAAAATAGATGTAACACGCAATAACTATATACGGACTTACACAAAAAAAAACGAACCGCGGGACTTAGAATGGAAAATTTACGGTCTTAGCCTAAAAAAATACGAGACGTGGGACTTAGAAAAGAAACCATTACGACCTCGCAAAAATACGACCTTAACGGCCGAACCGCGCCCACCTGAAAACATTAAAAATATAATAAATACTCACAAAAAATACATAAAAAGCTTACCCACAGCAGGGGGGGGGGGGGGGGCAAACCCAGGACCAAGTCAAGTTACACCTCAATTTAAGTCCAAATTCCAGAGTTTAGACACACGAAAATCCCCTAAGAGAGAGAAAAAATGGCCGCCGGAAAAAAACAAAACGAGGCTACAGGACCCTAAAGACGCAAAACCAAGGACGCTACTTCATCCACAGCCGTGTACCACACACATTCACCGCCATTTTACAACACTAACTTACACAATGCGGAAGTACACAGCTACCCTAGCGGCTTTTCCTTGTGCACGCAGCCTATTTACACTACACGCTGCACACATTGCTGACACTTACACCTCAGCTCCACAACAGTGCAAACCGACATTGTATGCTGCAGCAACATCGAAACAGATTGTCAGCTCTTCAGCACAATGCTTCCTGCATATATTACTTACAAATAGGTAAAGTATATTCATTTATTATTATTTAATTAGCATACAAAAAAATATACACTCTCACAATAAACACAAAAGCCATTCACCGCGCCACTCACAACGAGCGCGAATGCTGCTCATAGCACACAAAGCCTTGCAATAAGCGCAAAAAGCAGATCACCACCAACAAAACAATAACAGCAAAAGCGCCTATCAGAAAAAAAAAGTACAACAACCAACAGCCTCGCAATGAGCGCGGAAGGCGCTCAGCGCAAGGCTGGCAATGAGCGCTGAAGGATCTCGGACCACCAACAAAATTAATGTCTGGACCAAACAGCATTACCTGCCTTACAATTTTATTGCTGTCATTTTTGACGGGCAAGTCGCTAGTATATATATATTATTTAACTATTATATACAGTCCCAAAATAGGTTGAAAGAGTTGTCGTTGTGGGACAGCATATGGACTCATGCAATCAATCTGGTGACGTGATTTTGTATTTCTTGCAAATTGAATTATTTTTAACAATCTATAGAAGAAATGTTAAAGAATTACAAATAAAAAACATTATTTGATGGAGAAAAAATTTAAACATTATATTTGATCATTAGCACTGCACATATGCTTCTCTTTACCCTGTGTTAAATAATCAGTACCGGTGAACATGGCTCTTCCCTGGACTGTGTCCTACCTTCTGTTTCTGACCAGTCTATGTTTGTCTGAAACAGTATTTGCATGGAAGGATGTGAATAAAGACTCCTATTGTGTGTGTGTGTTTTCATCATTTAGTCATGTCCGACTCTCCATGACCACATGGACCGTAACACACCATGCTGATCGACTTGGTATTCATGGCAGAGATATTGGATGGGGTTGCCAGTTGCTTCTCCAGTGGGCCATAGCATACAGCTCCTGGTATTCATATGTGGTCTCCCATCCAAGTACTGACCAGATGGGATACCTATGTTTAAGGAAGCAGCACGAGCAAATCCAGGGAATTATATATCAGTGAATCTCACTTCTGTAGTGGGAAAGCTTTTAGAAGGGTTAATGAGGGATAGTATACAAGAATATGTCTATTCAAACAAGGTTAGGAATCAACATGGATTTATGAAGGATAGGTCATGTCAAACAAACCAAATTTCTTTGAAGAGGTTAGTAGGAAATTAGATCAAGGCAACCCAGTGGATATAGTTTTTTGGGATTTTGCAATGCCTTTTGATACAGTGCCACATGTGAGACTATTGTGCAAACTAAGAGATACAGGAATTGCAGTAAATATCTGCTCATGGATTGAGAGCTGGCTAAAAGACAGGAAGCAAAAGGTTGTGGTAAATGGAACATACTCCGATTGGACTGATGTGGTAAGTGGGGTTCCTCAGGGTTCAGTATTAGGTCCTCTCCTTTTTAACATATTTATTAATGTGGACAACCACCTAGGTAACAGTGCTCAATGCCAAGCAGCATCTGCAAAGGCAAGTCAAATATTAGCATGTATTAAGAAGGGTATAGAAGCAAGGGAAGCAAATATAATTTTGACACTATACAAATACCTAGTACGCTCCGATTCGGAATTTGGAGTACAATTTTGGGCACCACTTCAAAAGAAGGACATTTTAGAGCTGGAAAAGTACAGAGAAGGGCAACAAAACTAATAAGGAGAATGGAGGGGCTAAGTTATGAAGAAAGAGTAACCAAAATACACTTAATTTCTTTTGAAAAAAGGCTTCTAAGAAGAGATAGGATTACCTTATATAAATATATCCAGGGTCAATATAAGGTTTTATCAGAAATACCTCACAGTAAGGGTGGTTAAACTGTAAAATTCACTACCAAATGAGGTGGCGACAACAGATTTGATAGATAACTTTAAAAATGGACTATATGTATGTTTAAATAAAAAGGGCATTCAGGGCTATCCTGGATAATTAGAGACAGAGTATTGATCCAGGGAGGAATCCATTCGCCAGTATCTGGGGTCAGGAAGGGATTTTAATTTTTGTTTTCCCATTTGAGACAATTGACAAAAGTTTCACTGGGTTATTCCTTCTGTTTGCCTTCCTCTGGCTCAATTAACAATGAATCTGCATATTGCAGATCTGAGGAGATCTAAAAAGGTTAAACTTGATGGACTAAAGTCTTTTTTCAAGCCCAATTACTATGTAGTTAAGTAATCAAGTATGGAAAGAAGCAGATCTGTTTTGTAAAGCTATATTTCCTAAAAATACTGATTTTATTGCTAATTTGGTATTACAGCAAATAAAACCCAACAGTGTTGCCAGAAACTGCATAATAAATGAAAGTTTGGTCTAAATTGTTAATTAAATCTAATCTTCCAATGAGAATATGAGAACTTCAGTGGAACAATAAAATAACAAGTGGGAATGGGCATTGCCCCAATTAATAAGGTGCTCACCTTGACATTATTAAAAGCCAAATAATCAACAAACTAATTATCTTAATTACTGGTCTTCAGGAAAAAGATTATCCGTGCCCAGTTATTTGACCTGAACATAAAATGCCTGGTGGTATTTGATCCTGATACAAGTGAAATAGATACAACGGTTAACAACTAATCCGCGTATTGCAGATCAGAGAATATCTTAAAAGGTTGAACTTGATGAACTAAAATTATTTTTTCAACCTCAATTACTATGTAACTATGTAATTATGTATAGTGAGCTGCATTTAATATTAGATACTAAAGTATAAAATGAAAATGGTGTAAAAGAGCACAACATTCTATGTTAAATGACCTGTAGTCTTAGGTCTGTTTACAAACACACTCCTGACTGTTCCATGTACAACACATGCATTCCCCGGCCTATGTAGACTTCACAAGCACAAATATTTAGGGTTTTTATCTAAACTTCAGGAATGTAGCAAAATATTTTTACCCCCAACTGTAATTTTAGCTGAAAGCAGCAGTCATTTCCCTGCATAGATGAATTTGTGAAGGGTTAACTCTCTTTCTGCTTATGCTCTCTGCACGGAGCTGCTTCTGTGGGTCTGTCTGAGGGCAGCCAGTGACTTATGTAAACAGAGATTTCATTTATAAATTTCTCTGTGAATGTATTTGAAAAAAATCAACCTGATTTTATTAAAAGTTTACAGTGGTGTACTATACTCTAAGTTGTACTGAATTAACTGACCCTTAAATTAGAAATATAAACTGTCTGACAAACTTTTATATGCAAAACTCATAGCAGGAAGGCTTGAGTTAATTAAATTGGCTTGTGTACCTGGCCATACTACTGGATTTCTCTATTTATCTTAGTTTTCCCAATTGCTATTTCTAAAAGTATTTTTCATACAATGTTTCATAACATGTAAATAATACTAAATATTACCTTTTTAAATAATTAAATAAAAATGTTACTAATGATCAATGGCTAATGAAAACATTTAGCTCATCATATTAGAACATTTCAGTCGTCCCTTATTAATAGAAAAATAGATAGATAACAGAAATGTTTCATTACCCCCACCCCTTTAACATAGAAGCACTCATTTCAGCCCATCAATCTCTTGCATGTGAATTATTATGTTAAATTACCTGATAAATCAGGAACATCTGCTGCTTATCAGTCAGAAATTGTAAAAATGATTAGTAAATTCATGAACTAAGTAGCTTAAAAAGGGACTCTCAACCCAAAATCAAGTTAATTTGTTAGGTTATTCTTAAAAGATAATGAACAATAGGCTATAGGTTGTACTAGAATTTTTTTGACTAATTCTTGAAAAATTCCATATTTTTGTTACTGACTTTCCATGCTCCTGAGTACTAATTATCTGCTATAATCCTCTTATTAGGATTACAGTATGCTTGTCTGGTGGCCAAAATAATTACTCACAATTTTATCATCTCTCCCACCCTTTTAAAGTGCTTTGAGTTATGAATTTGGACATGGAGATGCACAGATAAACAAATACTGCATTTATTTGGTTGATAAAATATCAGTATCAGAAGTATTAGTATTAATATTTTAAACATCCAATACCTGAAAATATATTCCCTCTCTGCTAATAAATCTATCTAAGATGATTCATTCATTTTCACAGTGAAGGGCTTTGTGTAATAAGCAGGAAGTGAGTGCACAGTTGGTATACATAAGAATAATACATAACCTAAAGTCAGGTTGGTAGCAATGGGGGAAGATCTCTTAAGATATTGAATACCTAAAAATCATCAATTCCATGACATTCAATGATGGCTTAAAGGACCACTAAGGATAGATTTTTAATTACTTACATATATAAATCCAAAATACATAATTGGGACAGAGCTACTAGTGGTGCAGGTGGTGTAATGCACCAGGACCCAAACCCTGGCAGACCCATGGGCCTCCTTGTCCGCACCAACCCCCACTCCACCATAATTTGGTCCTTGCCTGTTTAAAAAATAGCATTTCTGCAGAAACAGAACAGTTTTGCATGCTGGGAACATGTATCAGGAAAGAGGTGAGAGAGCAAGGGCAGAATCACAGGGGGGGTGGGTTCTGTGAGGAAGGAGCAAAAGACATAGGGTGGGTGCTATGTGAGGTGGGTGCTGACAAGGACTATAGGGATGGATGCTAAGAGGGATGGGTGCTATGTGGATATGGCTATTGAGAGGTACTGGCACCTTGGTTCTCTGCCTCCTCGAAATTCAACATTTTCAATATTCAACCTGTCTGGATGAGCAAAAAAACTTGGTACTCATCATGCTACCTTGGTACATAATCATCATTGCTAAAACTGATTTACATTACTCCTTATGGAAGTTTGGTATTCAACGTTTTAGGTACTCAACCTGCCGTCTGGAACAGATTAAGGTTGAGAACCAAGGTACCACTGTATATATTTCTGTAGTGAGTTGTAGGGTCCTCCTCCAGCCCCATGGAGTATGACGCTGGAAAGGGGGAGCAAGTGAATCCTGGAGCTGTGCTGCAGGCAGAGGAGCTTCCCAGAAGGTAGGGGAGCAGCTATGGGAAGAGGAGCATCTATGGAAAGGGTCTCGGTGAGGGGAGCTGTTATGAGAAGGGGTATTAGGCAAGGGCACTGTAGGAGCAAGGGGTCCCACCGGCGGGGTGGGTCAAAGGTTTTCTTTTGCACCGGGGCCCTCCATTCTCTAGCTTTACCACTGATACAGCCTATAATGTATTTTTTCTTGATATGCAATTACCCCCTCCCATTGTCAAGTCTCTACAATAAATACAAATTCAGCAGACGCTGCAATAAACACATGACTATCACTTGGTGACTTCACCGTACAAATGTAACTGATCAAAGAACCAAACTTTTGTATTGTGTTATCTTTAGGATCTGTAGCATCAATATGTAAGTTACAGAACATCTAGAATTACAATATCATGAAAGGCACAGACTGAATAAATGGAAGGAGATGGCTCTTTGGATGTGTATATAGGACAAAGCTAATTCTAATCAAACAAAGAGATAAAACAATGAGAGGCTGAGCCTGCAGTGCTTTAGATGTATGTCTGACACTGCACGCACATGGCTGGGTTTGGAATTAGCGCGTTTAGTTCTTAGGTTGAGAAGTTTCAAAACGTTTTGTTTGTTTATTAGAGAACTGTAGTAGTTTAAGAAAAGCTACACTTGTTTGTGAAGTGTATAACTAACTGCCAACATTCACCACTGCCAAAAACATGACATTTTTTAGAGAAAATCTGAATTTTTGAATAATCTGCTTAGGTATATAAGAAACCGTCTTGTCTTTGGTTCATCACTTTCTCAAACCTAGAGCAGGGGTTTTCAACTGGTTGTCCTAGGAGTGGTTGTTCCCGAGATCTTATCTGCTGATTCTAAAAATGTAAAATTAAATATATTCCACTAACAAATGTTTTACTGTGTCACCATTTTCAAAATGTGCTGGATATCATAAGAAGGTGACCAACCGGTATCCAGTTCAAACAAGTTGATAGCCACTTAGTTGGGGCTACCAACCTTGCTTGAACTGGGTAATGGTTGGTCATCTTCTAATGGTCATTGGGGACAGCCATTGAGATCCAGAAAATGTATCAGTGGAGGGAAGAGGAAGAGGTCATGAGGATTTGTTAGGTAACTGGACACCAACACACTTGCCCCAAACATGAGTAAAAACAGACAAGCTCTCAAGAAATGCAAACATCCCTCTGACACAAAAGTATCATGGATGCCTCCAGGCATCAACATTTGTTTCTCATTAAAAGCAAGCTGTATGACTTTTCCTTGCCTAAATATTTTCTTAGACTCACCATCTTCACACATATCATGTCTCATTGTTTAGTAATCATTTAAGGGTGTTTCTTCAGAAGAAAATGAGCTCTTTAAAGCGGTTTCTCAGTAAAATGAATGTGGGGGGCTAAAAACTGGGAAAAAGTCACAAGTGAGACAAATATGTAATTTCATAAAAAAAAGTGTTCTGTAATAATTTTGAAGTTTAAAGGTTGGCATTATTTTTTATTTCTTTTGTTTTTTTGCTTGTTATTTATGTATAACTTTTAGAGATTCTCACGTACGAGGCTCAGCCAAGAATTAATTGCACCTCGCACTCAAGAAATAATTAGTTTTGTGACTAAGTGGAACAGCCCCCACACAACCCACCACACAGATTCCACACTTTTTTTTATAAATAATTTTTGGTTATTCTTTTGAGATCCTACGTAAATTATGTGAAAATGATATTGAACTAATAATAGTTGCAGAAAAATGAAAAAACAGTTACTGTGTTTTGTAAAAGAGATTAAAAATATGTATGTTGAGATAAATGGTTATCCTAAAGGATGAGAGGGGACCTTGGTCAAAATTAACTAAACGTCAAACTGGTGGTGGCAATAGCTGTTTTTTCAGTAAATGTTTGTTTAATATATAATATGTTTTTTATATATATATATATATATATATATATATATATATATATATATATATATATATATATATATATATATTAAACATTTTAATATAATATAAAATATAATATATAATGTAATAATAATATAATGATAATAATATATAATACATAATATATGGATTATATTTTATTATTTTTCATGATACAACTCCAGTATTTTCAGTTGCACTATTTACAAAGGTTCATGTAGAGGGTATAAATTAGTCAAGGTATTGAGTTAAAACAAATTGTAATGAAAATAAAAATAAAATATAAGTCAACAAATAATTTTGTGCAACTAATTTAATTGAATAGCACAAAAAACTTACAATCTAGAAGCCCCAGGGGGCAGGGATGGAGCCCTATCGCAGGATAAGATCAGCATGGCACCAACAGAAGGGACAAAAGCAGAATTGTGAGCAGCCCAAGGTTAGAAAGACATATTTTGGAGAATTTAAGAAATAGACAGGGAGCTTGGCCAAAAACAAAGAAAGGGGTAGTAACAGATAAGAACATTTGACTAATTTATGCATAAATGTAGCATTACGGCAAAACAACTGAGCACTTAGACGAGCAAATTAGTTGCTACTTTAAATAATCTAAATATAGGCCAGAACTGGCGAGTACACCATGGTACCCAATCAACAGTATGCATTTAGCGACAATATTAAAGT
This sequence comes from Discoglossus pictus, assembly GCA_027410445.1. Taxonomy (NCBI): domain Eukaryota; kingdom Metazoa; phylum Chordata; class Amphibia; order Anura; family Alytidae; genus Discoglossus; species Discoglossus pictus. Next base: position 52,788,171 of record CM050175.1, read on the forward strand.
GTGAGAGCTATGTCCCGTCAGGAACACAAAGCATTAAAGAATATGACAAAATTGGCGCAGAAAAGACATAAGCGCATAAAGTAAAAACGACTTAGGCTTAGCACCACCAAAAATAGGGCAAGGACCAGAGTGTGGTGGTAGATTTGTAAAGTTACAAACTTTAACGATATAATATTTGTGTAGTCTACAGGAATAAAAAAATAAAAAAAATATTCACACAGCTAAAATTAAGATTTTCTCTGGAAAAAAAAACAAATACTTCTATGGTCTATGGCGTGTTTTTAGTCCATTACATACTTCTAAAACATGTAACATTTTTCCAAATCTACAATGGACCCTTAAGTTAGCTTGCCTGTTATTGGTGCAATCATCGATAATGTGTAAGCTGTGTTGACGGATTACTCTGTTTGTACACAGAGATTGAGACGAGTTCTCATTTTCAGCAGGATGGAAAAACTCAGTAGGAAATACGGCTTTATAAGATTAATTATAATTACCCTTTGCAGCATCGTCTTCCACAGGGCTGAGCAAGCTTTGTGTGCACGTTGGTAAGTTAGCAGTATGCTTGCTTGGTGCCACCTGACATCTACTGGAAAAGCACCAGATTCCTTTCATTCCCCTCATATAACTGCATGAACTTCACTCGCCCTCTGGGTGATTTGCACAACACAGGCTTTCAGAACGGTTTAATTTGATTACAGTGACATTTGGCACATTCATCCAGCCACATATTTACAGGGCTCAAAGAAAACCTTCCACGTTGTAATAGTGTTAAATGGAAATATCTGCTCTTTGATGCTCAGGACCAAGAAAAAAACACATCAGAGCTACATCCCAACTGTACAACGATGGTCAAATGCGGAGCACTTAACTGGAATAAAAACAAAGGCAAGAAAACACAAATTTACAGGAGTACATCTGACAAAAGCAATCATATTTGTAAAACAATTTGTGTGTTTAAGGGAATCTGTAGAACTTCTGGCTGGAGCCTTGAAGAGTAAAGACAAAGGATCCACCAGGACCTCAGGAGAGGAAGCCTGAATGAAGACCCTATGCAGCTTTACTCTACAAGCACAAGCTCTAAAGTGAGACGGTGAGTCTAAGAAAATATTTAGGCAAGGTCAAAGTCATAAAGCTTACTTTTAATGAGAAACAAATGTTGATGCCTGGAGGCATCCATGACTCTTTTGTGTTTGCATTTCTGGAGGGCAGGACTTAAAGCTTGCCTGCTTCCAAGCATTTTTGGGGGAAGTGTTTTGGTGTCTAATTATCTAACAAAACCTATCCCTTTTCCCTCCACTGGTTTTCTGGATCTCAATGGCTGTCCCCAATGAGCATTAGAAGATGACCAACCAGTAAGCAGTTTGAACAGGTTGATAGCTCTAGCTACCTTCAAATGCCAGCACATTTTGAAAATGGCAACACACAACATTTTTGTTTAGTTTTTCACCTATTTTAGTGGAGTACATTTAATTTCAGGTAGCTCCATCAACAATCTGTCTAATGCAGGGGTGTCAAACTCTGTCCTGGAGGGCCACACCTAGGCCTGGATTTGAGAATTTATTTTCTGTGAACAGGTGAGTCAGTCAGGATGACTGCAGAAGCAATACTCTCACCTGCTTGTAGCAAGGATATCCACAAATCCAGGCCTGGGTGTGGCCCTCCAGGACCGAGTTTGACACCCCTGGTCTAATGCCAGGGGCGTGTTTAAAAAGTGTTGGAGTCTCCTCAACGTCTTTTGTCCCTAGAAGCAGCAAATACGATCTCGGGTACAACCACTCCTAGGACAACCAGTTACAAACCACTGCTCTAGATCTGAGAAAGTGATGAACCAAAGCCAAGACGGATTCTTCAATACTATACAAGTTTGGTCTAGCTAACAGCACTGGACTCATGGGCTTTCAAAAAACAAATAGCAGATAAATTCACATAGAAACATGAGGCATGGACATTTCTGGATATATTTAAGGCATTTTTTCCCTAAAATCAAATAAATTATGCACTTAAACTAAATTAATAATTGTATCATATTTATTTCAACACAGATCACAGTAATCTACATTAAAAATATAATAAAAAATAATAACTATAAAAAATATACAAAAATAATTGTATCAGCGTACGCGTTTCACGCTTCATTCGTTACGCGTTTCACTCCTCCATAGCTAAAGTATGCACTAACTTGCCAGCCTGCTGCTTCTGAAAATCTGCTGCCCTAGGCCTGAACCTTGTTGGCTTATAAAACAGAAAGTCTTCTCTTATTACGCTTTGAATTTCTCTGAAGCGTAGTCCAGTGGTCTAACCGAGCAAGACAAAGAATTACATTTTTCTAAGTGCCTGCCTTTCTTTCAATTAATTTGGACAATAGAGGACAAGAAATGTTCCACGGGTCGCCCCATGCAGATATCTGCAGCTTTGTAAGTACCTGGGGAGTTGGAGCAACAGGGCTCTTTATTAATGAGTTTGATTCTCCCTAGGTAGAATCAGAGTTATAAATTAGCTGAACATGAAAAATGTCTCATAAAGAAGATTCAACAAAGGCGTAAAAAAAACAAACTTACAAGAAAATGACACAAAGCTATTATTAAGAGTAAAAAAAAAGATGTTTTTGTATTTTTTATATACAGGAGATAAATCACAATTTTTCTACTTTGATGTCCAGAGGCATTCAGTATATGAATGGATAATTCCCATAATGCTATGCAGAGTTTATAATGCAAGATGTGTTAATCCATACAAATCTCTGCTGGACACAGACTTGAGAATAATTTATGGAGAAAATGTAACTGTTCACTAGAGGAAGCCACATTTTGTCATAATTATGGATGACATTTTAAAACGAGACTGCGATTTAGGAAAAATCTTACATGTTTGGAAAATAAATTGCACAGCTGCTCATGTTTGTTTGTAAACTAATAGCATAAAAGTCTTATGTTTAGCGGTTTCCATATCGGCCTACTGGTGTGCCTATAACTTTAAAAAGAGGGATGCCTACTCTTTCAAGGGTTCCCTGGTGGTGCAGTGGTTAGGATTAAGTGCTGTCACTGCTGCAACCTGGGTTTGATTCCAGTCAGAGAACCAAGAGGTCCCACCACCATGAAGCCATGCATGGTTGGGCCTGGTCAGTAGTTGGATGGCAGACAACCTGTGAATACCAGGAGCTGTATGCTGTGGCTCACTGGAGAAGGAACTGGCAACCCACTCCAGTATCTCTGCCATCAATACCAATTAGATCAGCATGGTATATTGTGGTCTATGAGGTCGCGACTGCACAACACAAGCACACTTTGCCAAGTGTCTATTTAAAGTGGTCATCTTTCAACAGAACCAAATAGAGATCTTGGGTCATTAGGCCAAAATGGAAATAAATGGATAAAAATAAAAGCTGTATTTATTTTTTTTGCATTTTGTAAAAGCAGTTTGCACATTATCAGGTCAGTTTATTCAAAAGAGCATTCTATAATATGACAATTGTGGTGTTTTTAAAATGAACACTAAAAAGACTAAAACAAGTTTTAAAAAGTATGTTATATCCAGTATGATATAAGCTCTAATATCAAATTACATAGAATAATGACATCTGATCTACGTGTTGGTCCCCTTCCCCCCTTACATCTGTCAGTCACTAAGTGAAGGTCTGGCAACTAGTTGTGAAACACCATATCGCAGTTTCCAGTGCAGTAATCAGGAACTAGTATGCCAAGTCAGATTTGGGGTGTTTCACATTGGGTAAAAGCCTTCCGGGAAGGAGTACCCCATTGAGAGCATAAGGGTTCTTATTTACTTATTTTTTTCCCCTACATATTTTATGAGTTGGTCTTTGGCAGTAATTTTTTTTTTACATGGTTTCTATTCTAAATACAGGACTATTAGTCAGGTTTAGGGTCTCAATAGCTGTTGAACACTCCAGGTAGGAGGTCACCTATGAGGGCATAGGTTGCTTTAACGTAGGATTGTATGGCTGTGTTGTTTATTATTGCTTTGATTCAAGCTTACCCACAATCAGGAAGCCCACACCCAATCACATGGACGTGGACTAATAGAGATATGCCATTTGTACATATTGCCCTAGAAACTGCAATGTGGAGTTTCACTGTTTGCTGCCCAACCCTTTGCACACTAAAAGGGCTAAACTACATGAAAACGAAAGTGAGGCCAAGATGGCAATTCTCTATAGATGAGCAGGAAGAAATTATAAAATGATTAATATTTCATAAAGTCTACATAATAAGGCTAATAAGACAGGGTAGATGCAAGTTATACATTTAAATATAAATTTAAATTGTGGCCCTTGTGAATAAGCACCAAGCTTGCCAAAAGACAATTTCTGGACATATTATGGGCAAACTAGATGGGCTTTTTGGTTTTAATCTGCAGTCAGATCTGCATTTCTATATACCATGGTATGGGACAACAGATTATCTCTTAAGTGACAGCTTGTTGTTTTTTCATAGGAAGAAAATCTCAACACAAATTACTCAAAACATTTTATGATATTTAGAGATGCTTAAGGAAGCCTGGGTTATGAATGAGCTACTTACTTTTAGTTATTAATGTGTTTTCAAACTTTGTACTTTAGTATGTATTTTAAATTCTTATTTATTTATTCTACTATGTAGAAATACACACACTTGCTCCATTACTGTAAAACCTGTTGAGACGCTCCTAATTAGATTGAGCAATTAAACATTTCTTAAAACCCAGATTCCTCATTTAGCATAATGATTATTGCAATAATTTTATTATAATATTGTTTTTTCTTTTTGAAATAACACAATTTAAAGAACAAAAATGAATACGTTTATATGTTTGTCTGCAGCGATGAGTATATTAACCCTCTACTCTCTATTTAAACTCCTGCCAAGTCCTTGTTTCTACCTTTTAATTTCTTTACCTTTTGTTTATTTAATCATTTAGTCTTAAAGCTTACAAGTTCTCAGTTTTGCTAAGCACTTTGTTAAAATATAATAACAATCCTGCACGTTATACTTTTATACAGCCAATCTCTTTCTTTAGTTATTTTGTGAATATGCATTGATACTCATCTCCCAATTGTATGTTCTTATCTCTGTGTAAACATTAGCATGCTTTCTATTTCCTCCTCTTTAACACTAAATCTCTCTGTTTTCCAGAACCATTGTTTTATTATTATTGTTTATTTGTAAGGTGCCAACATATTCTATAGCACTATACATGGGTTACAATCAAGGCAAAACAATTGCACTATTAAGACATTGCAAAGGATGGAGGGCCCGGTCTTTGAGCTTAGAATCCAGTGTCCATAGAGCTTTCCCCAAAGCATCATGGAAGATTGAAAACTCACAAACCTACAATCTAATCCATTTAAAAGTTTAGCATTGCTTGCTTCAAACACTGCAGCAATCCCCTCCCTCCCTGCCCCTCACCCACCTGCCCCTGTTTACTCTTAATTTATTGAGTCATACAAATGTCCTGCTCCTGATCAATCGGCTACACCTGTTTACTATTCCTAATTATTCCTCCAGATTACATATTGTGTCACAATGTTTCCTTTGACTTTCTTCTTCTTTATAACCTCCTGTTGGTATCTCAGATTCTCCTCCTCTATTTCTCCACATATTGTCTCCAACAAGATAACCATCTCACCTTCTCTACTCTCCTCCCCTCTTCTTTAATCCCATGAGTGCCTGACCTTCCTCCAGTCATTATCTCCTCTATCTTCTAAAGCTCATAAGCAGAAATACTTATGTTAGTTCCATTCCTATCACCTCTCCCTCTCTCTCTTTATTATCACTGAAACTTGGCTCAATCCATCAGTTACTGCCTCCTCTGCGGCACAAGTATTTGGTGGGTTTCACTTCCATCAAACACCTAGACCTGGGAATACGCAAGGTGAAGGAGGGGCTGCCTTACTATGTCCTTGCTACACATTTCACTGCATTCCCCCCAATTCTCTTCTTTTGAAGTTGAGACTATACACTTGTTCTCCACCATCTCTCTGCAAGTTCCTATGATCTATCACCCACCTGGACCAGCTGCTCAATTTCTGGAACATTTTGTCACCTAGCTCCCTCACTTTCACTTCTCAACATACCATGACTAATTATTGGCGATTTCAACGTTGACACTGACACTCACCTCCCATACTGCCTCAAAATGACTTTCACCTCTTCCCTTGGCCTCTCACAATGGATAGACTTCCTAATTAACTGTGATGGGCACTCTCTAGACCTTCTCCCCACTTCTGACCATCATCTTAACCTACACCATCACCAATCCTCTCACTCTCTGCCCTTCAACCAGAACCCACAGAAACCTGCAAGCACTTCCCTTACAATATATGTTCTACAACCCCTTCTTAGTTCCCTAACCACCCTCACTTGCCCCTATATTGCCACCACACAATGACTTTAACTTCCACCCTTGACAATTGCCCACATAAACACAAGCAGACCCCCTCTCTTTCAATTATAAGCATGACACACTACACAAATACTCTACATCCAGTGGTGCTCTCGTACTGCCAAAAGATTATGGAGGAAATCTCCCACTTCAGCAGACTTCCTTCACTATGCCCTCAATCTTGCCAAACAGTGCTACTTATCATTAATATTCAATTTGGCCTCCAACCCCAAATGTTTGTTTACCACATTTAGCACTATCCTCTGCCCTCCACCACCTCCCCCTTCCTGTTTCATTGCTGAAGACTCTGCTAGCAAGCCACTTTAAAAACATAATTTAAACCATCTGTAACAAACGCTACTCTCAACCTGGCCCTATCTCACCCTTCAACAAACCAATAGCACCCTGCCTTCATCTTTCCCCAATCCCATTTCTATTATGAACTCTTTTGACCCTGTAATGGAGGATGAAGTCTCTAGTCATCTATCAACCTATAGTCTCACAACTTGTTCACATGATCCTATTCTATCACAGCTTACCCCTTTCCTCTCTACTACACCTATTCCAGCTCTTACACATCTATTCAACCTTTCCCTTAACACTGGAAAGCTTCCAGCAACCTTAAAACATGCCATAATTATACCTATTCTTAAAAAAAAAACCTCATGTGACCCATCCTTTCCACCTTACTATCACCCTATCTCTCTGCTTCCCTTGGTTTCTAAACTGCTTAAGCAATTATTTCCTCCAACTGCCTCCCGGACCCCTTCCAACCCAGCTTCCGGCCCAAACACTCCACTGAAACAGCTCTCACAAAGTCACCAATAACTTGCTAACCACCAAATCAAAAAGGGTAATTTATCCATTCTATTTCTACTGAACCTCTCTGGTGCCTTTGACACAGTTGACCACCCTTTTCTCATCCATATTTTTCACTCTTGGCATCCGTGACACTGCTGTCTCATGCATCACAACTTATTAACATTTTGTGTCTCCTTCTCTGGCTCCTCTTCTTTGCCTCGCCCTTCTAGCAGTTTGTGTACCCTACGATTCAGTCCTATGCCCCCTAGTCTTCTACATCTATACATCTTGCCTTGGTACCCAAATACAATCTTTTGGATTTCAGTATCATCTTTATGCAGGTGGCACTCAAATCGACTTCTGCACCAGATCTATCCCCCTCTCTTCTAGCTCAAGTTGCTAACTGCCTGTCATGCATATGCTCCTGGATGTCCTCCAGTCAACTCAACATATCACACACGGAGCTCCTAATCTTCCCACCCTCCTACACAGCTTCCACTCCTTATATTTCTCTCACTGTTGGCAATGCCAATTCAAATACATTCTCTCATCATATCTCAACTACTGCAACTCTCTCCTTGCTGACCTCCTCATCACCCATCTGTCTCCACTCCAGTCCATAATGAATGCCTCCACTAGGCTCATCTACCATATCACATAGTCTCTGCAGCACCTCTCTGTCAGTCACTCCACTGGCTACCCTCCAGAATAAAATGTAAAATCATGACAATAATGTATAAAGCGCTCAACAATAATTCACCCTCTTATATATCTACTCTCATCTCAAATTACTCTCCTAATCGCCCTCTTCCCTTTGCTAATGACCTTCTTTTTTCCTCCGCTCGTCAAATAACAAAAATTACAAAAATTACAAATAAAGCATAATAATAATAAAAATAATAATAATAGGAGTGTTCGCTCAAGGGCAGGGTGATCAACTCCTTTTGTATCAGTGTTTAAAATTACGTTTTGTCATACCCATGCAGCTAAATAAATAAGATAATAAATAATAAGTCTGGATAATAAGAATAATAAATATCAACACAATAATAAATAAATAACACTTAATACAATATTATATTATTATTATTATTATTATTATTATTATTATGCCATTTGCAGGGTGCCTAGGTTGCACCAGGGCCCTACATTCACTAGCTCCACCACTGGGGCCCTCCATTCACTAGCTCCACCACTGGGGCCCTCCATACACTAGCTCCACAACTGGTGAAACACACATCAATTTTTAGATTTGAAATGTTCTGTATGATGATGCGCAGCAGTATTCATGAATTCCATGTGCCTTTATTACTACTTCCATATACCCTTACTTGACAATACCTACTGTTATCCTGTATGCCTTTCTCTAGTTAGCAGAAAAATACAAAGAAATTGGTTTTACATAATTTAAGCTTCATCCTGATTTTTTTTTCTTTTTTTCCCCCCAAGATAAAACACTCAACAGAAAGAAAACTAACATGGCAGCTGTCCTTATATTTTCCGACCTGATAGCTGGAGTTTAAATATGAGTTTAACCATGAGATGTTTCATTTAGATAAAATGAAAAATAATTACAGATATAGCCAATAGAGCTGTCTCCGCCATTGTCACAGCTTTGTTAAATTGTAGCTTTGAATGTCTAGCCCTTTGTGATGGGAACACCAGGACATATATACTTGGCACAGACACTGACAGCTCGAGCTTATGTCTTAGTCCGTAGATAGCTCTGTCTGCTCGGAGAGATAGTAGTCGCTTGGTTCTGGCAAGATAAATATGTCTCTTAACTCCCAGGCATCGTATCTAAGCTTTGAATAAAAGCCATGATAATACTTTATAACAAAAGCATATGTTCATATTTATACACTTTGCATCAGTTTTGATACTCAATGGATCAAAGGGTTGACCAACGATGATCATGAAACCAAAGGCAACCAATATCTTGAATCTTCATGCTCCTCCACTTACTCATGTATGTTACTGCCTAGTCGTATAGTTGTATTAAACTCTCCATGACCCTATGGACTGCACGACACCAGGTTACCCTGGCTGATTGTGCTCATCCATAAGGTTTTCATAACAAAGATACTAAAGCGGGCTGCCAGTTCCTTCTCCGGTGGACCGCCATTCGTCTCTCTGGGTGACCCTACATGGTATAGCTTACAGCTTCACTTAGGTACACAAGTTCCTTCATCACAACAAGGTAGTGACCCAGAAGGGAAATAAATAAAATTTAAAAAAAATAATATATATATATATATATATATATATATATATATATATATATATATACACATACAGTACATATATATACATATATATATATATACACATACATATATTCAAACACAAGCAGGTAGTGTATATGCATACATATATACAACAGTATAAAACACATACTCTAGCACTTTACCGCTGTTAAGTACATGGCAAAAACAAAATAAACAAAGAATGGAGGGTTTTGTTTTATTAGCTGAAAATCAAAACGTAAATAGGACTTATATCCAGAGCACCGACACAAGTTTGAAAATTTGCAAACGTGCAATCTAAAGGTTTGGGAGTGACACAGGGAGGACGATAGATAAAAGATGGCGGTGTGTAAGGCAATAGGCTCAAGCACGTAGAGGTGTCTGTATGTTGCACTGTAGATTGTGGGTATGAGTTGTGATATTATACTGTAGAGTGTACAGTTGTGCATATTAAGGATAAGTGGTGATGAGCTCTTTTAAACAGATACTTTTTTAATAATTTTTTGGAGGATTTGAGACTGGAGGAAAGTCTGGTGGAGCGAGGCAATGATTTGCAGAGAATATGGGGCAGCACAAGAAAAGACTGGAAGGCTGGAATGAGAGGAGGTCATAAGAGTAGGGTCATTAGCAGGACAAAGAAGGGGTGTATTTTGTGATCAAAACAGATATATAAGGGGGTGCACTGTTGTCGAGGGCTTTATATGTTAGGGTCATGTTTAAATTGTATTCTGGAGGATACAGAAAGCTAGTGGAGTGACTCACAGAGAGGTGCTACTGACACTGAGTGTTTAGTATGGTAGAGGAGTCTAGCGGAGACGTCATTATGGATTGGAGTGGAGACAGACAAGGGATGGGGAGGCCAGCATGGAGGATGTTGCAGTAGAGTATTACATTTCAGTTGTGTCTTGTGTACGGTAGTGACGTATTTTGGAAATATTTTTTTAGGTGAAACTGAAAAGATTTTGTTAGTGACTGTATGTGAGAAATAAAAAGATAGGGCAGGGTCCAGTAGAATCCCAAGACAACAGGCCTGAGAGGTGGACGTGATGATGGGGTTGTCAACTTTGAGAGATATTTGAGGAGTTAAAGCTGTAGTAGATGGTGGGAAGATAAGGAGTTCAGTCTTAGACATGTTGAGTTTGAGTTGACGGGAGGACATCCAGGAGGATATGCTAGAGAGGTAGTTGGCAACACATGCTAGAAGAGGGGGGGGGGGTAGATCTGGTGCAGAGAGGTAGATTTGAGGGTCATCTGCATAGAGATGATACTGGACCCTAAAATCCAAAATATTTAAATATGGTAACAAGGGAAGAAGTATAAATGGAGAAGAGGTGGGGGCCCAGGACTGAACCTTGGGGTACGCCAGCAGACAGAGGGAGAGGAGACCAAGAGGTGCCAGAGAAGGAGACACTAAATGTCCTATCTTATAGGTTGGATGTGAACCAAGAGAGAACTGTGCCAAGAGAGCAGAGAATTTAGATTAGAACAGGTTGGTCTAGAAGAATGAGAATAGAGAAGTGACTCTTTGACTTGGCAGTATGCAGGTCATTAGTGACTTTAATGAGAGCTGTCGTTGTGGAGTGTTGGTGCCAGGAAGCCGGATTGGAAAGGGTTAAGAAGGGAATTGGAGGAAATAAATTGGTGATTGTGGACAACCCGCTAAAGCAGTTTTAAAGCCAGGGGAAGTAGAGAGATAGGCTAGTAGTTGGAAGCAGAAGCTATATCAGATGAGGGTTTCTTGAGAATGAGTTTAATTATGGGATAAGTGTGGTAGAGAAGGGAGGGATTAGCGATGATGGAATAGGATCATGTAGACAAGTTGTAAGGTGAGAGGCTGATAGTAAAGTAGGTACTTCATCCTTGGTTACAGGGTCAAAGGAGTCTGTAGTTGAGGAGGAATTGGGGAAGTGTAATGGCTGGTTGTTGTCTGTATGAGCCAAGTTGAGAAGAAAGTTGGTCTTGGATATATATATATATATATATATATATATATATATATATATATATATATATATATAAAGAGGGCTTTGGTGCATAATAATTTGCTTCAAATATTCAATCAATAGGTGAAATACATATACAAACATATATATATATATATATATATATATATATATATGTGTGTGTATATATATATATATATATATATATATATATACACACACACACACATATATATATATATATATATATATAAAAAAAAAAAAAAATATATATATATATATATATATATACAGTATATACACACATACACACACAATGGACTTGGTGCCAGCAATTATAGACAAAAACTTTAAAAAATGGGATATCCTGTTGGAACCTTTGGACACTGAAAACAGTCAAAAACAAATGATAACAAAATAACCTAAATAACATTAAAGAAAGAGAAAACGGAGGAAAGAAAAAAAAAGGAGAGAAAAGAAAAAGGAGAGAAAAAAGAAAAACAAAAGAAAAATTGGAAAAAGAATATGGGAAAAAAAAAAAAGAAGAGAATTTATCCAAGATCACAAAATAATTTCTTACATATATCCAACTATCCCTTTTATCCCCCTTCTATTTTTTTTATTCAATTTTTTGGTTTATTCACTCAATTACATTAAATAAAATATTATGTAAAAGAAAAAAATATATATAAAAAGAAAATGTTTGATTTATCACTGTTGATTTTATGAAAAATGATATAAAAGTACACATACATTTCTATATTTATGTATATCTACAACATAGATGGTAATTATTTGTAACTAGCGAATTGCCCGTCAAAAAATGACGGCAATGAAATTGTAAGGTAGCAAATGCTGTTTGGTGTCTAATAATGAAATATGTAATACATTACTAAATGAATATACTTTACCTATTTTGAAGCATTGTGATGAAGAGCTGGCAATCTGTGTTGATGTTGCTGCAGCATTAGTGGTGTGGAGCTGCTGTGTAAGCGTGATGAATGTGTGCACTGTGTGGTATGAATATCCGTAGGTGGTTTGTGGCGTTTTGCGAGTTTCTTGTGGTGTTTTGCGAGTTTCTTGTGGTGTTTTGCGAGTTTAGAGTGCTGTAGCCTCGTTTTAGTTTTGTTCAGCGGCCATTTTTTCTCTTGCTTAGATTTTTTCTTTAGTCTCAAAACTCTTTTATTTCGAGTAAAATCGAGGTGTAAGTTGTATTTTTGAGGTGCTGGGTGCTCCCTCTTGGTGTAGGTAAGGTTTTTATGTATGTGCTGTGTGTATGTATTGTGTTTTACATTTTGTAATGTTCGCGAGTTGCGTCCGAGTGTTGCGAGGCCGTAATGTGTGTGAACGTGTGTTGTATGTTGTTTGCGAGTGTCGTAATGTGTGTGTCGTGCTGTTTGGGTTGCGACGTGAAGTTTGCGAGGGTCGCAGTTGCTGGCATGGAGCGCCTTCGGCGCTCCATGCCAGCAACTGAGACCCTCGGCCACTGCCCTCGCTTCGCGAGGGCCGCGGGCTCGCTATGCGAGCCCGCAGCGTTAGCAACAACTCGTACGCTCACAACTATATATGTGATTAGAAGAAAAAAATATTTTAAAAAATGATATACCGTATGTTGATTATCACTAGAGTAATGAGATAACGTTCTTTACACATGATTATTTGTCCCTCTCCTTAAATAAATTAACAACACTGTTTACTCCTGGGTGATACAAGTAGCAGAGGCTCCCTACTCTGAGGTGTGTGCGGATCCTTTGCACCTGCTGCACCAGCAGTGGTTCTGCCACTCCTACAGCCTTTTCATTTGCTTAGTATTTAATAATTTTTTCAAGGTTTTTCTTGTAAAGATCAGTCTTGAAGCTTCTAAGATGATATCAAAACCAATTTTTTTTTTGTAAAGACAAGTTACCACAGTTCTTAAAAGGACACTTAAGTATTCTTATAAGGAGTCAGGCTAGTAAGAATAAAAGAAAATAAAAATAGATAAATTAACATTTATTGTGCATTTAAACAATTAGCTACTATTTTCAATGATCCCAAAGCTGTATAAGCTCCGGACCTCTCCACTACTTGAATGAAGTATTGTGGCTGGTGTGGAACTGCCCAGGGAGAAGTGCCAAAATAGAAAACCACTCTCTGAAACATACATTAGAATCAATAGTGTTCTCTGCACTGCTAGCCATGTACACAAACACGTTCTAGTCTCCACCCACTACCATACTGCAGTTGTGGAATTTTGATCACATGTGTCTCCACACAAGCCACAATACTTCATTTAGAGTAAGGAGAGATCTGGAACATATATAGCCTGGGACATTGATTTACTGAGCATTTAATCAATGTTTAAATGCTCGGTAAAGGTTTAATAAATGTTATTTTTCTTATCAAGTCCGACCTAACTATTTGTTAGAGAGCCCTTAATAAGATGTCTCAAGTGGATTTGTAGGTAAATCTTCAGTCCATCCAATTGATACCTGGTTGCTGTTGATCCTTGTTTCTGCTGTGCTTCCAGGTAAAGTCTCATCGTAACATGATACATTTTGAGCCCCATTTAATTAGAAGCCCGCATCTCGCGGTATACAGCCATATGTCTGGGGCCCTGCGGGCTCGCTGTCTGCTACAATTCTGGTGCTATTAAATTGAGCAAGGACGCAAGTTAAGGGCCAAAAAAAAAAGGGCCGAAACCATAAACCATGCAATTGTACGTAGCATTTCAGGGTGGTAATTAAGCACGGCCATAACTACCCATTTAGAAACAGCCAATAGAAAAGTAGACTGTCATGACATCAGTAAAACATGGAGGTTAATCATTTATAGTTTGGAGGTCAGATATTCAATTTGACTGGCAAAACACAAAATAATAAAAAGGAATGCCGATACTGTTCTAGTCCATGTGGGTGGCCTGATATGTATTAACGCATTGATTCCCGAGATCGATATAACTTCGAAATAAAACATAATTTATTTATTTTTATTGCCGATTTGTGAGCTTGAGGCTGTTGTGCAATTAATTTGAATGTATTTCATCGCTTTCCCCGTAATTTACAGTGCAGTATTGATTTATTTGCATTTACAGTGCTACCAACAGGTGTTTAACCCCCTTGCGGGTCCTCTCTAGCACATGTAGGATTTTCTTCTACATTTGCCGTTTACGGGTGTGAAAAGATTTGCGGACTTGGGGAATTGCAGCAATTGAATAGCGATTTGCGATTTTAAGTCTTGCGGACCTGAAAGATCAAAGGCTTAGATGAGGTGTAAGTTCCGGTTGTAACAACCGCAAGTATTTCAAGCCTGTAACCCGTAGATCGTTTGCTGCTCGCAAAAAGACGCCAGTTGAACAGCATCATAACTTACAGCCTCCATTACAGGCTACTGTAACTTATCACAATCAGAATTATTGCAGTGAAGAGAGTATATAAGCATTTAAAGTGAACTTGCAGTTTCTAGTCCTGAGGGCTTGTCCTCATATGCTAGAATCGATGCTTTCAACTTTTCCCTGTCCTCTCTTAAGACACGCAATTTAATTTGGCAGTATCCTCCAGAGAGATGCTCATCTTATGGAGCTGCTATGGTTTCTCGAATACATATGTGGAACCATCATGTAGAGCTTTCAAAATCAAGTAGAAAAACAGATTATTTTCAACAGAAGCAGTTTTGTAATTTTTGTCGAATTTGGCAGTTTCTCCACTTGATTTTGACTGATCTGTATGATGGTCCAGAGCTCAGAATCTCTTTAGCATGTGCTAAAGCCAGTTATTAAAGGTAAAGTAGCGTCCCTTTAACACTATTTTTTGGTAGTCGAGTTTATATACTCAGGATACACAGGCCAGTAGCACAGAGCTCGTTTCATCTCTGCTGGGTATCCAGTCCGGTGCGAGCCGCACACACAGAGCGCACTGATTTAATTGTGATAAGAGCAGAACAATGTGTATTTGTGCAGATTTATCTCTTGCAGTCAGTGACTGTGCAGCACGAACACCGCAGCCCAATGACTCACCCTCCCAGCAAGGGGCAAACACAGCGCCAGCCAATGGTATCGCATTACTGAGGCTTAGTCATTTATTTATTTATTTTATTTATTTATTGCTTTGTATTTACATATCCCAGAACACACAATACATACAGAGCCTGTTCTTTGAAATCAACTCATGGTATAACCAGTATTATAGAGAGACATAGCCACAGCATTAAATAAACAGCCAGAGATCTATTATTACTGGTGCGCTCCTTTTCCCGGGTGTTACTATATATATAATATCCCTGTGTATCCATTTACTTTTATGTGCCTTGTTTTATTAAGTATCAATTAAATGCATACAGGAGCCGCACATCAACATACAGAAGCAGGACATCAACATAAGCCGCCGCACATCAGCATAAGGAGCCACACATTAGCATACGGAGCTTCACATTAGCATATAGAGTTGCACACTAGTGAGGACATACAATTATTGTTACAGATTGGAAATGCAGCTAAGCATGGGCAAGTTCTAATAATGGGAGATTTTAATTACCCTGAAATACACTGGGTAAATGAGACCAGAAGTTCGTCTAAGGGGAGCAGGTTCTTGAGTGCACTCAGGGATCATTATCTGGCCCAGGTTGTACAAGAGCCTACTAGAAATGAAGCTATCTTGGATTTACTCATCACAAATAATATAGATATAGTATCAAATGTTGGAATAGGGCAACCTTTGGGAAACAGTGATCCCAACACAGTCTGATTTGAGATTAAATAAAAAAATAAAAAAATTTAAGGTGCCGACAAAAACTCTTAATTTGAAAAGGGCAGATTTTAACGGTCTAAGGGCAGCAATACAAAGTATAGACTGGGACAGAGAACTGACAGGTAAAAACACATTGACCACAAGTGGACAACATTTAAATCCTTACTAAATATACATACACATCGGCATATACCGTGTGGGAATAAAAGTAAAAGGAATAAATCCCATCCAATGTGGCTTAACAATGATTTAAAGATCAAGATACGGAGTAAAAAACAGGCATTTAAATTATACAAACAAGAGGGGACAGAGACTGCTTTACGGGAGTACAAGGAAATCAACAAGGCTTGCAAAAGCGCGATTAGACTGGCTAAAATCTAAAATGAAAAATTAATTGCAAAAGAGAGTAAGGCTAACCCTAAAATATATTTTAAGTATATTAATGGGAAGAAGGCGAGGAAGGAAGCTATAGGAACATTACAATGTGACACAGGCCGTCTGAAAATTAGTGACCAGGAAAAGGCAGATGAGCTAAATAGGTTCTTTTCTTCGGTATACACAAGGGAGGTACCAGTGGTTGGGACACTGCAACATAATGGGGCTACACTACCTTTGCCAAATAATTGGTTAACGCAGGAAGTAATCCAAAAGAGGTTGGAAAAAATAAATGTTAATAATGCCCCCGGGTCCTGATGGAATACATCCAAGGGTACAAAGGGAACTGGGTTCTGTAATAGACAAACCATTATATTTAATTTTTCAAGATTCACGCAACACACGGTCTCTACCAGATGACTGGAGAAAGCAGATGTGATACCTATATTTAAAAAGGGAGCAAGAGCAAATCTGGGGAATTATAGACCAGTGAGCCTCACTTATGTAGTGGGTAAGTTTTTAGAAGGGTTAATAAGGGATAATATAAATAATATATCTATTCAAACAGGATTATAAGTAGGCGTCAACATGGATTTATGAGGGATAGGTTGTGTCAAACAAATCGAATTAGTTTTTATGATGAGGTTAGTAGGAACCTTGATCAAGGCAACTCAGTGGATGCAGTTTTTTTGGATTTTGCAAAGTCTTTTGATACAGTGCCACATGGGAGACTATTGTGCAAACTAAGAGATACAGGAATTGCAATAAATATATGCTCAAGGATTGAGAGCTGGCTAAAAGACAGGAAGCAAAGGGTTGTTGTAAATGGAACATACTCCGATTGGACTAATGTGGTAAGTGGGGTTCCTCAGGGTTCAGTATTAGGTCCTCTCCTTTTTAACATATTTATTAACGACTTAGAGGTGGGACTGGAAAGTAGTGTCTGTGTTTTCGCTGATGACACGAAGTTGTGCAAGGTAATTAAATCAGATAATTATGTGCTTTCCCTCCAAAGGGATTTACATCAAATTGAGGAATGGGCATCTAAATGGATAAATATTAGCATGTATTAAGAAGGGTATAGAAGCAAGAGAAGCAAATATAATTCTGCCACTATAGAAATCTCTTGTACGCCCTCATTTGGAATATGGAGTACAATTTTGGGCACCACTTCATAAAAAGGACATTTTAGAGCTGGAAGGGCAACAAAATTAATAAGGGGAATGGAGAGGCTAAGTTATGAAGAAAGACTACTCAAATTAAACTAGTTTTCTCTAGAAAAAAGGTGTCTAAGAGGAGATATGATTACTTTATGTAAATACATCCAGGGTCAGTATAAAGATTTGTCAAGGGAGCCTTTTGTGCCAAGAGGTTCTCAACTGACAAGAGGACATCCCTTGAAGTTAGAAGTAAAAAGATTCCACCTTAAAGAAAGAAAAGGGTTCTTTACAGTAAGGGTGGTTAATCTGTGGAATTCTCTACCAGAGGAGGTGGTGACAGTGGATTCGATAGATAACTTTAAAAGGGGACTGGATTTATTTCTAATTAAAAAGGGAATTCATGGTGATCCTGGATAATTAAAGAGAGGGTATTGATTCTGGGAGAAATTCGAACGCCAGTATCTGGGGTCAGGAAGAAATGATTTATTTTTCCCCCTTTGAGACGATTGGCCCGCAGGACTTTAAACTGGGGCTGCAATGAATGTAGGACTTAAGACAGAAGCACGTAGAACGGCCGAACCATGCAACTGGAAAGAACACACCCACACACAGCACAGGTGGAGAGCCAGGGAGCCTGTGATTGAGGTTGCAAGTTAATTTGAGGCATATTTGCCATTTTTCACAATCGAAAATTGCATCAGCGAGTGGAGGCTGAAAAAACATAACAGGATGAAAACGAGGCCAAAGCCAGTAACATTTCACCCAAGGCAGTAACACTAATCACGAGGCCCCTAAACTGCACTGGGGGGGGGGGGGGGGGGAGGCTTGCAATGAGCGCCAAAGGAGCTCATTGTGAACCATGTGATGAGCACTAAAGGCACTCAGTGCAGGGCTTGCGATGAGCGCCGAAGGTACTCAGAGGGGCAAAAGCCTCACTTTGTGTGTTAAACAGCATTGCTAGCCTTATAATTTTATTCCTGTCATTTTTGAT
>CM050175.1:52811791-52926791 GCA_027410445.1 Discoglossus pictus
TAGAAAGCAGTTTTTCAACTTCTTAATAAGTGATTGAACAGTACTGACTGGCATTTTCAAGGCTTTGGATATAATTTTATATTCTTTTCCATCTTTATGAAGTTATAATACAACAGCTAAGGGGTTAATCGAAAACAAAAATTGTATTAATATAAAATGACATTAAAAGACAGGTCCTAGAATAAGAGACCATGCAAAAACAAGCTACCAACATCAAAAGGGAGGCCCTAAAACAAGACACCGTGTATAAACAAGCTATTTTGGAACAGACAGCAATATCTTATGGGATAATAGACTTTTTTGGTCAATATCAAATAGAGATCCTAGAATAAGAGTCCTTGTATTCCCTCAAAGATTGGGACCAAAGTAATATATATGCTATGAGCACTAGGGGTTATACGCTTCTTAGTTTTTTTGTACAATAGTGCAATACTCAGTCTAGTCCATGTCTTTTTGACCTGATGGCTACATCTATAGCAGGTTTATATTTTGATCCATCTATACAATAGACCTAAGCGTGTCATTGGAATTAATTAACATGAAATATCACGCATCAGATAATATAACCAGATCAGACCAATATAACCATGCCAAAGGAATCTTTTATTCTGAGTTGTTTTAATTGCGCCGCTGTCCTTAAATATTAATAAACTTTTTTTTTCTTTGCTATTAACCCATAAAGATGGAAAAGGATATAAAAAGATATCCACAGCCTTGAAAATGCCAGTCAGTACTGTTCAATCACTTATTAAGAAGAGGAAAATTTGGGGATTTCTTGATACCAAGCCAAGGTCAGGTAGACCAAGAAAGATTTCAGCCACAACTGCCAGAAGAATTGTTTGGAATACAAAGAAAAAAAAACAGAGGTAAACACAGGAGAAATACAGGCTGCTCTGGAAAAAGAAGGTGTGGTTGTTTCAAGGAGCACAATACGATAATACTTGAACAAAAATGAGCTGCATGGTCGAGTTGCCAGAAAGAAGCCTTTACTGCGGCAATTCCACAAAAAAGCCTGGTTACAATATGCCCAACAACACCTTGACACGCCTCACAGCTTCTGGCACACTGTTATTTGGAGGGACCAAAATAAAGCTTTATGGTCACAACCATAAGCGCTATGATTTGAGAGGGGTCGACAAGGCCTATAGTGAAAAGAAGACCATCCTCACTGTGAAGCTCAATGATATTTTGGGGTGTGGGGGGCTCTAAAGGCCCAGTGAATCTTGTGAAAATTGATGGCAAGATGAATGCAGCATGTTATCAGAAAATACTGGCAGACAATTTGCTTGACCTTAATATCATCGAGCCACTCTGGGAAGATCTCAAACGTGCGGTTCATGCAAGACGACCGAAGACTTTGTATGACCTGGAGGCATTTTGCCAAGACGAATGTGCAGCTATACCACCTGCAAGAATTAGGGGCCTCAGAGACAACTATTACAGAAGACTGCACGCTGTCATTGATGCTAAAGGGGGAATGAACTAAGGGGATGCAGACTTTTGATCAGGGCCATTTGGGTGATTTCTGTTATCAATCTGATTTAAAAAGGAGCCAAACAACTACGTGATAATAAATGGCTTCATATGATAACTATCCTTCAATAAAATCCTTTTTTTTTTTTGCATGATCAGTCATATTTTAAAAATAAATGGCAACGTTTCACAATTTCTGCCAGGGTATACAAACTTTCAGCACAAGTGTATATATATATATGTACATATATATATATGTATATATGTATATATATATATATATATATATATATATATATATATATATATATATATATATATACAGTGGATATAAAAAGTCTAAACACCCCTGTTAAATTGTCAGGTTTCTGTGCTGTAAAAAAATGAGACAAAGATAAAAAAATTCAGAACTTTTTCCACCTTTAATGTGACCTATAAACTGTACAACTCAATTGAAAAACAAACTGAAATCTTTTAGGTGGAGGGAAGAAAAAATATAAAAATAAAATAATATGGTTGCATAAGTATGCACACCCTTAAACTAATACTTTGTTGAAGCACTTTTTGATTTTATTACAGCACTCAGTCCTTTTGGGTATGAGTCTATCAGCATGGCACATTTTGACTTGGCAAGATTTGTCCACTCTTCTTTGCAAAACACTCCAAATCTGTGAGATTGCGAGGGCATCTCCTGTGCACAGCCCTCTTCAGATCCTCCCACAGATTTTTAATAGGATTCAGGTCTGGGCTTTGCCTGGGCCATTCCAAAACTTTAATCTTCTTCTGGTGAAGCCATTCCTTTGTTGATTTGGATGTATGCTTTGGGTCGTTGTCATGCTGAAAGATGAAGTTCCTCTTCATGTTCAGCTTTCTAGCAGAAGCCTGAAGGTTTTGTGCCAATATTGACTGGTATTTGGAACTGCTCATAATTCCCTCTACCTTAAATAAGGCCCCAGTTCCAGCTGAAGAAAAACAGCCCCAAAGCATGATGCTGCCACCACCATGCTTCACTGTGGGTATGGTGTTCTTTTGGTGATGTGCAGTGTTGCTTTTGCGCCAAACATATCTTTTGGAACTATGGCCAAAAAGTTCAACCTTGGTTTCATCCGACCATAACACCTTTTCCCACATGCTTTCGGGAGACTTCAGATGTGTTTTGCAAAATGTAGCCTGGCTTGGATGTTTTTCTTCGTAAGAAAAGGCTTTCGTCTTGTCACTCTACCCCATAGCCCAGACATATGAAGAATACAGGAGATTATTGTCACATGTACCACACAGCCAGTACTTGCCAGATATTCCTGCAGTTCCTTTAATGTTGCTGTAGGCCTCTTGGTAGACTCCCAGACCAGTATTCTTCTCGTCATCAATTTTGGAGGGAGCTCCAGTTCTTGGTAATGTCACTGTTGTGCCATATTTTCTCCACTTCATGATGACTGTCTTCACTGTGTTCCATGGTATATATAATGCCTTGGAAATTATTTTGTACCCTTCTCCTGACTGATACCTTTTAACAATGAGATCCCTCTGATGCTTTGGAAGCTCTCTGTGGACCATGGCTTTTCCTGTGGGATGCGACTACGAAAATTTCAGGAAAGACCAACTAGAGCATCTGAACTTGATTTGGGGTTAATCAGAGGCACTTTAAATGATGGCAGGTGTATGCTGACTCCTATTTAACAAGATTTGGAATGTGATTGCTTAATTCTGAACACAGCTGCATCCCCAGTTATAAGAGGGTGTGCAGACTTATGCAACCACATTATTTTTCTTTTTTTTTTACTTCCCTCCACCTAAAAGATTTCAGTTTGTTTTTCAATTAAATTGTACAGTTTATAGGTCACATTAAAGGTGGAAAAAGTTATGAAATTATTTATCTTTGTCTCATTTTTTTACAGTCTAAAAGTCACTTGGAAGTTGCTAAAAATAAGACTTGGCTTAATAAAACAAAGGGCTGTTTTAAATGCCTATCATGCAGAGCATGTAGATATGTAAATACCACCAAAATATTCCCCTCAAAAGATGGAACTAGTATTTTGATACAGCAACTGATGACATGTAAAACAGTAGGGGTTATATATCTCATGCTCTGCAAATGTGGTATGAAGTATATAGGCAAAACCTGCAGAGAATTCAGAATATTGGAACATATATACAGCATAACTAAAGAATATGATACACCAGTGGCCAACCATGTCAATTCTTAACATAATGGAGATCTTAACAATATATCCTTCATAGCCATTGACGGTATAAAACATAATATTAGAAGAGGGAATATTGATAAGGATTTATTAAAAAAGGAGGCCTACTGGATCTTTACACTCAAGACTAAAAAACCTTGGGGTCTCAATGATGAATTTACTTTCACACCATTTATTTAAATCCTTATTCAACTATAAAGGCTATTCATGTATTATTTATTTTAATATATGCCATTGATTCTAAGAAATCCTATCAAATTTCTATATATGAACAAGTCTGTTTAATATAGTTATAATAACATCTTGTCTAAATATACAAACATCAATAAAGGACATAGATTTAAAATATTTGGATGTAATGTACCTATACTTTATACTTTCAAACTCTTTACCATTAAATAATTTCATATATTTTATCAATTGGACATAACTATGTTATAATGAAAGTGTAAACTTTTTTCTTTATACATGATCCCAGGAAAAGTAGGATAAACATTTCTATCCATCATGTTGATATATGGATGAACAAGTTGCATAAGTTGCAAATTTTATAGAAGGTATATGACACATTTCTAGCTGCATCACATTGTGAGACTTGTTGTGTATATATAAAAAATATATATATAAAGATATAATAACAACTATATATATTTCCTTTCCTCATATGTGATTTTAGAATAATAGGTTGCCTTCTCTTAGGATATTCATCCATTATATTAATATAAATAAATAATATCTTTATTCTATATATCCCCAAAAGGTTTATACAAGAGTTAATGCTGTATTATATAAAGGGACTTTGTCCTTTCCTTATTTCTGTTAAATTTGAATTTTGTGCTATTTATAGCAATCATGATTGTAATCGGACTTCTCTAGTCCTATCTATTTCTCTTCATATATTCGGCAGTATTTTAAGTTATATTTCTTTTTAACATTTGTCGTTTTATAAGTATTGAGGTTGCCACGGCAACCACAGAGCATAAATAGCTCTTCTGACACTCCTCCGGTAACCCCTGATGAAATTTTCAGAAACGTGCGTCGGGTTGCACGCTCTACTACGCCGCAACGTCACTCTATGACGTCACACGTAGATGCATAGGCGACACGCGGGTAGTTTGGAGCTTAGGTGTTGTATAATAACATAGACCGACCATCTATATTAAAAAGATATAAAAATACTATAAAAAATCAATCTCAAATTTATGAGTAACTGCAATATTGTGGAATTTGATAGTACATACCTAAGCTTCATAGTTCGAGTAGTGAAACAAATAATTATAAATTGAGTTTTTCTTATAACGTGTGCAATTTATATTCAATAATTATTATCTATTATAAGTTTATATTTATCTAATTATTATTAGCACGAGACACTTTATTGAAGTGCAATATATAAGTCTGGTATTTAGATTTATATTCTTGCCACTTGATAATAATACACAGAATTATATGTATCACTTTATCTTAGAGGATTTATCACTTTGAATAAGAGGATATATGGGGACAACTTTAATAATTCCAGTCATAACAATTCCAGTCAATATATAAGTGAGTCCTCAGAATTTTACATTTCCCTACTCTCATTATCTCGTCAGAATTTCAGGATTTTAAACAAGAAGTTTTAACTATACTAATAAATGTTAATTTTTATATTTTGCTGTTCTATATTGTCATTTGGGCAGAGGGTGTGCACTTTAACTTAAAAGGATACTTGTCCTGTCCCTTTCCCTTTTGTCATTTATTTTTTTACAGCACAGAAACCTGACATTTTAACAGGGGTGTGTAGACTTTTTATATCCACTGTATATATATATATATATATATACACATACACACATACATATATATATATATATATATATATACACATACATACACATATATATATATATAAATATATATATATATATATATAAAACTCTTAAATATATAATTACCACTAGACTGTTATAAACATCATTTAACAATCATTTTAGGCTTATGCCTTGTAAGATAACATCTGTAGTAATGTCTCTTAGAATATGCACAAAAACAGAAAAGGAAATAAACTCAAGAAAATAAAGCTTCTGCATTTTAAAATAGACCTCTGTCCAAGTTTAGCTTTGTTCACTAGAGGTACAGGAAATACAGGGGGTCAGTTAGGGCTTCGGGTTATAAGGTCATTAAGCACGTTTCAGCTAGATCTTAATCCGATGTGCCAGGTACAGGTTCACATGGAATTTTCCCGTAGGCTTTGGGTTCCAGACAATCATTTTACTTAATGTAAAAGAACAGAAAAGAATAAAAACAATAAACTGATGAGTTTTATAAGAGCGAAACAGTGCTGTATTTAAAGGGCCTCAGTGACCTTGTACTTCCAATATAAACAGGCTAAATGTTTTTAGAATGTAACAAAATTATATAATATACTAGAGACTTGCACGTCAAAAAATGACGGCAATTAAATTGTAAGGCAGGTAATGCTGATTGCCACAGAAAGTAAGTGTTTTGGTGGTGTGAGATCCTTGTGCGCTCATTGCGTTGCTCACAATGAGCACCTTCGGCGCTCATTGCGAGCCTCTGGGTTGGTGTATTTGTTGTTATGATAGGCTCTTTTGCGCTTATTGTAAGGTCTGCAGTGATCTCGTTTTGTCGCTTATTGCAAGGCTCTCCCCTGGTGTATTTTGTGTCCTATGAGCAGCGTTGGCACTCCTTGTTGTGTTAGTCGTGTCGTGTTTGCGCTAGTGTGATGTTAATTGTTTTTAATTTTGTGTGTATTTAATTTTTTTATGTTAATAATGAATTAATGAAATCATAAATTAATATACTTTACCTCTTTGTAATTAATATATGCAGCAATGTGCTGAAGAGCTAACAATCTGTTTTGATGTTCCTGCAGCATACAATGTAGATTTGCAGTGTTGTTGAGCTGAGGTGTAAGTTACAGCAATGTGTGCAGTGTGTAGTGTAAATAGGCTGTGTGCGTGAGGGGAACGCCGTTAGGGTAGCTGTGTACTTCCGCATTCTGTAAGGTAGTGTTGTAAAATGGCGGTGAATGTGTATGTGGTAGGTGGGTTTGTATGATGTAGCGTCCCTGCTAATGGTGTATGTTGTAGGTCGTACAGGTTTTTGTAAAAGCTGTATCTGCTTTGTGGTATTTAGCGGTTTTAGGGGTCGTGTAGCCTCGGTAAATTGTAAATTTGACTGAAATCAATGTTTAACCAGTGTTGCAAAGGTCCTGGGTGTCCCCCCTTGGTGTGGGTAAGGTTTTTATTTTATTTTTGTGTGTATTTTTGCTGATGTGCACGGGTTGTCCGTTAAGGTCGTATTTTTGCGAGTCCGTAACTGATTTTTTCTAAGGTCGTAATTTTTTTGGGGTAGGTCCGCAATTTTTTTTTTTCTAAGTCCCGCGGCTCGTATTTTTTTGTGCAAGTCCATAGTTAGTCATTGCGTGTTTGTTTTTCCAAAGTCCCGCTTGTGTGGTCGTTTGTAACCGGTTGTGAGGCGCCGTAGAGCCTCCACCGCCGCAAATGCGGCCCCTCGCATCATTGACGCCAACGTGGGAGCCTCCACCTCCACCTTTGTGGTCCTAAAGTCATAGGGGGTCATAGGGATGAGTGCCTACCGCACTCATCTCTTCTAGCGCAGTTGCGTCGGGCTCGCTACTTGAGCCCGCAAGCGTTAGCAACAACCCGTATTGCTGACTAGTATATATGTGATAATATAATTGACTAATTTATTATATGTTATATGCAAATATGTCTGGGTGTATTTCTGCCTTGGCCCAGGCCTAGGGCAACACATTTTAACGGTGGGACATTTATAGTTTCCCAGGGCACAGTGTAATAACTGTATTTCTGGGAATAAGTTTTTTTTATTTTTTTTTAAGATGTGAACACAAATGTGCTATTTATTTACTGTACTATTGTACAGTGGAGGCTTCTATTGCTCTTTTGCCCACCATATAGTAAATGATTGTTGGGTTAAACTACCTCCCCACCAAATCTACTACACAAGCTAGGAACAGGCCCCACACTGATGAGAGGCAGTAATATTGAAACAGTGCTGTCTGTGGGTAGGTTTGCTGGCTTGTGCATAATCCATTCTCAGCTTTGCTTAAATCTGTGTAATACACCTGGCATATGCTCAAAGGAAGCTATGTTTTAAATGGTATTGGATTAGAAGAGCAAAGCCTTTGTGGGCACATTTGCATGTCCCTGCCCAGGTTCCCAGAATGCAGTGTAATAACTGTATTTCTTGGAATTCTGGACAGGAAATAGTTTTTTAACTTATTTTAGACATTCAAATGTGAACACAAATGTACTATTTATTTACTACAGTAAAATCCTGGTTATTTAGCACCTAACTAACCAGGACTCTCAAGCAACCGGCATCAATTCCTCATTTTAAAAAAACACCTGCTAAACCGGCATAAGTGGCACAATCCGGCAGTTCGAGACTGCAAAAAAAAATATATGTTTTTTTCTCGGCCTAAATGGCCCAGTTTAGGTGTGAATGCCCTTTTAAAGGCAGTTTCAACAGTTTTGGGGGGTTTAAGGGTTGTTTAGACCCTTTTTTTTCAGCGACTCCAGATTAACCGGAAAATACACTTTTTCGGCAATAGGGAGTCCCTATAGTTGCGGGATAACGGGGAGTCTACTGTATGTATGTATGTATGTATGTATGTATGTATATATATATTTATTTATTTTTTCACGCACATATTTATATATACACACACAATTTTGAGACACCAATGTCCTTCAGTATTGTGCATAAGTAATAAAACAGTGCAAGAAACTGGTGCCTTAATGGACTGTTTTTGCATCAACCTCCAGCACTTTATATATGAAACAGTATCCATCATTAATGTTTTTATTTAAAGCGTTGTTAGCCACAGATTTTGTTTGACCGACTGTTGTTTTAATCTCCAGTTCATCCAAGAAAAAAAAAATCCATTAAGATTAATTTTCCTCTGAAATCTTGGATTCCTTACAAAAAACTTAATGGGCAATTTCTTGTGTATTCCTAATTAACAGATTGCATACACTAATGCAAACTCCCAGCAGGGTCTAAATGCTGTTGCTGGGGTGCATACGTGGATTTCAGCTCAATTATTTAATCTGTACCTTCAGGAGATAAGTAGACGAGATGTTTATTGCTAAAGAGACAGGCTTACAGCTTGCAAGTTTTTAAGCCTGTCTGGTTTTGACGAGTCGCATAAAAAACACAAGCAATGTGCAGGATAAAATATCAATATTATATCAACACCAGGCACCAGTTCTGGGCGGCTTGACAGTGCGCCTTCATCTTCTTCCTTTTTAGCCAACTCACTCTACGAGTTTGTCAACTGAGTTTTAAGAAGAGCAGGGAAAAGTCATAAACTAGTTGTTAATTAGTAAAACCAAATACATGTTGATGCCTCTACTGGTTCATGAAGGCATCCATAGTACTTTAGTGAAAGGTTATATTTGATTGCAAACTTTGCTTCCTTCTACAAACAAAACTAGGCATTGAAAAATAGTTTTCAGTTAAAAAAAATACATTTTGAGGAATCTGCTGGTTCCCAGGGACATCCATGATGCATTGGAGAAGGTTGGATATGTGAGATGGGAGTCAAAATTTCTGGAGTAGCAGGGTTTTTTTTTTGAGGCATCTGTTGGTTCCCAGAGATATGCATGATATGTTGGTGAAGGGTGGGTATGTGGCATGGGAGATGAAAGTTCTGAAGGAGCATGGCTTGTATTTTGAGGCATCTGTTGGTTCCCAGAGATATTCATGTATTTTGGTGAAGGTTGGGTATGTGGCATGGTAGATGAAAGTTCTGAAGGAGCATGGCTTGTATTTTGAGGCATCTGTTGGTTCCCAGAGATATTCCTGATATTGTGGTGAAGGTTGGGTATGTGGCAAGGGAGATGAAAGTTCTGAAGGAGCATGGCTTGTATTTTGAGGCATCTGTTGGTTCCCAGAGATATTCATGTATTTTGGTGAAGGTTGGGTATGTGGCATGATAGATGAAAGTTCTGAAGGAGCATGGCTTGTATTTTGAGGCATCTGTTGGTTCCCAGAGATATTCCTGATATTGTGGTGAAGGTTGGGTATGTAGCATGGGAGAGGAAAGTTCTGAAGGAGCATGGCTTGTATTTTGAGGCATCTGTTGGTTCCCAGAGATATTCGTGTATTTTGGTGAAGGTTGGGTATGTGGCATGGGAGAGGAAAGTTCTGAAGGATCATGGCTTGTATTTTGAGGCATCTGTTGGTTCCCAGAGACATTCATGTATTTTGGTGAAGGTTGGGTATGTGGCAAGGGAGAGGAAAGTTCTGAAGGAGCATGGCTTGTATTTTAAGGCATCTGTTGGTTCCCATAGATATGCATGATATTTTGGTGAAGGTTGGGTATGTAGCATGGGAGAGGAAAGTTCTGAAGGAGCATGGCTTGTATTTTAAAGCATCTGTTGGTTCCCAGAAATATTTGTGTATTTTGGTGAAGGTTGGGTATGTGGCATGGGAGAGGAAAGTTCTGAAGGAGCATAGCTTGCATTTTGAGGCATCTGTTGGTTCCCAGAGATATTCGTGTATTTTGGTGAAGGTTGGGTATGTGGCATGGGAGAGGAAAGTTCTGAAGGAGCATGACATGTATTTTGAGGCATCTGTTGGTTCCCATAGATATGCATGATATTTTGGTGAAGGTTGGGAATGAGAGATGGGAATTTAGTTCCTGGCTTGTATTTATTGTAAGTTGCTTTCTTCTGAGCATGTCAGGGAGACGGTATTTGTCAATTTAATAAGATTCTCTAACAAATAACACTCACATCCACCACTATCGAAAAGAGATCTGCTTACCTGGCCAACATATTTGCTTCTCTTTAGCTTGAGATGCAGGTCGTAATTAACTTACTATAGAGTTTCAAACCGCATTGTTGGCTACAAAAATCATGAGCACTGCTGTTGAGTAGTTATGGGCCCCATATATATTGTGCATTCCTTAAAAAGGCCCTGTGTGTAGCAATTACATTAGAAACATTGAATAACTGTAATTAAAACCCTTAATTAAGTATATTTGTATTTCTACTCTCATCATTACTATGTCAATATCAATACACTATTTCTAATTAAATCTCACCCCTATTGTGCACTTTTGCCCAGTGTCTAAATCCAAGCAATAAATTATCGAACGGTTTAGACTGCTTAACTGGCAGTCAATGTGCTTGTGTTGAAGTACAAATGGTTCCCACCAACATTTTGACTAATGAGTTTTTATTTTTCAAATATAATTAAATCTAATAATTTCAAAATAATTTATTAGATATCGGGGGGAAATATAACGGCAAGATCCCATTATATAGAATAGTTAACAAGGCCCATGTAATGTATTTTTATGTATTTTTTTATTTAATGTTTAATAACATGTATGTAGAACTGGTTGTAAAATAATTATATTTGCAAAGTGTCCCTAAAGAACCATTTATTTCTATGTATTTTTATTAAAAATTAGACTTCTAGAGAGTTAAAAAAGAAAATATTTTTAAGTTTTATATTTATATACACACCCATACATTATATATATAAAATTTAGGCCAGGTTCACTAACCATCACCTTGGCAGTGAATGGGCTGCTATGCCTATTTTACACATCATAATGATGGGGATATCTATACTTGTGTCTTGGCCTTTTATTAGAATAAAAATTAACTACTAATGACTATTACCTAATTATATTGAGTTAGTATTGCATTAAATTTCAGCTTATATAATAATGTAAATCATGGCTATACAGGAAATATTAAGTGATACGGATTTTAAATGAACTTGTATTGTAATACCAGGTGAATATGTCTGCTATTAACCATTACATATATTCTTTAGGGCATCTGCACATTTCATTTGGTAAAATGTATGAAAACAGCAAACAAATGAGTAGAGATGTCGCGGACAGTTCGCCCGCGGACTATTCGCGGCGATTTTGGCATGTTCGCGTTCGCACATTCCAGCCAATCAGCAGCATACACTCCCTTCCAGAGCCTTCCATCTGAAGGACAGCATACATTTTAGAATCATTCTGAAGCTGCATTCGTTGTGAGAGGACAGATAGTGTAGCTGCTGGAGATTTAATAGGGAAATAGATAGCCAGGCTGTGTATTTAGCTTCCATTACAGACCTGAAGGACTCATCTGATATCTGCTGCAAGGACAGCAACTCAAAAAGCCCTTTTTAGGGCTAGAACATCATTTATGAAATTGCATAGACCCTCTTATCTCCAGGAGGAGGAACTATAGAGCTTTTGAAGGTCTAAAAATGTAGTAAAAAAAAGTATAAATGGTGCGGCTAAACATTTTACAGTTTGCACACATTCCAAAACATGCAATAATTAACCAGCATACTTCCCGCTCCGGTGGTAATGAGGTCAGTCCAATTGACTGAAGGGGTTTTCTGGGAAGGGCAAATGAGAAGCATTGGTTCATGTGGGAGTTTGAACCCATATCTACTTGCTTAGGAAATTCAAAACTGCCCATCTGACAGGAGGTTTTGGTAGCACGTAGGCCCACTACACACCTCGGTGCACGCCCTATAGTGTATTAATAAGCCCTTTGATGGAAAGGCAATCCTCGCCTTCATGTCATTGGCCACGTGTGGATCAGGACTATAGTCCATTCCATTCCTCCCATCCCCAACTCAGTCCCTATACCAAAAGGCAACAGCCCTTGATCACGGGGCTCCTGTTCTGGGAAACGTGTTGGCAAGATGGGCCATCTTGACATAAATGTTGAAAGGGATTTTGGATATGAGATATTAGCAATTCAAGATACAAAGGGGACAGCCTTGTATGGACTTGACTTCTTGGGAACTGTAGAAGACAGGAAGCCATTGGGGTTGGTCTAGGAGGGTGAACATATCGGTTGTGCAGTACAGACTGAATATTAAACATGTAGAGGAATTTTATTTCTGCACTACAAATGCTCTATTTAGCAGAAACACTGCTGCAGAATTGTTAATGGTATGCATAACACTTTGGTAAATTAATGACTGTCAAGTACAGTAATGATGTAAAACATTTATCACCTCCAACACTAACAACATCCCGACATATCACTAGCTTCACACATTACTCTGGATTTTGAGGTCTCTATTTCTGCCCCAAATTATCTAATTTCTTTAATTCAATTTCTGATTTTATTGTCGTTTATTATATAAAGTAGCTATCACTTACAAAGCTTACATTTGAACCTTAGTATTTAAGACTAAAGTAGAATTTCTTCTCTCCACTTCCCATCAAGCATTCAGGCATAGGAGGTGATGTTTTATAATAGAAGTTTGTATCTGCAGAGACTTCTATCAGGATAGACTTATGGACAAATAGCATAACCACTTAAGGAAAACTGTTAAAAAAAAAATAGGAGAGTCTCCTGGGTAGATTTTCCTCTATCCAATGATAGGGGTAAACAGATGAAGAAGATCACATTTAATATTGATTCTATTGCAAACCACTTACTTTAATTGTGTATGTATCTCAAAAGTTATTACAAATGTTACATTTCATATCATTATGAAAAAGTCAAGGCTAGCACTTAAATGCCAGGCAAATGTCATTAGAACAGAAGACTCAGTGGAACCTCATAATTACAATTCAGCCTGTTGGCATTCGTCATTATCTTTTCTGATTTGATGCGGTTTTCCACTTCCTTAAGAATGTGTGTCCTTGTAAACTAAGTAATATTTCCATTAGTCCTGCCCAGAGTGATGGCAGTTTTAGTTGCCAGATTCCCAGAGTGCAATAAGAAACTTCCTCTACATTCAAAATCTCCTCTTTCCGTCAGCATGTTGATCAGCAGAATCTAAAATGTTGGATGTGGCCATGAGTGTATGCGCAAAAGAAAAACTTGGGGGATACCGCATATAGTATAAAAATACAACACAACTGCTTCTCTACACACAATGAAAAATCTAAGGGGGGGCATAATTGTATTTAAAAAGTAATACATTAGAAGAAACTGTATTTTTAATCACATTTAAAAACATTTGCTTATTTTCAAACAATATAGAGGATATCCTCTAACATACAAAAATAGCTTATGTGCTAACAATAAGATTCCACCCACATGGTACAATATTACCCTACTTATTTTAAATTTGTGCATTCAGAGCCAGGGGTGGAGGTACCGCTGATGCACCTGGTGCAATGCAGGGGAGGGGGCCACCAGTGCTGTAAACATTTTCTTTGCAAATACTTTTTTTCCCTAAAAAATCCCTCCCCCCATCTTGGCCACCACCACGGCACCTCTTTGTCCCTCCCCCAGATTTTCTATGTCTCCTCAGCCGGGGCGTCTGGTCTCCATGGGCAAGAAATCCTGAATGACATCACTCAGACGTGAAGTCACTCGAGATTACCTGCTGTGGAGACCGCATGCAAGGGGAGCATTCAAGGTTAGGAGGGGTTGGGGTAGTAGGGGCCAAGACAGGAAGGCGTGGTGGTGGCCAAGGTGGTGAGGTCCCAAAGGGTATTTTTAAAAGAAAATAAAAAAATATATATATATATTTATTTATTTACTTACTTATATAGGAGTTGGCTCTGGAAGGGTGTCCTTTTATGGGGCGAGCGACACACAAAAACATTTCCACTGGGGCCATCCATTTACTAACTCGACCACTGTTGAGAGCACATGATCATTTTATATACAGTTTGGATATATAGAAGGTATATTTGATAATAAGTAAAATAAATTGAAATACCAGCCAGTAATACAAAATAAATACATAAAAATGAATTTACACTGGCTACACGAACTTCATATGGATGATTTTGCCTATTACATATTTTTTTAAACATCTCTAATAAATTATTTTAAAATTATAGCTTTCTATTTACTATTTCAACTCACTTAAGGACAAAACATATGTGCAAAGCATTCCTACTAAACAGTCCTACATCTTAAGGCATATTGACTGGCCATTAAGATATTCAAAACATTTCAGCGATTTAATGCTTTGGTTTAGGCAGTGGGTAAGAGTGCACAATAGGGAAGAGATTTAATTAAAAGTAGCGTATTAGTATTGACATAATAATGTTCAAGAGTAAAAATACAATTACATTTAATTAGGGGGTTTACTTATAGTTACTCTGTGTTTCCAATATAGGGCTCAATCACACATCGATAAAACCCACATAAAACGTCAACATTTAGCAAGGAATTACATTGAAGGAGTCGTTACTAAGCCGATCCCATATATCTAAAATACGATTCTTGGAAGAACTACACTTGAAAAGCGTTAAAACAAATTACATTGAGTGATGGGGAGGAAATGGGGGGTGGGTGGTGATTACAAACTGTTTTGATTGATTATACAGTATGTACTATATTCTTTGAATTGTAAAATGCTTATGTTTTATAAAACTTTTAATAAAAAATCAATAAAAATGAATTGCAGTTGTGTTGTAGTTGAAGCTTCCATATTAGTTTCCACTAATCTGCTTTTCAAAACTACATACTATGAAATGTAATTCTCTTTTTATCATGACTAGAATTACCTTCCCCAAATTAAATTAGAATATGTATAACCTCATTTGAAAGGGGTAGACTCCACTTTTATTCGGGGAACTATTAAAAACATATCTTTTGCTGCAAAGCAATATTCAGAGTACCTTGATTGAAGTGGGACATAATAAAAACCTGTAACCCCTTGTTGAAAAAGAAAATAGTCTTCTTAGACAGGTGAATCACAATGTATGGTAAAAGGAACCTATTTTTCATTAAAAAAATTGCAGTCAAATATCCATCAAAATTATTAATAGTAGTAAATCTCTTGACAAAGTCCTTCATCAGTCTGTTGGGACGAAACGCATAGATGCTATCCAGAAGTAATTTCTTATACAATGACTGGACTATGGATGATACTGTACAGGGCTTGAAGTCAGGACACACGGTAGAAGAAAGACCCCAGAAAAGTGGACTGGGCAGCAGTTTGTAGGTAGAGAGATGAAGCCAGGTGGGCCGGTGGCTCTGGGATGGAGCCAGGTGGGCTGGTGGCTCTGGGATGAAGCCAGGTTGGCCGGCGGCTCTGACAGGCCTGGTGGAACCATACAGGCCATTTGCTCTGGGATGGAGCCAGACGGGCCAGTGGCTCTGGCAGACTGTTGGCTCTGGTGGCTGATGGAGCCCGATGGGCAAATAGCTCATGGATGCAACCAGACAAGCAGGTAGCCATGGATGGTGTCCAATAATGCAGAGGGAAAAGTGAAGTCAAAACAGTCCATGGGTCAGAAGACAAAATAGGAAATCCAAACAACAGGCCAAGGTCAAAAACTAGAGGAAAATCACAGGTACTGAGCACATAGGCTCAGTCTAATTCAAATTTAAGGGCTCCAGGTGAAGATGGTCAGGTGTTAGAATAACTCACCAGGTCCAGGAATTAAAGATCTTAAAAGGTGTAGGCACACAGAATGGATCTGTCCCTGGTGTCAGACCAAAAAAAAACTGTTGACACTGAAATCACAGTCCCAAGTTTGAATATCACCTCAGTCTTGTTCCTCCATGTGTTGCCATCTGAAGACAGTCTTGACACATACAGGACAAACAGAGGAGGATCTGGCACCTGCACCTCTGGTGCCTCTTTTTAACAAAATGTTATATATGCTGTATATATATATATATATATATATATATATATATATATATATATAGGCGTGATGTTTAGGAATGTTGTAGTATTACAGGACACCTGTAATACCAACAACAGAGGTGCTCAGGAAGAGAATGATCTATGCTTAAAGGTTAGTCGTCTTGCATGAACCGCACATTTGAGATTTCCCCAGAGTGTCTCGATGATATTAAGGTCAGTAGATTGTGATGGCCACTCCACAACCTTCCCCTTTTACTGATGTAACCACTGGAGGGTCAACTTGGCCTTGTGCTTAGGGTCAATGTCATGCTGGAAAGTCCAAGAGCGTCCCATGAGCAGCCTTCGTGCAGAAGAATGCAAATTGTCTGCCAGTATTTTCTGATAACATTCATCTTGCCATCAATTTTCACAAGATTCCCCATGCCTTTAGAGCTCCCCCCATGCCCCCAAAACATCAGTGAGCCACCATCATGCTTCACAGTGGGGATGGTATTCTTTTCACTATAAGCCTTGTTGACCCCTCTCCAAACATAGCGCTTGTGGTTGTGACCATAAAGCTCTATTTTGGTCTTGTCACTCCAAATTACAGCATGCCAGAAGCTGTGAGGCATGTTAAGATGTTGTCGGGCATATTGTAACCAAGATTTTTTGTGACATTGGCGCTGTAAAGGCTTCTTTCTGGCAACTCGACCATGCCGCTATTTTTTGTTCCAGTATCGTTGTATTGTGCTCCTTGAAACACCATCTTTTTCCAGAGCAGCATGTATTTCTCCTGAGGTTACCTGTGAAGTTTTCTTTACATTCCAAACAATTCTTCTGGCAGTTGTGGCTGAAATCTTTCTTGGTCAACCTGGCCTTGGATTGGAAATCCTCAAATTTTCCACTTCTTAATAAGTGATTGAACAGTTCTGACTGGCATTTTCAAGGCTTTGGGAATCTTTTTATTTCCTTTGCCATCTTTATGAAATTCCATTACCTTGTTACGCAGATCTTTTGACAGTTCTTTTCTGCTCCCCATGGCTCAGTTTCTAGCCTGCTCAAGGCATCCACGTGAGAACTAACAAACTCATTGACTATTTATACACAGACACCAATTGCAATTCAATTGCAATTTAAAAAGCCACAGGTTTGGGAAATTAACCTTTAATTGTCATATTAACCTGTGTGTCACCTTGTGGGTTTGTAACAAGACCAAACATTAAAGTGTATGTAAACTTTTGATCAGGGCCATTTGGTTGATTTCTGTTATCATTGTGATTTTAAAAAGAGCAAAACAACTATGTGATAATAAACGGCTTCATCATGATCACTATCCTTCAATAAGACTATTTTTTTTGCATGATTAATCCTATTTACAAAATAAATCCCAAAATGTCACAATTTCTGGCAGGGTAAGCAAGCATTTATATATATTATATATATATATATATATATATATATATATATATATATATATACACATATACACATATATAAAAACTTAGATGCTACATTTACAATAGCATTTGTGCCTTTTTGGGTCTGCCCCCCATATATCATGCAGCTCATAGATACACAGTCAGTGATGTGCACAGTTTCAAATTAGACGGTCAGTGACCTCTCTCAATTAGCATGTTACAGAATGTCTCCGCTGATTAGTTATTATGCGACAGTGCAACACCTGTACTTAGAAGTACACTGTCTTTATGAGCTGCAGAGGGAAGAAACCAATTAAAAACTATATATAATATTTTATGCAGAAGAAACAGAGCTTTTAATCACTTCTTAATAAAATAAAGTGCACAAAAGTAAAGAGATACAAATATATATTATTATTCAAATGAAACCCTCCATGTCCCTTTAACCAGAGGTGCAAATGACATAATATGGTATAAAAATAAAGACCAATCGTAATATTTATTTCTGAACATGCCATTGCTGCGATATCTGGGGAATTTAATATAAATACATGTTTTTTGCATTTTGCATTGAAAGTTTCCATAACAACGAAGTAGCGAATACACAGATTTTAGTTAATTACAATGCTCCACATTAATTGCTTGCAGAGAAATTAACTGCAAATGTACGAGATGGCTTGCAGCCTTTTGTTTGGCCCAATGGTATATAAAGCAAGGTCAAGAAGGTGGCGGGGGGTGACGCGGGTGCCCACCCACAGATGATGCCACATTAACCCAGGGTTACGGTGTCTACATTATAATAGAGTACACTTGAGAAAAATATATGCAGGTTTAAATTAAATTGAATATAGCACTGGAGTCCGTATTGAAACAAACATCTGCACTAATTAAGGGGCACGGTATCTTTATGCCTCGAAAGTGTTCGTATAAATGGAGGGGGGGGGGGGGGTTTACAAGGGAAGAATACGCACTCATGTTGAACCTGTTTTAGTAAAATTTTTAAATGAAGATTAAAATATTGTAAATAGCATCAAATCAAAACTTTAGCCTGAACATATAATTTAAAAACACAGATTATCTCATTAAAGGGATATGGAGCATTTCAGGATTTTCTTAAGTATATACTATAACTATTTACTTACAGTGAGGTAAATGGCCCTTTGTCATGGAAAATGTATACAGTGCCTTGCAAAAGTATTCACCCCCCTTGGCATTTTTCGTGTTTTGTTGCCTCACAACCTGGAATTAACATGGATTGTTTGAGGATTTGCATAATTTAATTTACAGAACACGCCCACAACTTTGAAGATGTTTTTTTTAATTATTATTATTATTATTGTGAAGGAGACTACAAATAGGACAAAATAACAGAAAAAGTCAATGTGCATAACTATTCACCCCCCTAAAGTCAATACTTTGTAGAGCCAACTTCTGGGGCAATCACAGCTCCAAGTCGCTTTGGATAAGT
Source organism: Discoglossus pictus (assembly GCA_027410445.1). Lineage (NCBI taxonomy): Eukaryota > Metazoa > Chordata > Amphibia > Anura > Alytidae > Discoglossus > Discoglossus pictus. The sequence continues at coordinate 52,830,925 of CM050175.1, forward strand.
CTCTATGAGCTTGCTACATATTACCACTGGGATTTCTGCCCATTCCTCCTTGCAAAACTGCTCCAGCTCCTTCAAGTTGGATGGTTTGTGCTTGTGAACAGCAATCTTTAAGACTAACCACAGATTTTCTATTGGATTGAGGTCTGGGCTTTGACTAGGCCATGCCAACACATTTACATGTTTCCCCTTAAACCACTCAAGTGTTGTTTTAGCAGTGTGTTTTGGGGTCATTGTCCTGCTGGAAGGTGAACCTCGGTCCTAGCCTCAAATCACGCACAGAGTGGTACAGGTTTTGTTCAAGAATATCCCTGTATTTAGCACCATCCATCTTTCCCTCAACTCTGACCAGTTTCCCATTCCCGGCTGCTGAAAAACATCCCCACAGCATGATGCTGCCACCACCATGTTTCACTGGTGGTGTTCTTTGGGTGATGTGTTGTGATGGGTTTGCGCCAGACATAGCGTTTTCTTTGATGGCCAAAAAGTTCAATTTTAGTCTTATCAGACCAGAGCACCTTCCTGCATACATTTTGGGAGTCTCCCACATGCCTTTTCGCAAACTCAAAACGTGCCATTTTGTTTTTTTCTGAAAGCAATGGCTTTCTTCTGGCCACTCTGCCATAAAGCCCAACTCTATGGAGCATACTGCTTGTTGTCGTCCTATGTACAGATACTCCAGTCTTTGCTGTGGGACACTGCAGCTCCTCCAGGGTTACCTTAGGTTTTTGTGCAGCCTCTCTAATTAATGCCCTCCTTGCCTGGTCCGTGAGTTTTGGTGGGTGGCCGTCTCTTGGCAGGTTTGCTGTTGTGCCATGTTCTTTCCATTTGCTTATGATAGATTTAATGGTGCTCCTGGGGTCATCAAAGATTTGAATATTTTTTTTTATAACCTAAACCTGACTTGTACATCTCAACAACATTGTCCCTTACTTGATTGGAGAGATCCTTAGTCTTCATGGCAGTGTTTGGTTAGTGGTGCATCTTGCTTAGGTGTTGCAGCCTCTGGGGCCTTTCAAAAAAAGGTGTGTATTTGTAATGACAGATCATGTGACCCCCCTTTTGTGGACTTTGGACTATTGTGAGGGTGGAAGGAAACCTGGTACCTAAATTATGGATTCTGTTATATATAACTCCAACCCATGTGATTGCTAAATATTGTAATGGACATGGGACTTGTTAAGGAAAACGATATGATGTTGCTATATAATGTAAGGTAGATCTCAATAAGTAATGTTGGAGTCACCAAGAGAGTATGCGTGTATTATACAGAACAGTGTGGGTATTTGGCCTTAACAACAGGAGTTATGATATATTAATGTAAAGAGGGTACCTACACATGCTTGGTATGTACAGACAGCATTTTTTCTCTGGGTGTGTAATAGAAAGTATAACTGGGGGCTCTGAGATGAAGAGAATTCAGTTATGGCGGTTACTGTTTTTTGGAGGGACAGAAATAATCCAGGAGGGATGGGGGGGGGGGGGGCTGGACATCTAGACGCTTTGGGCCATATTTGGCTCCCCGTTCGTCTCAATTTGCAATGCTATTCAATTGCTCAAGGCTGCAAGTTACAGGTCCAAAGCCAAAACCGTAAAACATGCACTGGTTCGGAGCAGTTCAGGGCGGGAACATGATCAATTCAGCAAGCCCTTAACCGCCCATTTCGAATCAGCCAAAAAAATGGAGGTTACATGTCAATAAATTAGGTTCGGGGGTCCGATATGCAATCAGACTCGCAAAACCAAAAAATAAACAATTATGAAAATGAATGCCAATACTGTTCTAGTCCATATGGGTGGCCTTATATGTATTAACTCCCGGAAAATAAACATAAAAGAAAATCGTGCAGTTAATTCTAATGTCTATCATCACTTTCCCCATGCAGTTGTGATTTTTTTATTTGCATATACAGTGCTACGAATAGATGTTTAACCCCCTTGTGGGTCCTCTCTAGCACTCGTGGGATTTTCTCCTTCATTTGCTGTTTACGGGTGTGAAAACATTTGCGGCCTTGGGGAAATTGAGCAATTGAATAGCGATTTGCTAAAGTGAAAGATCAAAGGCTTCTTGAGGCTGTAAGTTACGAGTTTAACCATTGCCATTTTCTCAAGTCAGTAACTCGGATGCCGACTGGAGCCTGCAAAAAGACGCCAACTGAAGAGCAAATTAGCTTGCAACCTCACTTAGACGCTCCCGGATCACCCGAAGGCTCAATTGAATGAGGGCCTTTGTCTATAAGAAAGTGTTTATAGTGTTGGCCTCCCTGCAGTGCAGCCTTCCTGACTACTCCTAGGTGTGAAGTGTTTATTTTCCTGGGCAAACAGACACATTACAGGTACACAAAAGGTCTCATTAAGCTGTTCAGCCAAGAAGGCACCAACACCACAGGGAGCACTGAGAAGGGCTGACAGCAGATGATTGATGGATGGGTCACTTAGCTAGGGGGAGATTGGATAAGAGGGCTGTTGCTAAGGGGTGTGACTTGGAGTGACTTAACTGTATAAATATGATGTGAGAAAATAAAAAGGAGTCATCGAGTGAACATGCATACATTGAGGTGTGTGGATTATTCTGATGGAATATAATATTTCTAACCTGAAGGGAATATTACTATGTAAGGACTCTGCCTGCATCTCTGCTCCTATCCACTGAGGGTAGTATTGCATTCCTGTATTCCTGTAAACCTAAAGGACTAGGTGTTAATGGAGACTAGCCAGGCTGGGCCCAGAGAAAGATGAACCAAAACAATTGACAAGAGGGATTCCTGTAAGCCAAAGGTTGCTGCTCAACACTGGTAGTGTGAAGCCCCTCCCACTGAGGGTGGACTGACAGCATCATGGCACTCTGCATGAGATTGAACAGGTAGAGAGGAAGTCATCTCAGATTGTGAAAACCTGTTACAGTGGGGGCTTCTTAGAATTAAATGAAGTTTAAATTGTGTGTGGAGTATATGTGAGATGCATTTTATAAAACATTTACAGTTGATCCCCGGGTTATAGATGAGATACATACAAATCCAAACCTAAGACGATATTGTAACTCATATCCCTGATGAATGATAATAATACAAATAATAATACTACTGTAATGGCTTGTTGTTGTGCAGTCCTTTAGTCGTGTCCAGACAAATGACTGGAGCAGGAACTGGCAATCCACTCCAGTATCTTTGCCAAGAATACCTTATGGATGAGAAGAACCAGAGAAAAGATATGCCTCGCGAGCTGCAGCCCATAGGATCACAGAGAGTCAGACACAACCGAACAACTTAACAGCAACTATATAAATATATAATGTATTTTACTTATGACAAAAGATTGATGAAGGAGTAAGAATAATGTATTTGTAAAATGTAATCAGAAATGTTTACATGTGTACTTGGTGTCACACAAAAAAATGGATTGTTATCTGTATGGTAATGGCAGATGTTGTTTGTCTGATTAAACAATATATAATGTGTTTTGCCTCTTCTGGGTCACTATCTTGTCGTGGTAAAGGGACTTGAGTACCTCAATGAAGCTGTGAGCTATACCATGTAGGGTCAACCCATGATGGGCAGGTCAGAACAGAGTGGTCCACTGGAGAAGGAAATGGCAAACCACTCCAGTATCTTTGCCATGCAAATCTTATGGACCAGCACAAACACAGACAGATGTGCTGGGCATGCTGCATCCATATGGTCACCCAGAGTTGGACACGACTGAAGGACAAAACTACAACTGTAAGTTACGGAAACTATTGTGCTCTCACTTTTAATTCAAACAAACTCATTCAAAAAGCTTCAGGAGCCAGTTCTTAAGTATGTGATGTATAAGAGCCTTTTGCTAATCTGGTGCTCTAACGTAGGGGAATGCAGTAAAAAGTCTGCAGGAGCTTTTTTTCCCCCTAAATTCTACACTTCACTCCCCCAGATTACAGCCATAAATCCTGTTCTGTTGCCACAACAGATATGTGTGCAGGGAGCAGCCAAACCAAACTTTACAGATGAGACAGTCATAGGAGCCAATAAGAACGTCATATATCTTATAATGAGTGGAAAGTGCAGGAACAACTGCCCATAACTAGCTACAGCAAGAGAACACACACACACTATATATATATATATATATTTTTTTTTTATTAATATGTTTTGATATTAAAAAGATGTGACCATTGTATTGATGGGTTCAATAAATAAAGATGTGTTTATTTTGTGTTAAAATATGATGTATTTATAGACAATGCATTCCAGTGTTTATTCCTGGGCAACATGGTATTGTGACTTGTATTAACCCCATTAGTACTGGGTTGCTTGTTACCCTGGATTTTGCATCATAAATCGAGCTTAATACCAGCATAACATATATTTATTACACATATATTGCTATTGGATTATTAAGTGTCAAATTATGTTGAAATATCATTTTGTAGTGCTTTTTGTGCTATACTGTCACCTTAAATGCTTCTGGGGGACTAAGAAAAGGTTTGAAAACCATTTGTGGGTGGTCTCTGGTACACGTAAATCTTTCTTCTACTTTTTGAAGTTACGGCAGTGCCCTGGTTTATGAGTGACCCATAAAATCTTTTTACCATAGGGTTTGGGTGTCAAAATGTCAAGGAGTAACTCGTAATTTATTGTCAGTGCAAAACTCAATAGAGATTTATGTTTATGTCGTGTTGTGAAGTTCACTCGGAGCAGTGACCGGTAGGAGAACTCTTGTAATGTTTTAGGGATTGGGGATTAACATAGCTAGGTAGGATTTACTTTGCTGCTATGGCACTCGCAAGTGCTTTTTCAGGAATTAGCATAGGGCTCTAAGTCGGGTCATCCATAACTCGGGGACCTCCTGTATATAAAACATCTTTTATGCCTTAGAAGTCATTTTAATATTTTAGAACTGTTAAAAAAAAAAATCCCCAATAATAAACACAATCTGCAAAGGACCAGCATGGCTACCCTCTGATTCCATTACTGGTGATTGAGCAGGAACAAAACAAGTGATATCCTTGAAGACATAATCATCTTAGGAAGCAGTACATACGCGCGTGCTTCTTGCTCTGATCTCTATGTTAGAGGACAGTTCCCGAGCTACTTAGGGTTGTTTAAGGCAAACCTTGCTGTTTCACGGTTACTCGAGCACATCATTTCTCACTCAATAAGTCTGTGTTTACCCCTTTACAAAATCAAAATCTCAATGATATGCCATATGGGAATGATGGATTTCGTTTCAGAGCAATCAATCTGTCCTGACTTTTAGCAGCAAAATAATCGCACTCCAGGCAAAAGATCAGAAATCCTATCTTATTTCATTTACTGGAGATGGTTCTTGTGTGGAGCGCACACACTGCAGTATAATATAAATCAATTATAGGTTATACACGGTGTCATAGTACAGAATAGGTATTATTCTCTATTGTTTAGTCATTCAGTCGTAAACAACTCTCTGACCCAGGCGCAGTTTAGTTTTGGTTGTGCTCATCCATAAGTGGGTGCCAGTTCCTTTTATAGTTGACAGCGATTTGTCTGACCTCTCTGCTATGACCTGTCCATCTTGGGTGACCCTACATGGTTTAGGGCACAGCTGAATTGAGGTACACCATCCTCTTCACCACTACAAGGTAGCAATCTAGAAAGGCACCTAACCTCTAATAACTAGACCGCACCAAGAATATTGTGCCCCTTCTGGATTGCTACCTTGTCGTGTTTGAGGGATTTGTGTATCAATAAAGCTTTGAGCTATACCATGTAGGGTCACCGAAGATGGGCAGGTGATAGCAGGTCAGACAAATTGCAGTAAACTGGAGAAGGCACTGGCAACCCACTCCATTGTCTTTGCAAGATAACCTTATGAATAAGCACAACCAAAAATATAATAGATGTGCTTGGTGTGCTGCGGTCCATAGGGTCACAGAGAACCAGACACAACTTAACAGTAGCAGAATATTGTGTCCAGTTCTAGCGAACTGATCTCCAGAATGATATTAACAAATTATAAACAATTCAAAGAAGGCAACTAAAATGTTGCAGGGTCTAAAAGACAATTTATAAGGAAAAACATTATGACCTTAAAGGGACTGTTAAAAGAGCATTACCTTGTACTAGTAGTTTTTTTCTACAATCAAATATTTACAAATTAATTTTGTGACTCCTGTATGCTAATGTGCAGCGATAAGGATGGGAGAGGCATCTAACTGCCAGATAACATTACAGGTATTTATTTTGGCCACTACAGAGACAGACAAGTATACTGTAATTTTAATTTTTACATCAAAGCAGCTAAATAATCGTTGTGAGGTGCTCATTTGCAAATAAATACAGCAATATAGTGATGGAATTTCCCATACTTTATTCACTTTAGAAAAAACAATAATATTATAATGCCATTTGCTGCCCCTTAACATACATAAGTCAATAGTGAATGCTTAATTAAGGCAATATTTATGTAGATATAATGAGCAGACTAGATGGGCCTCTTTGGTCCTTACCTGCTGTCAGATCTAGGTTTCCATATTTGTTACTATACATTTTCATATCTTCTTGGTTCTTATGGTTCACTTCAAATACTCTAAATACACACACATATATATATATAGTAAATAAAAAAGTACATCTGTGTTCACATTTGAATGTCTAAAGCAAGTTAAAAAACCTGCTTTTAGCGCAGAATTCCAGCCATTACTCTGCATTCTGGGAAGCTGAGCTGGGACATGCAAATGTGCCCACAAATATACCGTATTTATCGGCGTATAACACTCATTTTTACTCCCTGAAAATAGGGGGGCAAATCATAGGTGCGTGTTATACGCCGATATTCCCTCCCCCCCCCTCCTCATCCTCAACCTCCCTCCTCACTCTAAACCCCCTCCGCATTCTAACCCCCCCCCCTCCCGTCACCAGGTCAAGGAGCGAAGCGGAGACCGGAGCAGAAGCAGGTAAGTGAGGGGGGTGTATTTAGGGGGGTTTAGGTTGAGGAGAGGGGGGGTTTAGAATGGGGAGGGGGGTTTAGAATGAGGAGGGAGGTTGAGGAGGGGGGTTGAGGTTGAGGAGGGGGTTGAGTAGGGGGTTGCGGATAGGGGGGTTGAGGAGGGAGGATGAAGATGGGGGGTTGAGGTTGAGGAGGGGGGTTGAGGATGAGGAGGGGGGTTGAGGATGAGGAGGGGGGTTGAGGATGAGGAGGGGGGTTGAGGATAAGGAGGGGGGATGAGGATAAGGAGGGGGGATGAGGATAAGGAGGGGGGATGAGGAAGGAGGATGAGGATTGGGGGGTTGAGGAGGGAGGTTGAGGGGGGGTTGAGGAGGGAGGATGAGGAGAGAGGTTGAGGAGGGGGGTTGAGGATGAGGAGGGAGGATGAGGAGGGGGGTTGAGGATGAGGAGGGGGGTTGAGGATGAGGAGGGGGGTTGAGGATGAGGAGGGGGGATGAGGATGAGGAGGGGGGATGAGGATGAGGAGGGGGGTTGAGGATGAGGAGGGGGGATGAGGATGAGGAGGGGAGATGAGGATGAGGAGGGGGGATGAGGATGAGGAGGGGGGATGAGGATAGGGTGCTTGTGGAAGGAGGATGAGGATTGGGGGGTTGAGGAGGGGGTTTGAGGAGGGAGGTTGAGGGGGTTTGAGGAGGGAGGATGAGGAGGGAGGTTGAGGATGAGGAGGGAGGTTGAGGATTTTGCTTCAAAGTTCTTTATTTGAATTTTTCCCCCCTGAAATTCCCTTCTTAAAATGAGGTGCGTGTTATACGCCGGTGAGTGTTATATGCCGATAAATACGGTATATACAGTATATATACATATATACACACACACATACACTCACACAGGTACAAAATATATATACAGTACATGTTAAAATGAAAATTTTCAAATTTCCATAAATCTGATGCCCCTACTTTTCCCTAGAGATATAGTTATCTATCAAACCCACTGTCACCCACCTCCTTTGGTAGAAAATTCCACAGTTTAACCACCCTTACTGCTAAGAACCCTTTTCTTTCTTTAATATGGAATCTTTTTACTTCTAACCTCAAAGGATGTCCTCTTGTCAGGTGAAAACCTCTCGGCACAAAGAGCTCCCTTGACAAAGCCTTGTATTGACCCTGGACGTATTTATATAAGGTGATCATTTCCCGCAATAGGGGCCTTTTTTCTAGGAAAAAGTGTAATATGGTTAGTCTTTCTTCATAACTTAGCCCCTCCATTCCCCTTATTAATTCTGTAGTTTTAATTTTAAACAAAGTATTTTTTTTTTTTCAGCTTTAAGCAACAGCCACTAACTTCCTTTTTATATTCATGAGCCAAGTATACCTTTTCCAGGTCAACAAGTATCCAGAAAGTATCATGGACATGCCACCCATAGACGTAAAGGATCTGCTTATCTCCACCACATCCATCCTCCCACCATGCAATTTCATTCTGTTTTAGTCATCATTACCATTTTGTACACTGCGTTCGGAAGATAAAAATGATAGAACAAGACAATTTATTTCTGATTTATTCTAATTCCAGAGATTATTGTTGGGAGGAGAGGCCCCAGTGCAATTTTCAGCTAGTGAGCACCACTGGTTATACCTTTCATGTGTAATCTGTCTCTGTCAGTGACGGCAGGAAACGGTACACAGCTGGCTGGGACTCGGCCCTTCCCATGGAGAGAATGCAGCATAGTGCTCTCAGTTTCTTAACCATTTTGTATCTGGATGTCTTAGAAAATAACATGCCTTTCCTTTTTCCGAGCACTTGAAAAATGTACAATTTATTTATGTTAAATTTGGAATCAAGTTGCTTGAAAGTGAATGTTCTAGTAATGATTAATACCACTTAACCTGTCAGTCACTGCTTGTCAGTATTAGTTTTCTGGTAATTACTATAATCTTTTATATTTCTTTAAAAAATCTGTATTACATTTTTTTGTGCGGCGTCTATCAAGGGAATGTGCACCATATCTTGGCTATAAGTTGTGCCTGTGCTTTGTGGTTGCCTGTGTTAATTTTGCGCCATACTCAGCATACTTTCTGGTGCTGAATATCATTGATATAATCACCAATGCCAGTATATCAACTGATGTGCACATGCTTTATCTCTGGCGCGACTAAAAAAATATACTTAGAGCTTGAGCAACAGTGCTCAGTTGTTTTGCTCAGTGCTGCAACTTGGTGCGACTTACTTTTGATTTGGAATGTTTGGTTCTGTTTCTTGGGCTGAAATTTGTCCCCTCAATCCTTGGCTTGTCGTTGGATCTTTCTTGCCTTGATCATGGGACTGCCTATTGACTTACCTATTGCTTCTGACCCCTTTTTACTTAGTAGTTGGACTGCTGTCTTGCAAATGGGCTCTAACCAGTTGTACCCACCTGACAGTGAGAGAGCCTCTTAGAAGACTTTGCTAATTTCTGTTGTCTTTTTTTCTTTTTGTTTTGTTGATCAGTCATGACGTACTCTCCTTAACATTTACGGACAGCAGCATGCCAGGCACACTTATTGTATCTCTGTTTGTGCCTATCCATAAGTTTTTTTTGGCAAAGATAACGGAGTGGGGGCCAGTTCCTTCTCCAGTTGACCACAATTTGAGGGACCCTACATGGTATAGCTCACAGCTTCTTTGAGGTACACAAGGCCCTACACTACGACAAGATAACAATCCAGACGGGGTGATTTCTGTCTACTACATTCCATTATATCACTTCCTGTGTTCTCCAGAATAAAACTTCAAATCATGACCCTAACCTACAAAGCCCTCAACAACGATGCACCCCCTTAGATCTCAGCTCTCATCTCCAAATACTCCACCACCTGCACGCTTCACTCGCAAAAGAAAAAGGTCATTAGCAAACACTCTTGTCACCTCCTCTCATTCCCACTTTCAGGACGTTTCTTGTGCTGCCCCTATTCTCTGGAACTCCTTGCCTCTCTCCACCCGGACTATCTCCCTGCCTTAAAACCTTCAAAACCTCACTAAAAAATGCATCTGTTCAAAGAAGCTTATCACATTCCACCCTAACCACACTTCTCTCACCCTCCTGTACCACACCCAATACCTATAAAATAAGTCTGCAAGTTTTCAACCTTGCGCGGTGCTTTGGGGAAAGCTCTATGGACACTGGATTCTAAGCTCAAAGACACGGCCCTCCATTCTTTGCAATGTGTTAATACTGCTATTGTTTTTGCCTTGGACTTACCGATGTATAGCACTACGGAATATGTTGGCGCTTTACAAATAAACTATAATAAGAATTAATTATATACTCACTATATACCTTGCACTTAGCTCTATGGAATATGTTGGGGCTTTATAAATAAATTATATGTTGGGGCTTTATAAATAAATAACTTATGCATTCAAAGTTTCCTCCCACCTTGGGAGGTTGATCTGATGAAATCAAAGTGACAGATTCAACAGCAACAAATATGCAAATAGAAATGAAAAAGAATAGATTTTAAAAAAATTAAAAACTACCTATTTTCAAGTACAGTTCTTCAAAAAAGTTTAATATTTCACCTGTTCTATTAATTAATTAAATTAAATGTATTTATTTTTACATATTCACCTTTTTGGTTAATACGCTCCTTTTCCTTTTTTTAAATGGGGATTCCGTGTGGCAGAATGTTTTTTTCTTTATTAATCTTAATTTGCATGCTAATAGGTGCATTACATGTTGCTCGATCGTTCTCCCTTCTGAAGTGGCTACATAACCCGTTTAACCTTGTTAGAAAAATAAAAAACTTGTTTCCCCAATCAGACTAATTTCATCTGCTCCAGTAGTGGAATAATGTGATTCATCCTCAACAGCTTGAATGCTTTCATTAATTCCAGCACATAATTAGATAAAGGCTACCTTCATGTAGCACTATGACTAATGCTAAATATTTCATTTGAAGATAATGCTTCTCCTCATAAAATAAGACTTTTTTTCCCACTAATGTATATTAATCTGAACAGACTCAACTTCTATTTTTACTACACAAGTGTTAAATCAATTAGGGACATGGGGGTAATAGCTGAAGATTAAATTTCTCTGTGAATATTAAACAATTAATTAATTATGGGTTAATGGTATAAGATACTGCTGTATCTTAAAGTTATCCCTAACTTCAGATTATTAGCATTTTATCCTGCTAGGTTATGATTTTCTCCTTGAGCAGCTGAATAACATTCAAAATGTTAACCTTATATAACCAATTTAGATAAGGTAGAAGGGAACAAGTGGATAAAAGAGGCTACTCTCAGAGTGGGTTATCATGTCCATATAACTAACCTATTAAGGTTCTCTGATTGAGCACCACTATTTTATTTTTTGTTTATTCAAATGACCCTTAGGGATAAGTCTCCCTAAGGGCGATAGGGGAATCCAAACATGATCCCTTGCTCAGTGTGCCTTAGAGAGTTATTGGCTACACCCTACTGATGAGGCTCAATGAAGGCTGAAATGTACGTCTAGGATTTAATTAAAGAAGAAAAAAAAAAAAAGACTCAAACAAGATTAAAAAGTTTGTATGATATGTTTTTACTTCCCAAGTGATGTACCTTTACTGTTTACGTTTTGCTTTTTATGCTTTTGGGTTAATATATTAACCTTACTTCCTCAATAAAAAAAAAGAAAAAAAGAAAATATAATCTCAAAAGTTTGCCCAATGACCTGGACTCCGCCATCTTCAAGAGTGAAATTAGATGGGCCATAAGAAGCCTTGTTTATAACAAGGCTGCAGGAGTTGATGGAATCCCAGCTAAACTTTAAAAAATCTTAAAATATGCTGTATAAGTATTGCTTGCATTCTGCCAACAAATTTGGAAAACTCAATAGTGGCCAGTAGATTGTAAAAGCTCAGTCCCAGCTACATCCCAATCCAAAAAAAGGCAGTGCCAAAGAGTGCTCCAATTATCGAATAATTGCACTAATTTCACATGCCAACAAGGTAATGCTTAAGATCCTACAAACTCGGCTACAACTATATATGACCGAAAACTACCAGATGTGAAAGCCGAGTGCAGCATAGGAAGAGGCGTAAGATATCAAATTGCCAATGACCGCTGGTAAAGAGAGAAAGCAAGAGTTACAGAAAAAGCATTTACTTCTGGTTCATAGACTATTCTAAAGCCTTCATAACGAGGGGGAAGGTCTTAAAGACATGGGATACTAGACCGTCTCTTCCGCCTCCTGAGAAATCTGTATATGGTCCAAGAAGCTACTGTCAGAACCGAACATGGAGCAACATAATGGTTTAAGATCGGGGAAAGGCGTGCAACAAGGTCGTATATTGTCACCTTATTTATTCAAGTTTTAAGTGAAATACATCATGTGTAAGGTCAAGCTGGAATAATCCAAATCTGGAATTAATATTGCTGGAAGAATTATCTACAAACTCAGATAAGCAGATGAGACTAGTCTGATGGCTGAAAGTGAGGAAGCACTAATGGACCTATTGATGAAGGTGAAAGAAGAGCGTGCAAAACCTGTCCTGCTGTGAAGATCATCTCAGTTCCTGGCAAATACATGGGGAAGAAGTAGAGGCAGTGACACATTTTATTTTCCTGGGCTCCAAGACCTACAGATTGTGACTGCAGCCATGAAAATGAAATGTGTTTTCTTCTGGGTTAAGAAAACTATGTCAAGTCTGGACAGGCTATTAAAAAGCAAATATATTGAAAAAACAACAAATGTCTGCATCAGTGGTTTCCGAACCTCTCCCCAGGGCACCCCAGAAAGGTCAAAATTTTAATGTAACAGTGTGTGAACACAGGTGAGGAAATTGTCTGATAAATACCAATGGCCTCACCTGTGTTCACACACTGTTACATTGAAATCCCTTGTGTGGGGAGCCCTGAGGAGAGGTTTGGAAACCACTGGTCTGCATTGTGCAAACTTTGACATCCCCAGTGGTAACATACAGATGAGAGCGGGACCTTAAAAAAGTCTGAGTGCCATAGAATTGATGCCTTTGAATTGTGATGTTGGAAAAAATGACTTAGAGTCCCTTGGATTGCAAGAAGATCCAATAAATCAGAACTACAGGAAATAAAGCCAAACTGTTCACTGGAAGGTTTGGTCATGAGGCTAAAGCGCAAATATTTTGGCCATATCATAAGAAGACAGGATTCCCTAGAGAAGACGGATGTTGAGAAAGATTCAAGGCACACAAATTAGGGGGCGTCACAGGTGTAGCTGTATAGATTAGTTAATTAAAGCAATGAGTATGAGCTTGATGGAGCTCAGAGGGGCAGTGGCGGATATATATATGTGTGTATTTATTTATTTATTTTTAAATCAATATCATATCTCCTTTATGACCAAATTTAAATAATAATTACATTCTGGCATTTTTCATATAAATACTGCTCTAAAGTAGCCACTTGAGTTGCCTTCCTATTAGTTATGTTCCTTATTTATTTGATTTAGCTGTGTTCTCTATATATTCGGACGCCACAAAATGGCCACTGTCAGGGAGTCCTGCTCCAGAGAATATCTTCACAATAGTGACAGCAAAAGGCCACGCCAGTGTCAGAGCTCATGTCCGGCTCGCTGAGTAAACGCACAGAATTTCCTTTGTGTAAAAAGCAGAATGCACGTCTAGTGACTCAGTGGCAGATAAAGATGCCCTGTCTGTATTTTTTACAACTGTGTTCAGGGCATAGTGAGGATACAGCCGTTTCCATGGCAACTAAAACGGCTCGACAAAAATGAAGGTATTTCATGACTGCGGCGAAGGCCCATTCACGTGGAGTGACACTGACTGAGAGGTAAACAGCCTCAGTCATCTGCACGGAATAATCTAACACAGGAAAAAAACACTCATAAAGGCTGCCTCACTCAAGAGAAAGGCATGGCAGCCATTTTGAACTGTCACCCACTAAGAGTAATGAATGGCACTCACTGGCAATAAACAAAAAAGTGCATCTCATCTGGTGTAGAAAAGCCTAGAAACGACTTTATTTATTGTGCTTATTTACGGTTTTAGCATGCTTGGTTTATTCATGGCCGTCACGTGTTTTAAAGACGGTCTCATTTGCAGGATCACTTTAACTACATGTAGTCTTTTCAATAGCTAAATTTGATAATGGGCAAATGTTTTTAGAAAAGGAAAAGTAAAGAAACAGAAGGTTTTATAATGTATTTTATATATGCAGTCTTAAAGACAAAGTGAATAGAGATCTTATCAGGAATCGCTGTTCTTTTTCAGATGTCTAATCCTGCTAGGAACAAAAGCAAATGAATGCTGCCATTAAAATTAAATTGAATATAATAAATTAAAATAATAGCTTTAATTTTTAATGTTCTTAATACTTTTTACAGTATATCAATAGTACATTTGTGTTCACATTTGAATGTGTAAAACAAGTTAAAAAAAACTTGCTTCCTGCTCAGAATTCCAAGAAATATAGTTATTACACTGCATTCTGGGAACCTGGGCAGGGACATGCAAATATAGCCCACAAAGGCTTCGCTTTTGTAATCCATTAACATTTTAAATTTGGCTTCCTTTAAGCATATGTCTGCTGTATTACACAGCTGTGGGCAAACTCCCGTTGGATTAAACACAAGCTAGGAATCCTGTCCACGTACCTCTGTTTCCAGGTTACTGCCTCATCAGGGTGGGGCTGGTCCCTAGCTTGTGTACTAGATTTTATGAGGATGTAGTTTTATGAGGATGTGGGAGCCTGGGCAGGGAAATGCAAATGTGCTCACAAAGACTTCACTTTTGTAATCCATTACCATTTGATCACTTTTTGAAAGTTGTCAAGTTCCTCATAACGAGCATTACTTAGTGTGTGTGTGTATATACATAAATAAAAAGTACATCTATGTTCACATTTGAATGTCTAAAGCAATAAAGCAAGTTATAAAACCTGCTTCCAGCTCAGAGTTCCGAGAAAAACAGTTATTACACTGCATTCTGGGAAGCTGAGCTGGGACGTGCAAATGTAGCCACAAATGTGGATGGCTTCTATCACTCTTTAGCCCACCATATTATAAATGATTGTTGTGGTGAACTACCTACTCATAAGATCCACAACATATGCTGAGATCCCGCTCCATGCTGATGATAGCCAGTAAGCTTGAAACAGCTGTACATGGATTGGATACTCAGCCTGTGTTTATTCCAACCTTGCATTAAAGCTGTGTAATACAGCATGCACAAGCTTAAAGGAAGCCATGTTTGATGATGGCTACGGAATGAAGAGCGAGGCATTTGTGGGCACATTTGCATGTCCCAGCTCAACTTCCCAGAATGCAGTGCAATAACTGTTTTTCTCGGAACTCTGAGCTGGAAGCAGGTTTTTCTTGCTTTAGACATTCAAATGTGAACACATATGTACTTTTTATTTACTGTACTACTGTACAGTGGAGGGCTTCTATCGCTCTTTTGCCCACCATAATATAAATGATTGTTGTGGTGAACTATATATATATATATATATATATATATATATTTATATATATATATATATATATATATATATATATATATATGTATTACCTTTGTAGAACCCTTAGTATTTGGCTAAATGTTGGCTCTGAAACAGTTAAATATGCCTTTCTATAAATCACCAATTTTTACTAGGATACAACACCTCTAAGCCATAATAAAATGTCCTGTGTGAGCATAACAATAGTCAAGGGAAGGCCCAACTCAAGGCTAGAACAAATAGTTTACTGAGCATGAATTAGAACAATAAGGAGATCTGCGCATACATGCATGCTAATGCGTGCTAGGTACATGCTTGACTCTTAATTGGCTTATAAATACTATAATTATGACACATTTCCGTGCTTGTTTAAATAAATATTATTAAATAGAATTATGTTTGTTATGCTCCTGTCTGTACCCAGTAGCCACCCATCTTGGGTACATTAGTATTTTTATTTGTGACAATATGCCATAGCTCTCTTGACTTAATGCTCCAGCCCACTATGCTATAAAACTGTGCAACTTCATATACATCTCTTGTGTGGCCCTCGAGAGCCAAATATGAAGCTCTCCAAGTGAATTTAGATGCCTGTCACTGGTCTGAAATGCTTAATATAGCTACTGTTCAATGCACAGTAAAGAGGGGGCAAAACAAGAAAGCCATGATATTCATGTTGTAGTGCTACTATCTGCTCCTGAGCATGTGGAAGGTGTCCAATGCTGAAAGGTAAACTCATTTTGCAATGAGGGAACAAATCTCTCACCCCTTCCTCCACTGCTGAATAGGAAAACACATTGGTAAAGCACTTTCCATGCTTCAAACTCTGGGTCAAGGATTGCTCTAGAAATCCAATATGGAGGCCATTAGACATATACAGTGTGCCAGTTATTTTTTTAAATGCTTTTGTGGTTAGATAGCTATTACAAGTGTAAGTTAATTTACAATCACAAATGTGGAGATTTTGACCCTGAACAACAGTGACCCTTTAATGCAAGCATGTGTCATTTACTTCTTCCAAGCAATGATCAGAGCATGCACTGACAGATGAACCTACTTAAATCCTACACCATCTCAGCCCATAAATGGTGGGTATATTTATACTAAAATAGACTTAAGATCAATGATTCCCAAGCCTCTCTTGAGGGCCCACCAAACAAGCCATGATATAGGTTTAACATTGTGTTAGAGGGGAGGCGATAAGTATTCCACAAACCATGCCTGTCTGGTGGGTTGGACAAAAGGGTTGGTCATCAGTTAAATAAATATGGAGCTAAAGGGGTCTCACGTATAGTAGAATAGTTAAGTACCAATAATAATATAAGTATTTGCAATCAGAAAAAAAAACTAGTTTGGTTATAGAAAAACAGTGAATTTAATACATTTTAGTGGCCACTCAGCTGAAACGATCTTTCCACCAAACTTGTTTTGTTATAAGTACCTAAATGCCATCATGATTCCTTAAAGACTATCTGCATTAATGGTTTCCTTTGTGTATGGCGTCTGAGGTCTCTACTGATACCTAAGAAGCCATATTCAAAAGTAAGCCATTAATCCAATAATGAGTATATTTGTTACCGATAAGAAGTTCAGCCTGACGGGAGGATCTCTACAGCTGATTGACAGTCAAAATTTAGTAAATGCACATCTGTTTGTGTCTCACTAAACTGCATATTTTTTATCAACTGTAAATCTATTTTTGTAGATGCTTTACTAGCCTTTGTCTACTCTTAACATTTAATATACATGAAGCAGAATCACAAAAAGGCTTGTTCAGTTTATAATTAGTAAGAAGTTGAGAATAAATTAACATATATCAGCTTTCAGGAATTCAAACACTTAACAATATTATTGGCTAATAATCTACATTTCTGATTATTCATGACAATAAGAAATAATTATAGTCTTTGAAAATGCTCTCGCAGTGATTTCCTTAATCATGCCTTTATTGCAAAGGTTCCATATATGTATTTTAATTTCTGCATTTGTTTGGGTGTTCAGAAATGCCTCACCACTTTGCAGCGTTCTAGAGATCCCTGCTAATTAATAATGCCTTTTTAAAGGGCGACATGGGGCCACTTGCACATGTGGGGACTGACTAAACTCATTAATCAAGCAGCAGTGCTATACATATATGAATAAACAGACTATGGGGTAGAAAGGAGGACACGGGCTGGGAAAGGCTTACAGGTGGCGACTGGTCCCTGGGCTCATTTCTAGCCAGCCTCTATGAATATCCCTTATGGCGACACTTAATGAGTGTATACAATTAAAGGCACTGAGCGCTGTAAATAATATTGGTTTACATATTTTTAGACTAGTCCAACATTGTTGGACTTTTATATAAATTTAAATGTTAATAATTCATTAAAAATAAATAAATGTAAATATTCTTAAATAAAAATGACAGCATCTAAGGGTCCTATGCTAATCTCTGAAAAAGCACTTAAGCGTGCCCTATCTACAGAGTAAAGCCTACAAAGCTATGCTGATCTCCCTATCCCTAAAACATTGTGAGAGAGCTCCTATGGGTCATTGAGTAAACTTCACAAACAGATGAAAAGCAAGGCATAAATCTCCACTGAGTTACTCCCTGACACTCTGACCCCCAAACCCTATGGTAATAAGATTTTACGGATCACCCGCAAATCCGGGCACTGCCACAATTGAAGAAGCAGAAGAAAGATTTATGTGTACCAAAGACCACTCTCAACTGGTTTTAAAACCAGTGCAAGTATCCCAGAAGCATTTGAAAGTGACAGTATAGCACAAAAAGCTTTACAAAATG
Source organism: Discoglossus pictus (assembly GCA_027410445.1). Taxonomy (NCBI): domain Eukaryota; kingdom Metazoa; phylum Chordata; class Amphibia; order Anura; family Alytidae; genus Discoglossus; species Discoglossus pictus. The sequence goes on from CM050175.1 coordinate 52,849,079, forward strand.
AGATTGCAATGTTATTTGACACTTAACAATGCAATATCAACATATGTGTAATTAAAAAATATATGTCAGTATGAAGCCCGATTTATGATACAAAATCCAAGGTAACAAACAACACAGTGCTGAACGGGTTAATACAAATCACAAAACCACCTTGCCTAGGAACAAACACTCTAATGCATTGTCTATAAATATATCATATTTGAAAACAAAATAAACACATCTTTATTTATTAACCTTTAGATTGTAAGTCTGCGAGTTTAAATCTTGCAAGGTGCTTTAGGGAAAGCGCTATGGACACTGGATTCCAAGCTCAAAGACAGGGCCCTCCATTCATTGCAATGTGTGAATCTTGAACTTGTCATTGCCTGTAACTTAACTTATGTATAGCGCTACGGAATATGTTGGCGCGTTACAAATAAACGATAATAATAATAATAATAATAATAATAATTTATTGAAGCTGTGAATACAATTGTAACATCTTTTTAATATCAACATATATTAATAAATCAAAAACAATGACTAATTATATATATATATATATATATATATATATATATATATATATATATATATATACACACACACACACATACATACACATACACACACATATACACATACATAGTTACTTAGTAATTGAAGTTGAAAAAATTATTTTAGTCTATCGAGTTCAACCTTTTAAGAGCTCCTCTAATCTGCAGTATTCAGATTAATTATTATTTGATTCAGAGGAAGGCAAACAGAAAAAAACAAACAAGTAAAACGTAGCCAACTGTTTCCAAAAGTGAAAGAAAAAATGAATTCCTTCCTGACCCCAGATACTAGCGATCAGATTCTTCCCTGGATTAATGGCCTTTTTATTTAGAAATGTATCCAAACCCTTTTTAAAGTTATCTATCGAATTTGCTGTCATCACCTCGTGTTGTTGAGAATTCAACAGATTAACCACCCTTACTGGGAAGAAACCTTTTCTTTCTTTAAGGTGGAATCTTTTTACTTCTAAAAGATATCCTCTTGTCAGTTGAAAACCTCTTGGTACAAAAAGCTCCCCCGACAAATCTTTATACTGACCCTGGATGTATTTATATAAGGTAATCATATCCCCTCTTAGATGCCTTTTTTCTGGCAAACATAAGTTTAATTTGGTTAGTCTTTCTTTATAACTTAGCCCCTCCATTCCCCTTAGTTTTTTTGTCCTTCTCTGTACTTTTTTCAGCTCTAAAAATGTCCTTTTATGAAGTGGTGCCCAAAATTGTACTCCATGTTCCAGTATGAAGACGTACTAGGGATTTGTATAGTGGCAGAATTATATCTTCTTCCCTGGCTTCTATACCCTTCTTAATACAAACTAATATTTTATTTGCCTTTCCAGCTGCTGCTTGGCTTTGAGCGCTGTTACCTGGGTGGTTGTCCACAAGTACTCCCAAATCCCTTTCAATATCTGTTACCCCAAGATTTACTCCATTTTAAATCGCATGGCTATTTTTTCTTTCCAGATGCATAACTTTACATTTATTTGTATTAAATCTCATCTGCCATTTAGTCGTCCATTTCTCTAATTTATGTAGATCCCTTTGGAGGGAAAGTACATCCTTATCTGATTTAATTACCTTGCACAACTTAGTGTCGTCAGCAAAGATGAAGATAATACTTCCCATTCCAACTTCTAAGTCGTTAATAAATATGTTGAAGAGATACATCGTTGTACTTGCCTCTGACTGGCCACAAACCATGAATCACATGCCAAGTCAGCTTGGACCTTCAGGGGCATTCCCTCCCAAAATCAACTGCCCGAAAAATGAAAAAGCTATGCAAAATCCAGGATAAGTTTAGCAATGTCTATCCGGGGATTTTTTTCCATGCAAAAAACTGTTTGCTTACTAGTGATGTCGCAAACATCAAATTTTCGGTTCGCGAACAGCGGACGCGAACTTCCAGCAAATGTTCGCAAACGGGCGAACCCGGCGAACCGCCATAGACTTTAATGGGCAGGCGAATTTCAAAATCCAAAGGGACTCTTTCTGGCCACAATAGTGATGAGAAAGTTGTTTCAAGGGGACTAAGACCTGGACTGTGGCATGCCGGAGGGGGATCCATGGCAAAACTCCCACGGAAAATTACATAGTTGATGCAGAGTCTGGTTTTAAGCCATAAAGGGCATAAATTACCTAACATTCCTAAATTGTTTGGAATAACATGCTTTAAAACATCAGGTATGATGTTGTATCGATCAGGTAGTGTAAAGGTTACACCCGCTTCACAGTAACAGACCAATCTCCCTGTTTAATGCACCGCAAACAACAGCAAACAGTCCCTTTGAAAACCGCAAACTCCCCATTTGCACAAGGTTGGACACCAAGCTAGCCATGTCCCGTTCCTTGTCCTCACTGATGTCATTGAAGGTCTCTTCCTCCACCCAGCCACCAAGGGTCCCCGAAAGGTGACAACAAGCCCCCTGGGACACCTGCTGTGTTTGGTCTTCCACTTCCTCAAAGCCACCTTCCTCCTCTGACTCCTCTTCTACAGACTCCTCTCTCTGCGTTGCCTCTGTCTGCGTTATTATAAGGTGTGTACTGTTAAGTAGTACTATTCCTATCGGTTTAATCCCTGTTACGTCCACTATTAGGGGATGTGTATATGGAATTGATTTTTGGAACAGGGAGATGGAAAAAGATGCTTGGTCGGACCTCCTACTTCAAATTTTGGGCACTGCGCGTGCAATCTAAGGTGCCAGCAGATATGAGTGTCACTGTGCACTGGCAAAAGTTGTCAGAGTAGGCGCTGTAGGCCTCACACACACACCTGTAGGCAGGCAATTGCTATTCAATCTATTACAGTCAAAAAAGTGTTGTTTTATGTCACTGTACACTACGGTTGCACCAGAAATGACGTATCACTGTGCACTGGCAAAAGTTGGCAGAGTAGATGCAATAGGCTTCACGCACACACGCCTTTAGGCAGGCAATTGCTATTCAATCTATTACAGTCAAAAAAGTGTTGTTTTATGTCACTGAGCACAATATAAGCTGTGAGCCTGACACAGGCAGGCAACTGAAATTAGATTAAAGGAAAAAAGGGTTGTTTTTTTTCAATGTATGGTACACCAACTATGACTGGTGAAACAGAGCAGAATATTAGCCTGTCCTTCAGATGGAAGGCTCTGGAAGGGAGTGTATGCTGCTGATTGGCTGGAATGTGTCTGCTGACTGTGAGGTGCAGGGTCAAAGTTTCCTCAATGATAAAGTATAGGGGGCAAACCGAAAAGGGCATGTGTTCGCCGTCCGCTGCGAACATGTCAAAATCGCCTCGAATAGTCCGCAGGTAAACTGTTCGCGACATCTCTATTGCTTAAACCTGATACACTCACAATCCACAAAACTTCCAAACAGCTATAAAAGGCTCGTAAGAGTGTGATGGTGAATTCCAAGACAGAGAGGTCCTTGCCTCAGAATTGTGGTTTGGGCTTTATCTCCCATAGAGGATAGGAGTAGAATAGAGTTGTTCAATATCCTGAAAATAAAAGACTAAACAAGACAAAAATGATATAAAAAGGGAAAGACTGTTGCAATTGTATAACGTGATATTCAGTTTCAGTTATGGCAGTTGTAACTGGACTTCCCACTCATAATATTTATGACGTACACATTTCCTATTGGCTCCTAGGTAGGGCTGTCTCATCCGTAAAGGGGTTCGGAAGCTCCCTGCACAGATATCAATTGCGGCTACAAAGCAGGATTTATGTATCCGAGCGGTGTGCTGTAATCTGGGGTAGTGAATGATTTGAATTAGTGTAAAACTTAGGGGAATGTAGGAAAAAAGGCTGTGGAAGCTTTTGTCCCTCTAAATTAGAGCACCAGATTAGCATTGGGCTCTATGTTACTACTTGTATATCCTAAGATCCAAGATTTCTTCTGACTGTGACTGTAGCCTTGAAATGATGTTGCCCATGCTTCTGGGGAGGAAAGCTATGGCAAGCTTGGACAAGCTGGTAAAAAAGTAAAATATATTACACTATCAACAATGATCTGCATAGTTAGATCTATGATATTCCCAGTAGTAACATACAGATGTGAGAGCTGGACCATAAAGAAGTCTAAACGCCGTAGAATAGACGTCTTTGAATCTTGAAGTTGGTGAAAACTACTGGGAGTCCCTTGGACTACAAGAAAATCCAATCAATCAATACTTTAGGAAATTAAGCCAAACTGTTCACTGGAAGGTTTGAACATGAGGATGAAGCTCAAATATTTTGGCCTTTTTATTAGAAGACAGGATTCCCTAGAGAAGACTCTGATGCTGGGAAAGATTGAAAGTACTCAAAGAAGGGGACGACAGAGGCAGAGATGGATTGAGGAGGTGGATAGATGAATATGAACTAGAGGAAGCTCAGAGGGGCAGTGGCTGACAGATGTGCCTCGCATGCTGAAGTCCATATGGTTACTAAGAGTCTGACATGCCGGAATTACTAAACAACAAAATATGCTGCTATTGGATCTATCATTTTAATTTTCATTGATCTACTTCCTGAAGTACTGGAGAACTTGGGATGCAGAGATTGTATTTCTATCTGCACAATGTGAATATGACAGCTACAACTGTAAGAGCCCTCATATTAACTAATGTCTTGAACGCATAGATAATCTAACCGAAATTGATCTCATCTGGTTTAGAAGTGAGTCTCATAATGTCTGGCAACTGATCTCATTTGGACAGTGACAATCTGTTAAAGCAGCAGGTCCAAAACCTCTCTTCAAGACCCACTATACAGGCCATAATTTCAGTTGGTATTCACAGTGTTAGAGTCTGTTAAATGCAAACTGTTTATCATGTATTCACAGTGTTAAACCAAAATCATGGCTTGGGGTGGGTCTTAAGAAGAGGTTTGGGAACAGCTGGTTTAGTAAGTTTCATTTACTTCTTGTAGTCATGTGTGTGAGGAATAAATGAAAAATACTGCAAATAAACATGTTCATTCTCACATATTCCTGACTGTCACATTCATTTAGAGTGGGTCTCACATATTCCCAACAGTCACACTCATTTAGAGTGGGTCTCACATATTCCTGACAGTCACACTCATTTAGAGTGGGTCTCACATATTCCCAACAGTCACACTCATTTAGAGTGGGTCTCACATATTCCAGACAGTCACACTCATTTAGAGTGGGTCTCACATATTCCAGACAGTCACACTCATTTAGAGTGGGTCTCACATATTCCTGACAGTCACATTAAGTTACAGTGTGTCTCCTTTATTCCTGACATTCACATTCAATTAGAGTCTGTCTTGTTTATTTTTTCATATTCGAAATCCGTTAGAGTGTGTCTCATTTACTCGGTGTATTCTCATTCCACTTGCGTATGCCGCGTGTTCCACTGGCAGTCATGTTCAGTTACAGTATAGTAGATCTATTTTAACAATCCACTAGGCTGGTTCTCATTAGTCATGGCGGTCATAATGTGTTAGATGGAGTCTCATTTACTCCCAGCAGTCACGCTGGGTTTCCTTCATTTCTTGACAATTAAATTAACAATAACGTGGTCCTGATTTTGGGTGGGACAATGCAATGGGTTTCCATGAAGGTGCCATGTTGGACAAATACAAGATGAAATGTCCAATTAATAGCCCATCAGGGAACTTAGTTAGTGCAACACATTACTCTTCTCTCATGCTAATATGGTTAATGGAAACAGCAGGATCATCATGGATGAGCATTATAGTTGTCATCAATGTTTTGTTCTTTATCCTTGATTATAACAGATTTTGTTTCTGCAAATGGAAAGATCCTGCTCCAATCAGGTTCTTGCACATGTTTGAGAAGACACAAGGTTACAGCTCAAGTATAATAATAGGAAGTGGGTGATACTTGAAGCCAAGAGTTTGCCAGTCTCTCAGATTTTAATTATATTTTTAAATATTCATCTTTTGTAGATAAATGATAGAAACGACAAAATAGTAATATATTCATTATATTGGCTTAGAAAAACTACAACCAAGCAAACCATTAATAAACTTTCCCTGCCTAATTATACTCTTCAAGCTAGGTTTTAATTAGATAAAAAATGATACTTCAGCAAGGGGGGCATTCACTTTAATTCACAGAGAAGGCTTGCAGTTATTGATGCATGCTGCTTGCTTCTAAGCATATGGGAGGCAGGGGAAGGTATCAAACTCTAAAATATCTAATTATTTAGCAAAGCCACCTCTCTCTTTCTCTATTCTCTCATCCCCCACTTCTCTTTCTAATATAAAGATAAGCATACTATTTAGGCATAAAGTTCTCTTGTGTTGAAGAAAGGCAAAATGGAACATTCTATGGAGAAAGTCTTCATAAATCATGATTTTCTCTAAGAATGTTTTTTGCACATGGATTACATAGCTGCTAATGTAATTAGTGTGTTACATACTTTGCAAATATGCATTTTTCATGGAACTACAACTCAATCTTAATAGCTGTTCACAGAATGAAGGAGATTCTTCCTTTCCCTTAAAGGACCAAACAAGAGTCAGCCTTTATTTGTGTTACCGAGTTTATTAAATTATTACTGCAAGAACCGAAAGCAAGTGTATAATTCCAGCCATCCCCCTAGCTATCTCTATCAGATGAACCTTTTTATTTTTCTTTGGCTGTCCCTTCTTAACAGCGGGAGACGCATATTTTAAATGAAACTTCAATTTCATCTGGAAAGAATTGCCTTGAATATTGGGGATATTCACCCATGAAATGTGATTTGCTTCTTACTCATGAAGGGAATTTTTAAACATAAAAGTCCTTTGCATGAGCAAAATCACATCCCAATCACTGGAGAGATAAAATACTATTAACTGGTTAAGTACCAAGAAATGCAACCGGTTTGGTTCCATTTGATGCTTACAGCAGGTGTTCCTAAACCAAGGTCCATGAATTATAACATACAAATAAAATAAGATTAAAAAATATAAATGTGTAAAAACAAACTGTAAAGAAGTGCTTAGATCTGTGGTCGGCACCTGATGTTTCCAAAACCAAATATGGCTCAGTACAGATCAACATATATCTCTTATCAAGACCACATTCACCAGCATGACTATAAATCATTGTTAGCTGTGAATTCAAATGAGTGTTAGTTTGCTCCACTAATAATAGACAAAACAGGCAAGATCGATTAATTTCTGACCATGTGTCAGTATAATATGCTTTTAGCTGGTCTTATACAAAGGCCCCATTTGGGCTTTTTATATCTAAAAGGTTGGAGACCCCTGGCGGAGATACTGGATGTTATGGTTTATAAATGCACAGATATTCCCATATAACATAACTGTAGCGCTCATACAATAATGTTTAATTTGTTTATTTAGTAACAGATTAGCAATAAAAACCCATATTTGTACAAAAAAAATTAAATGTAGCTTGAAATCCTAAGAATTAAGTTTATAGTTTTGGACTTCGGCAGACATGATGATGCTCTTTACCCTGACCAGGGCCCTCATTCAATTGCGATTTGGCCAATTGAATAGGGCTCTAAATAAGCACACAACATATTTTTTTTAAATAAGTTTTTAGTTAGTGAAATACTTGCTTTTGGATAGATGCTTACTAACTAAAAACTTCTTTAAAAAAATATGTTATGTACTTATTTAGACCCCTATTCAATTGGCCAAATCGCAATTGAATGAGGGCCCAGGTGTCTAATAGGAGGGAGAAAATCTGATCAGAGGAACTGTCCTGATAGGAGACTTTATATGTTGTCCTGATAACGGTCTTTATCGGTCTACTTCCCTCCAGTGGCCATTGCAGGCAAGTTTTCACAGAAAATAAATAGAAGATCCTTTTCACCGCTTGGACAAACACATCATCTGAAGCTACAGTGTTAAATTGGATTCTATTTATCACGGTCATCAAATACTTTATCACTAATAATCCATAAAATAACATTAAATCTTATTTTTGACCAATACAGAGGACAGTTAAGAAGCAGACAAATCACTAGGTAGTCTGTAAAGAGCCTTGCCAGTAATCGAGTGGTCCATCAAAAACAAAGGTTGGAAACCACTGCCATACAGTATACTGTAATAAAAGTATTTATAAAGTGCCGATATTTTATACAGTGATATATACAAGGGGAAAACATATTGAATACAGAAAGTATGTGACATATAACAGTACATGTATAACTTGTTGAAACAGAAGGAGTAGAAGGTTGTGTTCATCACAATATACATCCTATAAGACAATTTGTCTCGACCTATTTGATCCTGGGCCTGGATAGATAGATTTATATGTTTATGGGAACCACCTTCGAGATCAGGAAAATCTCTAACTTGAGGATACATGCGACACATTAAGGTTTCATCTAGTGTTGCACTGACTTTATTAGATTACATTACAACTGCAGATAATTTAATTAATAACCCATCCTTAACTATCACTAATGGTAGTGGTTAAAGTGTTAGGTTCTACCTTATCTCTCAGTTTATGAGCAGATATGGTCTTAGGGTACCAGTCCTATGACAGAGAACCACTGCTATAGGAGATGGTTGACCAAATGGTACAAGTGGAGATGGAGAGATGGATAATTGGTAACTGGAGGAGGTGGCTGTGTGTCACCTGGTGAAGAGCCACCAAGAAATTTGATTTGTGTAGGTTGTCAAGTCGTAGGTGTGAGCTCTATAGGTAATAGACTAATTTGAATTGTTGGGTTGTTTTAGAAAAAAAAAACTCTTAAAAACCTGAAAGCTAGTGGAAAGTGAGGTAAAGGATTCCAAAGAGTAGGAGCAACACAGAAAAAGACCTGTAGGTTGATTGGGAAGTGGTAATTGTTGAGGAGGAATGGAGCAGGTCTTGAGCAGAGCAAAATAGGTGGCTCGGAGTATACTTGAAGATAAGATTAGAGACATTTTGGACTACAATGATCTTTTAAAGCAAAATATTATAACATTATTAAATATTATAGGCTATATTTACCTCTAAAACAAATTGCACAATATCAAATCAGGGTCTATCTTTCTAGAAACATGTTATAAATATTTTTTTCCTCCACATTAGATACAAATCTATTAATTCTGTCGCCATTTATCAGAAAAGTTGCATTTATAGTTTATTTTTTATTCACTCAATCTGGAGATGGGATCTCACCCAAGACAGGGGACCTCAGCTCCGAGCCCTTCCAGATATCCCTCATGATCCTACTATCTTCATGTGTTAAAGATAATTAGTTGTGTCAGGTTTATAACCTATTGTACTCATTCCACAGAAGAAAATGTAAGCCTTTATCTTTTGACAGCATGTCGGGATTAGTGCACTTTTTAAATGCCACGGCGTACATATTTGATGGAAATTACTGACTCCTGTCAGATACCTTTTGTTGGGTTTTGTTAACATGAACAAAAGTCTGAAGGATTAAGACAATATTTCCCATGAATATATAAAATTATAGTTGACACGGAGGAAAAGGAGCTACAGCATAGGGAGACTTCTGCTACTGGCAACAGCTTGGGTTAGAGATGGACTTTTCATTTAGGAGGAGAGGGTAATCTAACAAAACATGCAATTTTAATTTTTTATTGCCCACTATGCCTTCTGGATCTCTACCTTGCCATGGTCAAGGTGCTTGTGTACCTCAATGAAGTTGTGAGCGATACCATGTAGGGTCATCCAAAATGGACGGGTCATAATGAGATGTCAAACAAATCACAGCCCACTTTAGAAGGAGCTGGCTACCCAATCCAGTATCTTTGCCAAGAAAACCACATGGATAAGCACAACCAGAGACATATGTGCTTGACATGTTATGGTCTATAGTGTCATGGTTGTTGGACAACTTAACAACAATTGACCAGTGCAGGTTCTATAGAGATGTTGCAAGGAGTATCCCGAATTATTTTGCACTGGGACCCTCCATTCATTAGCTCTGCTACTGGAAGCAGGCATTTAAATGGTTTGCCCATTTATTATCTCATATTCCTGTTTGGCCTCTTGGTTTCAGATGAGAAACTTAATCAGTGGTTGTTGGCAATAAGTGTCTCTAATAACAGATACTGTAAGCAAAGCTAAACATAGAACTGCCGCTAAACTCCTGCCACGAACACAGTGACTCACCTGATATCTGAATCCTTGCATTACCACTGTGGTTTGGGAAAAATGTCACAGCAGCTATGTACGCCATGAGTATAGAGACATTTTTTCCAGAGAAAATTATAATTTCCACAGACTCCGAGTCTGGGGGCTTCTATATTAGACCGTTATACGCGGTGAAGGGCTTTGACAATTATTGCGATACTGTGGTGTTTCTTTTTTTCTTTCTGTATATGTATTTTTTCATGATAATTAATTAATTAATGAAATCATAAATTAATATACTTTACCTATTTGTAATTAATATATGCAGGAAGCAAAGTGCTGAAGAGCTAACAATCTATTTTGATGTTCCTGCAGCACACAATGTAGATTTGCACTGTTGTGGAGCTGAGGTGTAAGTGTCAGCAATGTGTGCAGTGTGTAGTGTAAATAGGCTGCGTGCGCGAGGGGAAGCCGTTAGTGTAGCTGGGTACTTCCGCATTCTGTAAGTTAGTGTTGTAAAATGGCGGCGAATGTGTATGTGGTACGCGGCTGTGGATGATTTAGCGCCCTTGCTAATAGCGTATGTTGTACCTCATACAGGTTATTGTAAAAGTTGTATGTGCCTGGCAGTGTTTTGCGGGTTTAAGGGTCGCGTAGCCTCGTTTTCTTTCGGCAGACATTTTTTCTCTCGTTTAGGGGAGTTTCGAGTGTCTAAACTCTGTAAATTGGACATAAATTTGTATGCAACCTGACTCCCAGACGTCCTTGCTGTGTGTAATGTTTTTTTTTTGTTTATTTGTTTGTATTTTGTGTTTTTTGAATGTTTTTCGGTGTGCGCGGGTCGGCCTTAAGGTCGTATTTTTTTTTTCTAAGTCCCACGACTTTTTTTGTGTAAGTCCGTATTTAGTGATTGCGTGTTATAGTCCCGCTTCTGTGGCTGTTTGTAACCATTTGTGAGGCGCCGTAGAGCCTCCACCTCCGCAAACCCTCTGCGAGGGTCCGCATTTGCGGCTTGCAAGGAGCCTTCGACTCATTGCAGCTGATGTTGGAGCCTCCATCCGCAGCAAATGCGGCCCCTCGCTTTGTGAAAGGTCCGCATTTGCTGCCCGAACTTCGTCCCTCGCTTCACGAGGGACGCAGTTTTTGCGAGTTCGCTTTGCGAGCCCGCAAAGCGTGACAACGTTTCATAGTTTGACAACTATTATATGTGATTTAGTTATATTTTCAAGGGCTATTTCAAGCTGTAGTCTATCATCAGGGCTGAATAGAGATGATATCTAAATCCAATGTTCCTACCACTCCACTTAGGTATTTAATTCATTTAGAAACAAAGGCAAAATGTCTACTGACACTATGGTAAAATCAAATAGGATAGTTATTAAGTTCTTCATAAAAAGCCACTCTAAATATGACACTTCATCTGTACTGTAGATAATGTTAAGGGTAACCTTATGTATATCCATATACATCACTGACCCAGAAGCTTTGCTTTTCCGAAAAGTAAATGCCCCTCTCTCACATGCAACTTTCACCAATGTATCATGGATGGTTATAGGGTCCAGCAGAGTCATCAAGATATTTTTATTAAAAAACTAGCTATGATGTTTTCCATCTATGAAGTTTTGACCATGAGTCTTTGTTAAATATACTGTATATAATAAATAGTACATTTGTATTCATATTTGAACGTCTGAAATAAGTTTAACATTTTATTTCCTGCTCAGAATTCCGAGAAAAACAGTTATTGCACTGCATTCTGGGAACCTGGGCAGGGACATACAAATGTGCCCACAAAGACTTCGTTCTTTAATCCAATCGAAAGCCTAGGATGGATTATGCACAAGCCAGGAAACCTACCCACAGACCGCACTGTTTTGAAGTCACTGCCTCTCGTCAGTCTGGGGCTAGTTCCTACTTAAGATTTTTTTTCCATTATACAGTGGTCCTTTAAACGGATATGTAAATGAGCTGGGTTTTAAATGTTTCCTAATAAACAGCTACTGATTAGTAGAAAAATATGTATTAAATTGATAAATGTACTTACATATTTATATGCCAAATACTGATATCTGAATGTGCATACCCCTAGAAAGCTTACATAAAGTGTACCCTACTGGGTAAAGTGTGTGACTTCTAAAGGAAATCATGGTTAGAGGGGTCACAGGTGAAACTGCACATAAGGAAAGAGGCAAAGAGAAAAAAATTAAAGAGGCAGAGAGAAAAAACAAACAAAATAAAAAACAGACAGCAACTGCCAGATTGTGATACAAATGTTTCAGTCTTTACTTTCTCCTGATTGGTCAAAATATTTTTTTAAATTTTATACCAGTTTAGCCTGGTTTTGAAGGGTGTTAACCCTAATTTTCAACTGACAGAAGTTAAATGATATTTTGCTGACTTCAATGTAAGTGTTTAAATGCTTAGTTTGGTATTTTTTCATACAAAAAATGTTTTTCATACACTACTAATTATCGTCTATAAGATGCACTCATAATCCAGCTCACTTACATATCCATTTAAGTATAAATCCACTTTGACTCATACTTAAACATAGAAATTAAACAGCTGTTGTATGCACTAGCAGCAACGAAAGATGGGCATCTCTCCAGGGGACAAATTAACACCTCGGGCCCTGTAATGTAGTATATGTGTGTAGTATATAATTTTTCTAACTCTTTAGGATTTTCTGAATATATGAATATACATTTTTCCATAATGAATAATACATCCAAAGAGCAGCATTTCTTTAAATACACTTCTAGTGTGTGGGTGAGGACTTCTGCAATGTCCACAGGCTGTTTCTATCAGGTTTGCTCAATCTTGGATGGGAGCTGTAGATTTTCTTTCAGTGCAATAACTCTGATGGATCTGTTGATGGAATGAACATACCTGCAAGCAGAACTTTCTGCTGGATTACATCCCAGTTTCTTTCCAGCTTGCATCGTGTGTCACAGCTATTGAAAGCCCATTGTAATTTGGGAGAAACTCCACATTTTAACAAAATATCATTCGCAAATGTATAAATCATGAGCATAAATGCAATTTTGGAGAAAATGTTTAACTTCATTATATTTTTGCATCTTGAAGCTTCCATATAGGACCTTTAGAGCACATTTTATTTACACGGAGCCTGAGACAATGCACTCTCGCATTCTATTTTCTATATAGCAGTGGATGGAGATTGAGGAAGAAGAGAGAGGAGGTGAATGATGACACTGGGGAATAGGTTAAGCTTTAAAGGGCCATTTACATCACTATAAATGCTCTTCATGTTGAAATTATATTTTTTTTACACTAAAAGATAAATCTACAGTTCTAAGCCTCTGTTTACATACAACAAGTGTCCTGCCTACTGGCCGTTGCATGAGTAATAACATATAGCCAAGTCCTGCACTGTGCTGTGGGAAAGGCAGTGATTAATAGCAGCTGGTTCCTGGACTCAGAATATATTGCACTGACCAGTTAACCCATAGCTGTCCTGTTTCGGTGAGTCCAGCATTCCATGCCAGCACAGATATATTTCATAATGGTTAACTTATGTTATCTCTCCACGGACAGTACCGGAGTGGAGCAAAGCATTGCTCTGCAGTGTTCAGAGAGGCAAGAGAGCAGAAACAGGAATTCCTGCCATAAAAGGCAATGTCTGTTCCCTTCAAACCAGAAATGTAAGCAGTCTTACTGTTGACTTGAATAGGACACACACACACACACCCTGCAAACTGATTGGCTGCAGTAATGCAAAAGCAAGTGGGCAGTCTATTACACATTCAAACACAGATTTGATTTGATTTATCAGTGAAAAATGCATGTATTTAAAAAATGACAAATGTATTTTAACATGCTTTTATGAGATCTTTACAGTGATGTGGTCCAAACTGAGCTGAATTAAATAGCCTTTCAAGCATCAACTAGGCTGATTAGGTCATTTAGTCCATAGGCACCTTTTCTAGTCAATTTCATGTGACTTTAGATTAAAATAATACGGCCTATATCAATATTAGAAGCAACTTAAGCAGTGAGCATTACATCTCAGTTTCATATGTATAATAACCCATAACAAAAAGATGACAGATTGTGCTTGGTAAGTGTTTCAGAAATGCTGATTGACAGATAAACTTATGTTAACAGAAAAAAAATGCAATTATCTGAGCACATTTAATTGAAAGATTACTTGCTGTTACTTATAACCTCCTCTGTGTCCTTTTAACCATTTGTGTGTCTGAAGTTTTTTTATGTTGGCCGGCTTTTACAATTGCATGCGCAACTGTGCATTTATTCATCACCTCACATCCTTTTTAGTTTTCTTTATTACGGAATTACACTTACAGGAAAATGACCATCTTGTTTTATTCTAATAGAAGCAATGAAATAAAAAACATGGCAGCCTCATTACTGCAAATTGAATTTAAGGAGTACATTATTAATGTGAATCTCTGCTTGTAACCGAATGTGTTCAGTTGAGACATTTCTGATTAAAATAAAACCATTTAGCGATTTGTTATTAGACCATATTTAATTTGAATTGACTAGACACTTTTGGGATTGTGCCTTGGATGGAGAAGGTTTCATTATCGCCATCCAGCTAACTGCTTATTAAACATTCTCTTTGACTCAGATGCCTCACATAAAACAGATTTGTTTTAGCTTGTGATATATTTTCAGATATACAGACAGACCAATACATCTGATAAGCTGGATTTTAGGAGAAACACACAATAGATGGAATGTTAAATCGGAGCTCTGTAGATGCATTAATGTCTTCTATCCACTGCCAGTGGCTTTTTGGAAGCATAGCAAATAGAAAATTAGTAGTGACACAAGCCATATAAAAGAAAGAAAATGGATACATTTAGTGTGGAAAGTTTAGACAAACATCATACAGAAACCTGGAGAGGCTCAGGCCTAAGGAGCTTCACTCAAAAGGGCACCGGTCTGCAGTTCCTCATCATGTAACGACCAATCGACTTCCTATTGTTTAATGTTCTTTGTGCTCTAAACATAATGGCTCATTTTAACCAATTACCGTATTGGTCTGAATATAAGCTGCACCCGCATATAAGCCGCACCCGTAAAGTTCAAGGTGAAAAAATAGAAAAAATATAGTACTCAAATATAAGCCGAACTCGTAAAATTGGAGAGAAAAAGACTCTCAAAGTGATCAGCCATTGCAAGAAACAGGCTTTCTAATTAGCACTGTAGCTTTTTTTGCAGGTTACAGGCTTTACAGGATGTTAGAATCACTAAAACCGTAAATCGCTATTCAATACCACACGAAAATCGGCACCCTTAACTCGCAATCTCGCAAAACGGCATTCATTTTGCGTTGGCGAATAGAAGTCGCACACGTAACCAGCAAAGTTTGCAAATCGGCAATGATTTTTTTACGGTCGCGAATAAAAGCCACACCCATAACTCGCAAGCTCAAAAATCGGGAAAAAGGTGCGGCTTATATTCGGACCAATACGGTACATTTTGCAGCAGAAAACGAGAAGTACTAATGCCACTTGGTAGACCCCTAATAAGACCTCACTGAGAATATTTAGTCCAAGTCTGGAGACCAGATCTCCAGATGGATGGGAACAAATTATAACAAGGAAAAAACTACAATGGAACAGGGTCTAAAAGACAAAAAACATACAAGAAAACACTTCATTACTTGACTATGTATATATTAGAATTTATATTGAAAGATTTACGTTCAAGAGGGATCTTCAAGAAGAAAGAGGAACTCAGGAACAAGAAGTCATGGTCTGAAGTTGGAAGATGGATTATTTAGGGGTAACTTATAAGTGTACTATTTTACCAAAATGGGAGTAGATAAGTGGAATGGAATAGACTTCCAGTGCATGTGTTATGGTGAAATACAGTTAAGGAATGTAAGCATAAGGTTATCCCAAGATTTAATAAAGCCAATGTTAAGGTAGATAGAATAGACAGAAAAGTAGTATAGCAATCTGTTCTCTCTCCAAAAAAGTGATTCAGACCCAAAATACTATGAAATTCTACCCTGAACAGGGCATACAGCAAACACCAGACATTCGTTTCAGACTCTGTTGGGCCTCGTCAGCGAGGTCAAGCTGAATTCCCTAAGGCAAAGTGACCAAAGAGCCCACAACTATATAGGTTTGTCCTACAGGCTTGGTAACATACTTAGATAGATAGATCTCCCTTCCTCTCGATGTATCTATCAAGATATCTATCTATCTAGTTAGAGGTGCTCATCAGAGAACGAACCAACCTTAATAGGTTAGTTCTATGGCCGTGATAAGCCACTCTGAGAGCAACCTCTTTTAGCTCACTTGTGCCCTTCACAGGGAGAAATATCCTGTAGTATAGCAGTCTGGTCCCACTCACTAGAGTGACCCAGACCCAAAATACATATATATATACATATACATATACATATACACACACCGGGTGCTCCGCTCTTTGCAATGTGTTAATATTGAATTTGTCTTTGCCTGGAACTTAACCCATGTATAGCGCCTAGTGTATATGCATATGTTGGCGCATTTAAAATAAATAATAGTTTTATATTATATTTATACCTTCACTTTCACTAATGTTTTTACAATACATTTTCCTTAAAATCCCACTAAAAAGTTTTATGAAAAGATTTAGAAGACTTGCTGTGCCAGGCTTACTCTGAGACACACGCGGCTGAAACAAGAGGGGTTGTGAGCTTCTACTCCATGCTGTTTTTTGAGAGCTTCTGACAGCAGGGTTCAATAGGAAGCGATCCGTAAGAAAATAGATGCACTTTGACTGTCCTTGGCTTGCGTTACCCAGAATCCCTTCCTGCAGAGAATGAGTTTAAGGGGTAAATGAGGTTACTCAACCGGTCTGATATTTTTATATCTATTAGAAATGTAATGATAAAAAATCTGACTAATTACAAACATTGTAATAAAAGAATAAGACCATGATTAAATGACCACTGTGGACTAGTTTATTTGGGGTATGGTCTTTTGAATTGCTAAACATAATGGTTAAAATGCTTTTAGCGAGGGGGGGGGGCCTAAAAAAAACAAAACAGTCTTTACTGTGTTGATTTTTTCCCTGGATGTTACCAGATATATAATATCCCTGTTTATCTATTTACTTTTACATACTTTATTTTATTACAAAGTGATTATGAGCTCTGTATTTTCTGCCTAGAATTAAATAAATAGTCTCTGCATGGGTCTGCCTTCTGCAGCGTATGCAGACACAGACATGTACGGCTGGATGTGCAGTGTAGTAACATGTTGCTAAGAGATGGTCACTGATTGGTTAATATGAGACTATGCAATCCCAATACTACAGAGTGTGTATCTGTAAGCTGCAGAGGGCAGATCCAAGCAGGTATCTTTTTAAAATTTTAGGCAGTGAAAAGAGAGCTTATAAAGCACTTAAGAGGTAAAATAAAGTTGTTGTTGTTTAGTCGCATCCGACTCTCTGTGACTCTATGGACCACAGCAAGCCAGGTGCATCACTCAGTCACTGCCCCTCTGAGCTCCATAAAGTTCATGTTCACTGCTGCAGTGTCATCATTTATCCATCTCCACCGCTGTCAACCCCTTATTCAAGTCTTCTCATATGACCAAAATATTTGAGCTTCAGCCTCATGATCAAACCTTCCAGTGAACAGTTTGTCTTGATTTCCTGAAGTGTTGATTTATTGGATCTTCTTGCAGTCCAAGGGACTCTAGTCAGTCTTCTCAAGCACCGGAATTCAAAGGCGTCAATTCTATGGCGCTCAGACCTCTTTAGGGTCCAGCTCTTGCGTCCATATGATACTACTGGGTATATCAGTTTGAACTATGAGGACCTTTGTTGATAGTTTAATATCTTTACTTTTAATTAGCTTGTCCAAGCTTGCCATAGCTTTCCTCCCCAGAAGCAAACGTCTTTTAATTTCATGACTACAGTCACCATCTGCAGAGAACTTGGATCCAAGGAAAATAAAATCTGTCACATCCTCAACTTCTTGCCCGTCTATTTGCCAGGAACTGAAAATAAAATTTGCCATGATCTTCATCTTTTTAACGATGAGCAGCAGGCCAACTTTTGCACTTCTTCTTTTACCCTCATCAATAGGCTCTTCAACTTTTTTAATTTTGTTAAACGTGTATTTCCCTTGTACTTATCCCCTGTACAGCGCTACGGAATATGTTGGCGCAATACAAATAAAAGATAATAATAATAATAATAATAGACACATACATTTATATAGTCCAGTCATGTCTAACTCACATTGTGATTATGTCTTTTTGGCTGCATATATATAATATGCTGCAGTGAGTTGCAGAGTTGCAAGTTAGCTTTCCAGTGGACTGCGATTAGTCTGACCTCTTTGCTATGACCTGCCCATCTTGGGTTACCCAGCATGGTATTGCTCACAACTTCATTGAGGTACACAAGCCCTTCACCAGGACAAGCCAGCGATCTACATATCAATCATCATTAATTGGTCCCAGAAGGCATGGCGAGTGGTGAAAATGCCAAGTACCAAAGTTCCCATAAGGAGTAGGGTAAAGTGACTGATACAGCTCTTAGCAAGCACGATGAGTATCAAGCAAACAACTAGTGCAGAGGCATTTTTTCCTGGTCAACATGCATTGAATTCTAAATTTAACAAGTAAAAGATAGACAAGTGAGGAGGTGTGTATGTATGTATGTATATATATATATATATATATATATATATATATATATATATATATATATATATATATATATATATAGTAAACAGTACATCTGTGTTCATACTTGAATGTCTAAAACAAGTTAAAAAAACAGCTTTCAGCTCAGAATTTCCTAGAAAACCAGTTATTACAATGCATTCTGGGAAGCTGAGCTGAGACATGCAAATGTGCCCACAAATGCCTCGCTCTTCAATCCATAGCCATTATCAAACATGGCTTCCTTTATGCTTATGCATGCTGTATTATTACACAGCTTTAAAGCAAAGTGAAGGTTAGATTAAATACAAGCTGAGTATCCTATCCATGTACAGCTGTTTCAAGCTTACTGACTATCATCAGCATGGAGCGGGATCTCAGCCTGTGTTGTGGAAATAATGAGTAGGTAGTTCACCACAACAATCATTTATAATATGACGCGATAGACGCCTCCACCGTACAGTAGTACAGTAAATAAATAGTACATCTGTGTTCACATTTGAATGTCTAAAATAAGTTAAAAAAACAGCTTCCAGCTCAGAATTCCGAGAAATACAGTTATTACACGGTTTATTATATGTTCTTGGTCGATGCTCTTTCTAGCAGTTTAATATGCTATGTTCTGTAGTGTAGATTTAGGGGATGGGCACCTTCTTATTGCAAGATTACATGATACCACTAAAATGATGGTTATTATTGCCTACTCCAAGTCTCAGACTTGCCAGAAGTTACAATAAGGCAGCCTGCCCTCAGGACTGCCAGTCTTGGCAGCGGTACTACAGCAGTTACAGTACAGTACATAGCACAATGATCTCTTGGCATGTGCAGGCTTCATTCCCTGGCAGTGCCCGGGTGGTATTGCACTAAGTGACTTTACTTTGGTTTCATGATTTGCTTCAATGACCCTGAAGCTTTTGTAGTGAGATTTAAAAGCAGGAAATGTAAAAATCTTAGGTATTTTGAACAAGTGATAGAAAAGCTACAAACAAACAATATATTCTGTGTTTCAGCTGTACCAACTGGCAGTGCCAATGAAGCCCCAACCAACTCTATAAGGACTTATCTACACAGAATCAACTTGACAGGTGCCTGTATACCCAGTTTCTAAAAATCATCTCCAAATGGATGATACAGGCATATGTTCTAAATAAAACCGACTCACTCTGAAGCCAAAATGTTTTGCCAGCCTTTCCTTTTAAATTCACAGGCATAAGAACTAATAAGTAACAGTCATGCTTTTCCTACTGTTAGATATATATGAAGCAGCCCTAAGCTGATGCATATTGACACATCGATTACATTCAAAAAATATTAAATTAAATGACTACTACAAATAAAGATAATTTCAGCAGAAATGGATGACCTATTTCATTTTAAGGACCTCATATACGTACCCTGAGTCCATAAAAAGGCCACATGATGCTGGTCACCTTTTTATTTTATCCAAAACAAAATGGTAAAATGTGGCGGAAATAGGAATAACAAGTAGTATTTGCTACTATACAATGGGCGCCATTCCAGAGAACAGAAGAACAGACTGGGGGCCGAATTGAATTAGAGACAGATGCTGTGTACATCTATGTCCGTACGGAATATATATATATAATACACACAGACATACATTATATATATATATATATATATATATATATATATATATATATATATATATATATACATACAAATATATATACATACAAATATATATACATACATATATATATATATATACACACAAATATATATACATACATATATATATATATATATATATATATATATATATATATATAAATATATATATATACATACACATATATATATAAATATATATACATACACATATATATATAAATATATATACATATATATATATATATACACATATATACATACAAATATATATACATACATATACATATATATATATATATATATATATATATATATATATACATATATACATACAAATATATATACATACATATATATATATATATATATATATATATATATATATATATATATATATACATATATACATACAAATATATATACATATATATATATATATATATATATATATACATACAAATATATATACATACATACATATATACATATATATATATATATATATATATATATATATATATATATATATATATATATATATATATATATATAGATAGAGAGACAGAGATAGAGAGAGATAGATACAGTATATAGTGATAATATTCTTCCTATTCATGCAGTTCCCTGGTGCCTTGCCAAAGTCTTTTTGTATTGATGAGTGATTTCGCCCTAGATATTTACTTTTTATGTAGGCCTATGTTTTGTATCAAAGCTTCAACCAGAACACAAATCAGTAACAATGTGGCACTGGATGCGTCAATAACCCATTGAGCAATTTTTCCTTTTCTTCTGGCTGTTAAAGAATTCTATAAGTCTGTCCTCAATTGGGTCTATTTAAAGAACCACTGTAGTTATATTTAAACTGCACACTTCTGAAGAACTCCACTTCATAATGACAAACTGATTGTACAAAGTAATATATATATATATATATATATATATATATATATATATATATATATATAATACGTTATATGTAAGGGGGGGGGGCAAACCCCCTTGGGGGGCACAATTGTTTTTGCACCGGGGCCCTCCATTCACCAGCTTCGACACTGCAGGTAGCCATACACTGCTTAAATGTGTTTGCTCCTACCATATGCAATGGAAGGCTGTGGCCGTTATGTACTACTGTTTATAAACTAGGACTTTGCTACATTAGCACCATATCTTGAAGCTTCCAAAGTACAAAATAAACTCTTGTTATTGCTATCTACAACTATTTCTTGTGGAAAATATTTCTGGTTAAAACCGTGTTTAATAAATTAAAATGGAAAAGGTTAATGTATATCTTTGCTCACCTGTAATGCCAAGTAAATGTTCATTTATAGTCATTAAAACACTGTTTAAAGCAATGTGTGCAAGGTAATATACATCAATGAAACCTATATTTTAAATAAAGTTGTTACAATATTCACTCAGCTGAGAACTCCAACATTCCCCAGATAATAGGAGAGATTAATAGCATATTCTGGGGGTGAGCAGGGTCTTTCTTCTCTCAATCTCCCGCATAGACTGTAGAAACAAATACATCTGGCTAATCACTAATATTGCTGCTCCTTCTGGTGATACAAAGCATTTCACTTTTCATTCCCCTTTGGTGAGCATTTGCCATTGCAGGTGAGCCATAACTATAAAAAACCTTTGTGATGCCCATGGACTGCTGGCATCTCGTGGAGTTTTTTCAACCAGCCTGTGTCCTGGGAAGGTATGGGGTGCGTGGCACAAGGATCCCATCCAGGACAAACATTGCACGGATTGCAATGATATAAGGGTGGTCATAATTGTGGCACCCCCTGGATGTATGGGTTAGGGTTGCCCTGTTTGCATTTGCTTAATTATTATTGCATTCATGGCATGTGTAGTTTAATATTGCCTATGTTATAAGTATAACATATTTGCCATATATGTACTGTTAGGTGTGAGAATCCCCATATCATGTTTGGCATCAAAATGACCGATTTATCCAGAGGAATATAATAAAGCATGTCACCTGAATCCTCGGGTCAGAATTATAGGGTAACAGGCTGAGGGGTTTGGAAAGACTTCAGAAGTCAGACTTGGAGGAGCCTGCACTCTAGGAGACTGGGTGGGGACATGCAAATTTGAGTGCAATGCCTCTCACATATAATTTCAATAACCACTTTATACATGGCTCCTTTTAGGTATGTACTCGCTGTATTACACAACTTTAGTAAAGCACAGGATTGGATTATTTACCACAGTCACGGATTTGCTGTGGAGCTGGTTGTTGGTACCTGCAGTAGATTATGTTGGGATGTGGTTTACCACAACAATCATTTAACTTATTGTGGGTAGAAGAGTAATATATTCACCCCACCGTACAGTAAATGAATAGTACATTTGTAATCCCATTTGAATGTCTAAAAATAAGTTAATGTAATCTCTGCTCAGGACATATATATATATACACATATAAACCTGAGCATGCATTTCTATATTACACACTATCATACAGTAGTCCTCTCACTCAGTCTTCATAGAAAAACAATTTCTGATCTTCACAATAGGCTCTTTTAATTGCACGTAGGACTTCACTACCCCTTTAATGAGCTGGCGCCCAGCCGGCTTAGTGCTACATGGAATGGGCGGCTTGTTCATATAAATACGATTTGGCTCCCTGTATAGTGGAATGACGCCAATGTAGGGACGGGATTTCGGCCAGTTTGTACTACACCTACTCAGCCCTTCATGTGAGCAGCAGCGATCAGATTGTCAACAAAGCTATTATTCCACTCATTGGTCAATATCTGCTCATTTTCTGCTTGCTGCCTGTGGAATAAATACACAGCGCTCTCATCTTTTACAAGACCCTTTTCTCAGATGATAACATCTAAGCTTCATATTCCTGCAATATGGGAGCATTTGATTCGAAGGTCTCTGCACAACAATGAGAATGTATTTGATGCTTTTCTGTCTTGGGGCCTTGAGGTTGGAGCATATAAATAAATATAACTGGAATTGATCCCTTTGTATGAAATAAGTATATTTGTAACATATGATTTAATGTACACACGTAATGAGGTACTTACACAATGAAGGATGTTATCTTCTCATAAAAAAACAAACTAAACACCTTTTATAAATGTTTAAGCTCAGTTAAAGGCATTATGCACCTTTAAATGCATTGTTAAACTCTAAATGATAGAATATTAGATATATTATACATATTTATTAATTAACTATTTTGAATTATTCACTCTATAAAGTAGTTTGTGACAGTAATGTTGTCCTTCTCTGTACTAATGGCTTTACATACGTCAGAGCCAATTCCCATTTTTTGAAGGGGCTGCATACATGTACAAGTATATATATATATATATATATATATATATATATATATATATATATATATATATAAACATAAATACATTCCTGTTTTATGCTAGCACGCATGCTGCACTGTCCTGTGCCGATGAAGCCGTCTCCTTGTGGCCGGTAAGTGCTTTTTGGGTTAGGTTTACAGGGTTAGGGTCGGGAAGGGGTGTAGGGGGTTAGGGTTAGGGCTAGGGCTGACAAGGGGTGTAGGGGGTAAGAATTAGGGTTAGGGCCGACAAGGGGTGTAGGGGTAAGAATTAGGGTTAGGGCAGACAAGGTGTGTAGGGGGTAAGAATTAGGGTTAGGGTTGGCAAGGGGTGTAGGGGGTTAGGGGCTTAGTACTAGGATTAGAAGGCTTCCAGCACGCTGCGCGCTAGCATAAAACAGGAAAGGTCCCATGTATATATACACATACATAAATATATACACATATATATTCTGTCTTTCAGTCGTGTTTAACTATCGGTGACCATATGGACAGAAGCATGCCAGGCACATCTGTCTGTGTTTCTGGTTGTGCTTATCCATAAGGTTTGCTTTGCAAAGATCCAGGAGTGGGTTGCCAGTTCCTTCTCCAGTGGACCGTGATTTGTCTGACCTCTCTGCTATGACCTGTTTATCTTGGGTGACCCTACATAGTATAGCTCACAGCTTCATTGAGGTACTCAAGCCCCTTCACCACGACAAGGTAGAGATCCAGAAGGGGATACATACATACATATATATAAGGGTGACCGTATGTCTGTGTAGATGCATCTTGAGGTGCGCTTTTTTATAACATTTTTTTTATATATATATATATATATATATATATATATATATATATATATATATATATATAGTTGCATCATAATATTTATAGTATCATTAGCTCTATACTCTCCTTGCTATGAAACCCAAGAACCTCATTGCGATGATATCCAGACCTTTCCTGCTTTCGCCACAAGTCTCTGGAGAACTCCTGTCTGATCCTCTGCAAGTCAGAGGCTTCTTGAAAGGATTGAGACAGGAGAGGTCTCATTGGGAGACCCAACACACACAGACATTTCACAACCCACTCCATCTGGAAGTAACACATTGCAGAAGAGACAGCAGATATAGTAACTATAATGAGCTTGTTACATGGGGTCATCATCACTCTCTATAGAGGAGCTGCTAATTGCAACATTCCATATAACATATTGCATCCAACATAATATTAACCCTTTCTTTCTTCGCCCCGACACCCCATCTTCTGCCTGCACACCTGTCAATGGTTGAATACATTTTGATATAGCAAACACCCCCCACTGTTAAAGCAGTACAGTTATTTTGCAGCTTGATGAGTCATAGATCCTGTGGGATTTAACCAGCACAACATCTTTTTTTTTTCCCTCTATCATATGTTTAAAAAATAACTTTGTGTTTTAAACATTAAAAAGGAAAAAAGGGAGGATGGGGACAGTAAAAAAAGTAACCATATAGTCTAGTATGTAAATATTTATTTTAATATATAAAAATTAAAATAACCCTGAGGAAGCTAGCATATTATTGAAACGTGTTGGCAACATAATAACTTGTTTATATTGTATATTTTTTTTTATGTTTTTTGTTGGCTTAGTTGAACATTTGGGAGAATCAGTTGTACTCCCTGGAGTGTATGATATCTATACAGAATTACCAAGAGATTGAAGCAGTGTTGGTGTATATTTATACAGTGGCACTTTTGTGGTTTAGTCGATTATTCATGTCCGATTCTCTGTGACCCTATGGAATACAGCACGTAGGGCACATCTATCATCATGTCTCTGGTTGTGCTTATCCATATGGTTTTCTTGGCAAGATACTGGAGTTGGTAGAGAGTTTCTGCTCTAGTGGACTGTGATTTTTCTGACCTCTCTGCTATGATCATCTTGGGTGACCCTTCATGATATAGCTCACAGCTTCTT
The DNA here is from genome assembly GCA_027410445.1 of Discoglossus pictus. NCBI lineage: Eukaryota > Metazoa > Chordata > Amphibia > Anura > Alytidae > Discoglossus > Discoglossus pictus. The sequence goes on from CM050175.1 coordinate 52,874,684, forward strand.
TGAGGTACACAAGCCCTTTCACCACGACAAGGTAGTGACCATGAAGGAGAGTGGGGACTTTATTTGATTTTAATTCTAGATTTATTAGAAGATCATACCCGAACCAACCAGACTGCTCTTCTTGGATCCATATTGAGTTAGTTTGTATTTATTTTTATTTGGAGCCCATTTATTATGTATAGTAAGGCTTGTATCCCCTTTTGGGTCACTACAATGTCGTGGTGAAGGGGTTTGTGTACCTCAATGAAGCTGTGAGCTATACTATGTAGGGTCACCCAGGATGGGCAGGTCATAGCAGAGAGGTCAGACAAATCACAGTCCACTGAAGAAGGAACTGGCAACCCACTTCAGTATCTTTACCAAGAAAACCTTATTGATGAGCACACCCAGGCAAATAATAGACGTCCCTGGTGTGTTGCTTTCATAGGGTCATGGATAGTCGGACATGATTGAACAACAGTATGCTAGTATATAGGGCTAGTGGGAATAGCCTTAGGTTTAAACATTACAGTTGAAAAGTTTTGATTTTAAAATGACCAAGTTTTTAATTAACTGTAATTAAGAATTCATTAAAAAAAGAACATTTTAAAATAACATTCTCTTGCCTGTAATTTGGTCGTTAAGATTTTTGAATTTGTCTGATAATTGAGCTTTAGGGTATTTTAAACATAAACTACATAAAAATGTCCTCCCTCTCTCCTAATTATTTTATCTCATGTAATTATTTTTCATAGATGAGGAGTTCAGATTGAAGAAGAAAATAATAATAACAATAATAATAATAATAATAATAATAATAATGTATTTTCCGTATCATCCCGCACTAATAATTACATGAGATTCCACTGCAGCAAAATTTCATGTAAAATGTAATAAATTAGAAGTGATTCTTTTTTTATATATCAAACAAGTATATTTTAAATATATGACTGCAGTGGTCCTGGATAAAATATGTAACATTGATTTTCTTAAAAAGATATTTTTTTTAATTATACAATATATGTGCAAGTCCTAGTGGCTTCAAATATAAATGTCACAACCCAGAGGGGATGGGACCACATTCACCCCAAAACATCCTGCCTTCTGCTACATGAATCTGCCCAGGTGTGGGTTCTCAGTGCCCAGCATGCCAGTTCAGATCACCATCAGTCATGGAATCTGTCACCCAGGATTACAGGATCATGTATGTCACTTTGACAGGCTTAAGTCCATGTAAACTAAAGAACATCCCATCAGTCATGTTAAAAGCACTGGCAGTTGTAGATGCCACATTCCAAATGTTCAGACAAAGATGCTTCCTCTTAAAGCAAAGTTTTCTTCTACAGAAAGTTAATCAGCTGGAACCAAAATGGTAAATCCCACTGTGGCGTAATTGCATATAAAATGTAATAAATTACAAGGATGTTTTACATTCTGAAACCATTTAGCTTTTTTTAAATAATAATAATATAGAACTACAGAGATCCTTTAAAAAAATCCTATGTAAGGTAATGGAATTAATTATACAACATTACAATTAGGAATTAACGTATTTGTAAGCATGAACACCTTCAAAAATGAACAAATAAAATAGAATTGTATCTCGTAATATAGAACATTTTCTGTTTTTTTTTCACTTTTTTTTTCACTGTAAACATTTGTAACAAAAACGAAAAGTACAATAATGTAAATTAAATATTCTGCGAGACAATTATAACATTGTGTACTGTATCTTATCGCTGCTAAAGGCTTAAGTATAAATATTACAGATTATATTTAAAGCATATGCTTATTCCAAAATGTCTCTCTGCTTACCAGTGCAGAGCGATTGCTGGTGCAGCAGGTGCAAAGCACCAGGCCCACAACAGAGTAAGGACTCTCTGCTACTGGCAGGAAAGGAGGAATATTTACATATTCTATCTCTGTACAGAGATACTGCTAGTGCAGCAGGTAGTAGCATATCTGGGGGGGGGGGGGCAGAGCACCCCAGGTTTCACCTCTTTGGGGGTGGCTTAAGAGAGGCAATGAGAAAGAGGGAGTCACATGGAGGGCGATAGAGGTAAGGGAGAGACATAGAGGAGGGAGGTGGAGGCATGGGGGGAGAGGGAGAGGCATGGGGGGAGAGGGAGAGGCATGGGGGGAGAGGGAGAGGCATGGGGGAGAGGGAGAGGCATGGGGGAGAGGGAGAGGCATGGGGGAGAGGGAGAGGCATGGGGGAGAGGGAGAGGCATGGGGGAGAGGGAGAGGCATGGGGGAGAGGGAGAGGCAAGGGGAAAGAGGGAGACACATGGAAGGAGGGAGAGGCAAGGGGAAAGAGGGAGACACATGGAAGGAGGGAGAGGCAAGGGGAAAGAGGGAGACACATGGAAGGAGGGAGAGGCAAGGGGAAAGAGGGAGACACATGGAGGGCGATAGAGGTAAGGGAGAGACATAGAGGAGGGAGGTGGAGGCATGGGGGGAGAGGTGGAGGCATGGGGGGAGAGGGAGAGGCATGGGGGGAGAGGGAGAGGCATGGGGGGAGAGGGAGAGGCATGGGGGAGAGGGAGAGGCATGGGGGAGAGGGAGAGGCATGGGGGGAGAGGGAGAGGCAAGGGGAAAGAGGGAGACACATGGAAGGAGGGAGAGGCAAGGGGAAAGAGGGAGAAACATGGAAGGAGGGAGAGGCAAGGGGAAAGAGGGAGACACATGGAAGGAGGGAGAGGCAAGGGGAAAGAGGGAGACACATGGAAGGAGGGAGAGGCAAGGGGAAAGAGGGAGACACATGGAAGGAGGGAGAGGCAAAGGGAGACATGGGCAAGAGGGATGTATGGGGGAGAGGGGGAGACATGGGGAGAGAGGCAGAGGCATTGGGTAGAGGGGTAAGGGGAAAGAGGGAAACACATGGGGGAGCAGCAAATTCAGGGACAGCCACGGGCAGAAAAAGCTCTAACTACGCCAATGGCCGCAGGTGCAAAGCACTGGGGCCCTCTGCTATTGGCAGTAAAGGATCAATCTTTACTTATTAGATGATGATGGCAGATAATTACTTTATTGAAAGGAAATTTGGCTATCTGCATGTATTTTTTTGTTTTTTAATGACCCCAAGGGATGGCAAGATAAGTTGCAAAGGGGTCCCAAATTATTTAGCACCAGGGCCCCCCACCACTGGTACTTAAATAGTAAAAGAAATTAGCAATGTCGCCACAATCATTTCAGCACCTAAGTAGACTATATCACAAGTACTAAAAATGTCTCCAAGTGTAGCATTATTGTATCACTTTTAATGTTCCAATGTTGTTGAGATGCCGCTACCTCACTGTATGGTCACTCTCTAATATCTTCTTGCTGACAGGTCCCCTGGAGCATTGGAAGTCTGAGTGGAATATATGGCAGTGGTTTTACCCTGTGGGCATGGACCCACATTGCAAGGAGAAGACATGGGACCAAGCTGTGATCAAAGGAACACCCCATTGAGGCCATTCAATGAAAGGTACTTGGCGCTGTATCGAATCTCTAATTGTTAAATCAAAGCATTTCCTCGGGCATTTTTCCTGTGTGATTTTACACCTACAAGAAGCATGAAATGTCTTGGACCACTTTGTAGGGTGCAATGCTCTGATTCACCCACTAAATGTGTCATGTAGAATGTGTGGGTTAATAGGCTCTAATTATTAAACTACTAGAGTGCCAATCAGAGCACAGTCATGCAAAACCCCAGTGGTTTCCTTGGCACCATTGCCCTCCTTGGCACTACTGCAAATTAAAGTGACACGATCAGTATTTTAAATATACAAAGCCTTCCCAGGGCTTAGAGCGGCTTCAACACAGACACTTAACTGCAGTTCCCAGGGTGTGCATATTTGAGTTTTTTTTTGGACATCTGAGAGCACTATCCCTATACAGGTAATACTGTGCGTTTGGTGGATTGCTGCACTGCTTGGCGAGAAATAATTGTATCCCAAGATGCCATGATCATTCTCTATGCCCTTTGTAATTCACAATTACAATTTCCAGATATATTCTGCTGATTTCATTTGGAGGACATCTCCAGAATTATACATTTTCTTATGTAAAATACCACACAACTCCAATACATAAAGAATGTAACCAACTAATACCAGTATCAGCCATGTACATAAAACATTTTCAGAGAATGTGGTGGAGCTAGAGAATGGATGGCCCTAGTACAAAAATACATTTTGGGCTGCCACTTTTTTGTACCCCCTGCTCTCTTACCTTCTTCCCTGATACACATCCCCAGCATGCTGAACTGCTCCACACTGCCACCTCTTGCTCTTCAGTAGAAATGCTCTTTTTTAAGCAGTCACACACTATTTTCAAGCTGCAGCCAATGAGGCACAGGGGGGTGGGGAGACCCAGGGGGGCTGTGGTGATTGGGCCAGGGTGGGATGCCCCAGAGGGGCCCCTGCACTACAGAAAAAAAATTACACAGCATTTAGCTTCCCCAAGAGGAGGGCCCCAGTGCACTGCACCACTGGTTGATCCGCCTCTGGGTCTAGATACTAAATGTTATGGTTTTTACTTGTACAGGATACATTCCAATAGAGTATACAATAATATGTTAAATTGTTTTTGTTGTTGGATTGGTCTTGAAGCTTCTCAATATTTTACATAAGCAAGTTACACCAGTCCTTAGGTAATCCTTTATTCCATCCAGTTGGTAGCTGCAGTTCTCGATTGCCACTGATTCCAGAGGAGGTGTAATGTGATGACATTCATTCCAAAAGAAGCCCTATAGTTGGTGAAACACGTATAGTCATTGTGACAGTGATTACTACTTTTGTGTCTCCTTGGTAGCACCAAAACCAATATCATCACTTTGCAACGCCATCTCATTTGAAAGCACAGTGAGAACAGAGTATCAGCTACCACCTATTAACTGGATGAAATAAAGGATTGGTAGAGGAAATAAAAAAATAAATGTGCTAAGCCGTGAAGCTTCAAGACTGATCTAAACAGCGCCTTTTAATATATATTTCTACATGTTTGAATAATAATGCTAAGAAGGTCGCAGTTAAATGGTACCTCACTTCTACATAGCTCAGTGCTATCTAATTGTATATTCCAACATAGAACGACATTAACCTCCCTGTAAGTATCTTCATGGTGTGAAAGAGCACAGGATTGTATGCTAAAATTATCTAACTTTTTAATTACACTAATAACATATAAAAAAAATCTAAAGTTTTAAGTCTGTTTATATACAAAGTATATCATGCCTACTGGCTGATGCATGAGTAATAATAGATAGCTAAGCCTGTAGTGATTGTCTATAGGGAAGACCGTGATTAATATCCATTTTTCCATGAACTAAGGTCTGCACTGCCTAGTTAACCCATAACTGACCAAATTAGGTGATTCCAGCATTCCATGCTCTGCACAGACACACGTAAACACAGATTTTACTTTATTTGATTTCACAGTGAAAAATACACATATTTTAAATATTCAAAATGTTTTTCAACATGCTTTTATGAGATCTTTACTATGATGTGGTCCACATTGTACTGAATTAATGGCCCTTTAATATTGTTGAGAAGCTCACTGGATGGACCACTCTGAGCAGTCTTATCTAAAAAAAAATGAAATGGTGCTGGTGTATTAGCGCGCTTTAGATATATGCGCGGCCTCATCTTTTCATACTCTGAGCATATTCTGGCGCCGTAGACACCGCCAGTGATTTATTTTCAGGGCGTGTAGGATTGGCTGCTCAGCAGATGCTCAGGGTATTGAGTTTGGAAGCAAAATCCTGTGGCAGATTGAGCTGACCAGAAATATACGGAGTGATTTCAGCAGACACATGCTTTGTTTGACAGCTCCGTGCATCCCGCGTCTCGCTGCCAATTGTCTGCTAAACAAAAGCTGATTTTTTTTTTTTATAGTTTTCGGTAGGCAGTTCTGGTATGTCATGAATTGAGGATGAATGTGACAGGATAAATGGAAGAGAAGCTCTCAATCCAAGAGTGCAACTTGCAATATCCTGGCAGCAGAAGAGTTAACTAATTGTTATGAAAGTCAGTGGTCCTTTAACTCTCAACACAAACAGATTCTGCTTGTATCTTTGGGAATCTCTCTTGGACTGCTAATTGTAGTGAGCTGCTTTGCTATTTAGTTCTGTTGTCAAGCGACTATGTAAAATGTTAGTCTTTCAACATAGCTGACTAGAGATCTCACTTGAGCATTTATTATCTTTGTAGTACCCTTAGTATTTGGCTACATGTAAGCTCAGAAAGAGTTAAATCTGCATGTCCCAGATTTAGCAGGTTTACTAGAAGCCATCAACAACTCTTAAATCTAAACAGAATGTACTCCGGCAGTCCACAAGGCCAAGCCAAGGATGATCAACAACTTGACCTGTGCGTAGAGATTACAACTTAAGGGTGTTGTGCAAAGATAATGTGACTTGTCAGGCATGGTTGACTACATGTCCCATCTTTTCAAAATATAAATAATATCTTACTGGTCTAGAAATAGTAGGTGGTGGAATATACAATTTTATAGAACGTAATAATGGAATGTACCATTTTCTGTATATAGACATGCTATAAAAAGGGATGCTGGTGAGGTATAAAAAAAGCTCAGCAGCCATTTTTTTATATGCTGATGCTTCCCGAGCTGCTTGTGAATAAATTGTAGGAAATCAGAGGCCTCTGTGTTTTTGTATAGCTTGACTGGATTTGGGAGTATTGCGGTCGGTTGTGGATATTGTTTTTCGACAACATATGGCAGCTTGTGATCTGATTCTTATATCTACTTATATCAATTAACACAACTACACCTGTAGATAGAGAACCGGCAAAAACAAATTATATATAATTACACATAATGCACATAAAAAGCAGTACTCCAGCTTTCAGTATTTGATAGACAGAGGTTTGTAAAAAGTAAATATAGAAATAAACTGCACAGCTCTGGGGACAAATTAAGAGTGGGAACACCTCAAACATGTTAAAACAAAATAGATTGGTTTCAAAAATATCAAAGTACGTAATTACATAATATTTGGCCATTTGTTTTATTTAAAATGAATGATTGGTCATGTTTGAGATTATTGTTTTTTCTAAATAACGTCAAAAGCTGCTATCGACACATTGTATAAAAGGTAAATTATTTTTGAGATATACATTCTTTTCTCTGTATATCAAGTGGCACAGGATGCTTAGCAAGCATTGGGGACAGAATCTAACAGTATGAGCTGAAATATAACATGGAGTAAATAAGCTACTGCCCTCACGGAGAATAATTACCTAACTATATGTAAATGGCATCACTCAGTCATGTCCGACTCTCTGTGACCTCATGGACAAAACACCATGCTGATCCACTTGGTTTTTATGGCAGAGTGTGTCGCCAGTTCCTTCTGCAGTGGGCCACAGCATACAGCTCCTGGTATTCCCAGGTGGTCTCCCATCCAAGTAACTGCCAGTGTGACCTCATGGTTCCCTAGCTAGATTCGAACCCAGGATGCTGTGGGGAAAGCACCTGCATCCTAACCACTGGGCCACCAGGAAACCCTCCAAACTATATACACGCTATGAAAAAAGGCTCAGGACTTCGTATTGTAAAAGTTATACTGTATCTACTGTAGTCTATCCCTTTCTGGATCATAACCTTGTTGTGGTGAAGAGACTTGTGCACTAGAATGAAGCTGTGAGCTATGCCATGTAGGGTCACCTAAGATGGGCAGAGGGGTCAGAAAAGTCACGGTCCACTGGAGAAGGAAGTGTCAACCCACTCCAGTATCTTTGGTCATGCTAATCCATAAGGTTTTCTTGGCAAAGACATAATAATAGCCTGGCATGCTGCGGTCTGTAGGGTAAAGGAGAGCCAGACACGACTGAACAACAATAATCATTCTATAGTTCAATGCGCTCTTAACACTTAACAAGAGGTTCAGTTATGCTAGAGCTTACAACACCAAAAGTTCAAATGTTAGATTAATTTTATTTTCTGTGTTATAATACGTTAAAAGGTTTCTCAGATAACATAAAAGGGATATGGGAATCTTCTGGATTTATCTGGGCATGTAATATACATATGTGTTAATTTACTTGTATGTACTTTGTTTTATTAAGAAACAATTAAAAGCTCTGTTTTTACTATCTAAAAATCATGCAAATAGTATCTGCTGCAAAGCCATGGTCCTTGATTGGCCAGTACACTGCACAACCAGCACTAAAGAGTCTGTGTCTGCATACGTTGCTGTGGGCAGACCCATGCTGGGACTATTTGCATTCTTTTAGGCAGTAAAACAGACCTTTGAATTACTTCTTAATAAAACAAAGTACATACAAATAAATAAATACATACATACGTAGTAAAAAATCTATCTCTGTGGCAATTTCTCTACATGTTTCACCCACTTAAGGGCTTCTTCAGGAACAACTACACCTTTTAATAAATTATCATACATTCTAAATACTAAGGAACTGAAAAGGCTGTGGTTAAGTTGTACCTCACTTCTACATACCTCAGTAATACCTAGCTAATTGATTTTATTTTCTTCAAATACTAATTGTATTGCTAATTAGTTATCAAATACATTTTGGAACCCTATTGACCACTAAAATGGTTCTTGAAAATCAAATTATATCTTAAACATTACATTACCAAAATAAATGACTGAGTATTTTGAAATTTCTTTTACGAAAAATCAGCATTTACAGACCTTTTTAGTAGCTTTGTTGTTGTTTAGTTCTTCAGTCGTGTCTGACGCTCTGTGACCATATGGATGTGGCACTCCAGGCACATCAGTCTATGTTTATGATTGCGCCAATCCATAAGGTTTTCTTGTCAAATATACTGGAGTGGGTTGCCAGCTCCTTCTCCAGTCTGACCTCTGCTATGACCTGCCTATCTTGGGTGACCCTAAATGGTACAGCTCACAACTTCGTTGAAGTACACAAACCATTTCACCACAACAAGGCGGTGATCCAGAAGGGGCTTCTAGTGGCTTAGTGAAGATTAATTGCTGCCAACAATGCCTTCAAGTGTCCAAAATTATTATTCAATTCCGCCAACAAATTATTATTTGCTAATTTGTAATATACTTCCAAAAAAACTGATTAAAATGAAAGAAATTTTGCAGATGTGTCATGCTTTGTGGGAACTACCTAAGATTCAGTTGACTGCTTACATGATAGTCATATTCTCAAGTACTCAAAAATTAACGGTTTCAAATAAATTATCAAAATAGAATTGATAAGGAAGCATGATTATATCTCTTGTTGTTCAGTCCTTCAGTTGTGTCCGACTCTCTGTGACCACATGCAAGCAGCACGCCAAGCGCATCTGTCCGATTCTGATTGTGCTTATCCATATGGTTTGGTTTTCTTGGCAAAAATACTGAAGTGGGATGCAAGTTCTTTCTCCAGTGGACTGTGATTTGTCTGACCTTTCTGCTGTGACCTGCCCATCTTGGGTGACCCTACATGGTATAGCTCACAGCTTCATTGAGGTACACAAGCCTCTTCACCACCATGTAGGCTTCCATGTTTTACTGAGCCTGCTTCTTGCTCAGATAGAAACTTCCTGCATTTTTAACGTCTCATTGATCACTGGAAATTAAAATGGTAGATTTCACAGCAGCAAAACTGTATATAGAAAGTGGTGAATTAGATGGTGTCATTTGTTTTTAAATTTTAACATGTTGCCTGCTTTAAATTGTACTCATTTGACCATAGAACAAAGACAAAATTAACATATCTTGATTAGAGTGAAGTGAGTGGTTGGGGGAGTATTTGGAGACCACGCTAGAAAAATGTTGTTAAATCATTTGGTCATGCCAGACTCTGTGACCCTATGGACCACAGCTCACCAGGCACCATCAAGTCTCTGGTTGTGCTTATCCATAAGGTTTTCTTGGCAAAGATACTGGAGTGGGTTGATGGTTCCTTCTCCAGTGAACCACAATTTGCCTGACCTCTCTGCTAGGACATGCCCATCTTGCTGACTGTCAGGACTAATTTTGGAGTCAGGGGGGACCCCCCTATACCCCCACAAGCAACTCTGCTCTTGAAACCCTAACACATGTGATTACTAAGATCAAAAGGCTATCAAAATGGACCTGAGACTTATTTTAACAAACAAAAAAACAAACTAGAGGTTGTTCTATCAGAGAACAAACTAAGCTTAATAGGTTAGTACTGTGGACATGATAACCCACTCTTTTAGCTCACTTTTGCCCTTCACAGGGAGAAATATCCTGTAGTATATCAGTCTGGTGCCACTCACTAGAGTGTTCCAGCCCCGAAATACCAGGCAATTCTACCCTTAACAGGAGGAGCAGCAAACCCCCATTTGCATAAACAAAAAAAACAAAATAGAGGTGCTCAATCAGAGAACGAACTAACCTCAATAGGTTAGTTCTGTGGACATGATAACACGATTAAGGTTAGTTTGTTCTCTGATTGAGCACCTCTAACTTTGTTTTTTTGTTTATGCAAATGACCCTTCGAGATTAGTTTACCTAAGTGTTATAGGGGAATCCAGACATGGACCCCTTGCTCAATGTGCCTTAGGGAGTCATCAGCTACACCTCACTGACGAGGCCCAGAGTGGGTTATCATGTCCACAGAACTTACCTATTATGGTTAGATTGTTCTCTGATTGAGTGCCTCTAACTTTATTTTTTGTTAATGTAATGTGGGCCACAATAATAAATGTTGAAGTTGCCATGTGATGTGATACGCATTATTTGTTGTGTATAGGAGAGACTGTGATTTATTTGGTCCAGGCATCAAATTCCCAGATGCTCCTTTACCCCCTCCCTAGTCCCTCAAACTACTGCCATAAAATCTGAAGTGACCTAACAAGATGAACACTTTCAGGCCCTTATCTGTAGACCAGCAAGTGGGTTGATACCCCTAGTAACTTGGTGTGTGTGTGTATGTGGGGGGGGGGGGGTTACAATAATAAATGAAACCCCTCATACAGGGAGAGGAATTATTAAGGGGCCATGTGGGTGGATTCTTTTGTGAGTTTTGAAAAATATCTGTGTAAGGAGAATAAAGTCTCAGTTTGACATACTAAGCAAAGTTGTGAGATTTTCCATGTCTATTATTCTGGGCTATCCTAATTAACGGGATTAAGGTTCCAGTTGGCAACAAGTCTGCTATTCTGCTTTTCAGTGAATGATGTTCTGATCTGAATTGGCATGCTGGGTGCTGAGATGAACACAAAGTCACAACCTGGAGATTGGCCCTGTAAGCTTAAGCAGGAGAGTTAAGGTCAGGGGCGTAGGAGCCGAAAAAAATCTAGGGGGTGGGGGGGACAAAGTTAAAAGAGACAAAAACCTGTGCCCCTAAGGGGTGCTATTCAAATCTATGGGTCAAAGCTTTCCTGGTAAAGACATACTGATCCATATTGCAAAACTGGTAATGCTATTTATTGTGTCCCTTGTTCATATAATCTGGGGGGGGGGGGGGGTTGTCTCCCCCTTCCCTCCCAGTTTCTACGCCCCTGGTTAAGGGTGCATGTGTACCCCTCATCTCAGGGTTGTGACAGTGACCCTACATGGTATAGCTAAAAGCTTCATTGAGGTACTCAATCCCCTTCACAATGACAACAAAGCAATCCAGAAGGGGGTTAGTAAAATCCAAAACATTAAAAATAAGGGATTTCACATTTTATTCCATGTACTATCAGGAGCCAGTCTAGGGATAGAAAATGATAGTTTGAGTAAAGATGCATCCACGATCAGCTTCAATATCTCAACTGCTTTTTTTTTTTTTACTTATTTTTTATATAATTTTTTTCTTTTAACACTTTTCTGTTTGATCCTAAGGTTAAAATCTTAGATTTTTTAACTTTAGATTCTACAGGGGAAAAAGAGTGTAAATCAGTTGTGTTTGACCTGGAAAAGTGTTGAGTGGTTGAAAGGCTGTCTTAAAAATGCATTGTTAGTCCAAATAAAAAAAGGCATCTCTGAAAACTGAAATAGTTATCTATTGTGGGTTGCTTTCTTCATATTCAGTGCTGGATCCTTCTATCTATGAATTTTACACCAAAGTTCAGCTGAAACCAGCAACAAAATATCATTACGTGCCTGAAAGTTGTCATATTGAAGAAATGCAACCATCATTATAGGGCCACTAATTAGCCTTATTTATAATATGCTCCTTTGAAGAACTTGACATTACGGACATTCGTTTATAAATTTGTATATTCAATTTTGCTTTAATGGGTAAAACCATTTTTTTTTGTTATAATAACCGACCAGGGAGGATCTTGGATGCAGAAAAGATTTCTATCTGGCTTTATTGAAAGGATGCCATTTTGATTGAATGGAAGTGCAACTCCAAGTTGACCAACAAGCTGTCTTTAAAATGTCCATTACTGAACCTTCAAAGGAAAAACATTTTTTTTCCAAAAATATTATAACATGCTCATAGAATAGTGATTATTGTCAATATATTCACGAATATACAAAGTTTTTACCCACAATATAATGGTAACTTATTTAGGACACTAAATTGGAACAACTATGTGGCCAGCCCATATCATACACAATTTGATAACCATGGCGCCCTAACCCAATTGACAATTTCTCCACTCTTTTGGAACATGTAACCAACAAGCTATTGGTGGTTATTTTTCCACAAGTACCATATTCTTTTTGAGCAGAAGCTTGCCATTTTGGTTAACTACCTGCTAAAAATGAAAGCAATAAAATTTGAAGGCTCGCAATGCTGTTTGCCACAAATTGCTCCCCCCCTTACAACATGCGAGCCTTGATATGAGCGTTTTTGCCGCTCATCGCAGGCCTCGCAATGAGCACCTTTGGCACTCGTTGCGAGCCTCTCCCCCCTTTACTTGATGTTTCTCTCGATGGCCCCCGCAGTAAGTGGCTTCACTGTTCATTGCAGGCCACGGCATGCGCAAGCCCGTAACTTTGTCACTCATTTTTGGAGAAATTCTCCATATTGGTTTATAGAAGATTCTATTTTTTCTGCTTAACAGACGAGGAGGAATGGAGGTGAGTAGGAGGGGGGTTTGCTTCATTCTACACCTGATTTGAGTTAATATTCATTATGTTCTGCGCAGTACACTGCTCATTACTCATTTAGGAAGAGACAACACAGTGAAATAGCCTGACTTTAATTGATCATAACACAATTAATTCAGTATCAGTTTTAAAAATGAAAATACTTTTTTTCATGTGCTTTTTCACCCTCTATCTAATGGTGCAGAGCACATACGTGGTCCTTTAATGATAAGCAGAATAGCACACTGGAATGTATATTTTATATAAATCAGAAAATAAGTTTGCTGCTCCAAATCCCAAGAAAAACACAATATTACCACTGCATTCTAGGAAACAGGGCGGGGAGATGCAAATGAGAACACAACATGCTTTAATCTTCAAACCAATAACCATTTTCATTTGTTAACTGTGAGACTTTACACCTGTTCCCACCCCTCCATCAGGTATTTATAGGCATTTAGAGCTTGCTTAGCATTTTACCTATGGGGCAATCTTTTTATGCAGTAAAATGCTTAATTGTTTCTAGAATATTGCCCGCAGAAGCTTACCTGAATATACTCCACGCTCCTTACACACACTTGCGTGAATACAAATTCATTCAAATCTATTCATTTATTCATAGGATTTTTAGAAGAAGGAAAAAAACAAAAGCATCTATTACTATGTTGAAGAGTGAAACCCAAGGTAATGATGTACAATACCACAGGCTGTGTCATATCACATCAAGGAACAACTCCAAAATATTGTTAGAAAATCCTTTTTGGGAAAAAAGAGCATTTTACTGAATAACCAGGTTTTGTTTTCAGAGCTTCAGGAGTGTCGATAAGATCGGGGGGTCCAGGCAAATTAGCCATTTTGATGTGCCAATTAGAATCATAGTACAATTACCTATCCCTGTAGAGGTCAAAACCATGACCCCCAAGGTTGTCATTAAGTTAGAATCCCACGCTCACCCTGATCAAGTACTTCAAACCACAATTTTATTGTCCGTATATTGAGCTGCAAAAATAATTTATTGTAGAGAAAAAGGCTAGTACAGTGTATAACCAGTCTGTTGGGGTGACAGCGTTCCTTTAAAGTTACTTTCATCAATATCAACTTGTAGACACCCAGCTGAGCTGCTATCTCCACCTCTTATAAGAGGTCTTGGAGTAACAAACTCACAAGATGTCCTAAATAGCCTCATTGTAATTAAAGTAATACAAAGGGATTCAGTGGCGAAGCTAAATAATGAAGGTCTCTGGGCCAAAAACAAATTGACACCCAAGGGGGGGGGGGGGTTCCCTAGGCCTCCTCAACTGACCTTCCCCAAGACACTTTCCCATAACAGCTCCACTCCCTTAGAACCTTCTCCCTAACAAAACATGGTGGAGGGGGGGGGGGGGCATACACTACATCGCCCTGCAACACTGTCCGCTTGGCCCCTGATCAGGTTGCAGTGACCCTTTAATTAGGCTCCATTTCTGGAACCCAACTGACTGTCTCAAAATTAATTATTTTGCTTTTTTTTATTAATATATCCCATAAGTTAACAATTAAACCATCTTCATAGTATGCTTGGTTTCTGAGTAATATTTCTGACTCTCTGCATTTCCAGATTCCATTACCATGCCCTCCACACTATTCATTATTCTATGTTCTCTTACTACTCATGCAGATAAATGCACCCTGGGGGGCTCTCCTGTTCCACCCGCTGAGCTGCTGCTGCGGCGGCCGCATTAAGTTCCAGCCTCATTGGCTGGGAGATGATTCACACTCAGCCTCTGCAGCTGGGGTAGGATCAATTCCACAGCAGCCTTTGGAGACAGGGGTAAAGCTCTCTTTACAAGTGATTTATATGAGACTGGACAGATAAACCTCTAGTAATCTTCAAGGAAAAGGCAGGCAGATATATATCTCACAATACAGGTAAAAATACAGTTGAGGCAGCTAACCTCTTCATCACTGTAGTGAGGGTCTGCAATACACAGGAAAATATATATGTTGAATAAGGTTTAAAAGATATAGATATATCTATATCTCCCCCCCCCCCCCCCCCTCTATTTTATAATAATTCGCCAACATATACCGTAGCTCTAGACATGGGTACATTCACGGCAATAACAATAGCAATATTAACACATTGCAAAGGATGTAGGGGCCCTGCCTTTGGGCTTTGCATACATACTCTACGTATACATAGCACAGATAAACTTCTGGTATCAGATATAGGCGCGCAGTAATGTTATAAGCAGCTCATTGCAAATGGAAAGGAGAAATAACTGGGAATGGATAATTCTGATTGGGCTCAGTGCATCTTAATTCCTAAATATGCCCCCGAGTGTGTAGCTACCGTATTCACTTCAGTCCACTGTGCAGTGTGTAGGTCCAGTGTAAGTATGTATGTGCATATATATATCCCCTTCTGTATTGCTACCTTGTTGTGATGAAGGAGCTTTTGTTCCTCAGTGAAACTATAAGCTATAAGATGTAGGGTCACCCAAGATGGGCAGGTCATGGCAAACAGTATAAAAATACTACACAACTGCTTCTATAGACAAACTGAAAAATCAGAAGGGGGAGGGGGAGGGGCTTTTGTCCCCCCCCCCCCCCCCCACCCCCCCAAGTCCTACACCCCTGCATAGGTTTTATTTCACTGAAGGGTGATAGAGGATCCATACTTGGACTTCTTGCTCACCTTTCCTATCTAGTAAAATAGTGAGCATTCACCAAGACTTATTTTCATGCATTTATTATTACCCTGCATCTCACCTTGCTGAGCATGTGCACTCGCAATTCCTCCAGGGCTGTAGTAAAAATGTGGGTGGGAAGTTAGAATTCCATGGACCTAATTATAATGAGTAAATGTTAATGAATACTATGAAGGGTGACCTCCAGGACTCCCCCATACATCTGCACGGCCAAAAGTAGAGAAGAGAGGTTTGCCACAATATATATATATATATATATATATATATATATATATATATATATATATATATATATATATATTCATGTTTTGTTTGTTTATTACACCCTCAGAGCTGCTTATAATGACACAGTGTACCTACCAATAGAAACACGGCATTTGGATATGGATTTTAACCTTCAAGCCAGCACAATGCAAATATCTACAAAGCAATGTCTGACGCCTCCTTGCTTCCTTGGACAGGGAACTACACATCCCGTGATGCTTTGCTACACAAAGCAGGGATTTATAGGGATATTAACTCTGAGAATCAACTGCTTGCAAATTCAAGATATTTAGCAAACATTAGGAAAAGTTTATTAATGTTTATCTTTTTGTGCAAAACATTTTTCCATACACTACTGATTCTCCTTTAAAAAGGTATATTTAAGTTTCATGGATTATGATAAAGTCTCCACACTTTTGAGTAAGAAGCTGTAAGTGAATCGATACAAAAAAAGGTCTTGATACTTAAATTTTGAAGTTTTCTGAGCATTGTGATATGTGTAAAGGAAAATGGGTGAAATCATGTGTTTTAGTAAGTTATTTTTTAGTTCTGTCTGCAGTTGGCTGTTGCTCCCTCTCAGCAGGTAAGTTCTCTCCCACTGTTCAATTCACTTGCACTATACCTGGGACTCCAGGCGGGCACTGCTTTGATTGTCTTAAGAAGAGACACCTCACAGAGAGCCGTGAATAGAGCTGACAGCGGGGTAGCAACGCTTCCATTTAGACAGGTACATTTTCACACTGCGCAAATCCCACTGGTAGTCACAAAAGAGATGTCCAGATCTGGACTCCAGTGGGAATTCAAAGCTTCTTTCCATGTTAAAGATCGACCTCTCATTAGACAGTTATTCTGTCCCACTCATGACCTACCCACACAGACTAAATGATCCAAGGAGGCAATGACACTCTACTCCAGCCCACTCAGGGAAGTGACACAATTTGCTCTTCTCTGATTCACACAACATTTATATGTAAATTGCTCATTAGTATTTCTGGTTCAGCTTTTTAGTAAAATTTTAGCAGAGAATTAAAGGGACATGACAGGTTCCTGGATGTTACTAGAAATATAATATCCCAATGTATCCATTTACTTGTATGTATTTTATTTTATTATGAAGTGCTAATAAGCTCTTTTTTACTACCTAAAATCAAACAAATAGTCCCTTTATGGGTCTGCCCATTGCAGCTCATGAAAATGCAGGTTCTGCAATACTTGCTTTGTCTTATACTAACTAATCAGTGACTACTGTACAATGTTCTGCTGAGACGCGGTCTCTGATAGGTTAGGACACTACACATCCAGCCCTACAGAGCAGACCCAGGGACTATTTGTTTGATCTAAAACAGTAAAAAGACTGCTTTTATGCTTCTTAATACAAAAGGTAAATAAATACAAAGGTATATTGTATGCCTATCAAATACAAACAAACTTCTTTACCCCTTTAAGACTTTGTTCTTTTTCTCTCTCCATAGAAATGAACCACAGAACTTTTTTCTTGCAAAATGCGTGTCTTCATAATAACGTGTATATAATAAATCATTAGTTACATTTGGTTTTGAGATATATATAGCTAGCTATCCATAGCTTTCTATTATGTACACTAATGTCTTTTCCTAAATACACTAATACATACACACACAGAGCATAGTGTAATAACTGTATTTCTTGGAATTCTGAGCAGAATTTTAGTCGTTCAAATGTGAACACAAATGTGCTATTTATTTACTGTACTACTGTACGTGGAGGATTCTATCACTCTTTTGCCCACCATAAATTAAATGATTGTTGTGGTGAACTACCTACTCATAATATCCACTACACAAGCTAAGGAACCAGCCCCATGCGGATGAGAGTCAGTAACAGCTGTACGCGGGTGGGATTCCTAGCTTGTGTATAATCTATCCTGAGCTTTGCTTAAAGCTGTGTAATAGCATAAACCATCCTGAGCTGTGTAAGAGAAGGCATATGCTTTTAAGGAGCCATTTTCTAAATGGTATTGGATTACAAGAGCAAAGCCTTTGTGCACGAAACAAGTTTTTTGACTTGTTTAAGATGTTCAATGTACTATTTGTTTGAGAATATATATATATATATATATATATATATATATATATATATATATATATATATATATAAATAAATAAATAAAAAGTACATCTGTGTTCACACCTGAATGTCTAAAGCAAGTTAAAAACCCTGCTTCCAGCTCAGAATTCCAAGAAAAACAGTTATTACAGTTATTATCACATATATAGTTGTTAGCAGTACAGGTTGTGGCTTACGCTGCGGGCTCCCATAGCTCGTGAAGCGAGGGCCGCAATTGCTGGTAAGGAGTGCCAAATGCGCTCCTTGAGCTGGTGATGAGCGCCATAGGCGCTCATCCCTACGACCCCCTACGACTTTAGGCCCCCAAGTGCGGACCCTCGCGATTCGAGGGGCCTCATTTGCGGAGGTGGAGGCTCCCACGTCGGCTGCAATGAGCCGCAGGCGGGACTTACACAGCAAAATTTACGGACTTTGCATCCACAAATATGAGCCGCGGGACTTAGCAAAAAAAACATTACGACCTCGCAAAAACACGACCTTAACGCCTAAACCCTGCGCACATGAAAACATTAAAAACACAATAAATACAAAAGAAACACATGAAAAGCTTACCCACAGCAAGGGGGGGGGGGGGGGGGGGCACCCAGGACCTCTGCAAGTTATATTACACCTCAATTTAAGTACAAATTCAAGAGTTTAAACACACGAAAATCCCCTAAGCGAGAGAAAAAATGGCTGCCGAAAAAACGAGGCTACAGGACCCTAAACACACAAAACACCACCAAGCACATTCGGATTTTCTGAAAAAAAACGTACAAGGTACAAGATACACTATTAACAAGGACGCTAAATCATCCACAGGCGCGTACCCCACACACATTAGGCGCCATTTTTCAACACTAGCTTACACAATGCAGAAGTACACAGCTACCCTAACGGCTTCCCATCGCGCACGGAGCCTATTTACACTACACACTGCACACATTGCTGACACTTACACCTCAGCTCCCCAACAGTGCAAACCTACATTATATGCTGCAGCAACATCAAAACAGATTGTCAGCTCTTCAACACAATGCTTCCTGCATATATTACTTCCAAATAGGTAAAGTATATTAATTTATTAATTATTTCATTAGCATGAGGCTCGCAATGAGTGCTGAAGTATCTCGGAACACCAACAAAATTAATGTCTTAACCAGAGACCTGCCTTACAATCTTATTGCTGTCATTTTTTGATGGGCAAGTCGCTAGTGTATATATATATATATATATATATATATATATATATATATACACATACACGCACACATATACATATACATACACATGCACACACACACACACACACACAACCTTGGTTGTCAACCTTAATCAATTCCGGACGGGAGGTCGAGTCCCAAACTCGCATAAGGAGTAATGTAAATTGGTTTTAGCAAACATGATGAATTCCAAGGTTTTTTGCTCATCCAGACAGGTTGACTATCGAAAATGTTGAGTTCCGAGGAGGTTGAGAACCAAGGTATCTCTGTGTGTGTATGTCTGCGTGCGTGCGCGCATGCACGCACAGAATTTGTTTTTGTTAATGGAAGATTTTTGTGTAAAATAATATATATTACAGGTCTCCTTTCCTCCTAGTAGGGGAATATAAGACAATGCTGACTATCGGGAGGTCCCTCTTGTCATTTTATAAGGGGACCTGCCCAGCTGTGTAAATGGCTTAACCCCACCAGTAAAATCCTCTCGGCATATTCTGTTGCCAAAAAAGATGGCGGAATATAAATGTGTGGGAGGCAAAATAATGCCATAATATCTTATATATTTCACTAAATTGTTTATAGTAGAGGTTCATTTTGATCAGAGTAAAACAAAATCCATAGTTCGGTGGTCCTTTAAGGACTCGGTTCGATCTATTTTTTGTCGTTGTTATTATTACTGAAAATAGATGCTGCACAATGGAAGCTTTTAGTCCGCTATCCAATAAATCCAAGGAAACGCTCTTCTCCTCCTAAACCTCACCTCTTGTATTACCGAAAAACAACATCAAAGCAAAGTGAGAAGTTGGTGCTAAGCAAAGCTCTCACCGAGCCTCTTCCTGTAGCCAAGTCTGGGAGCCTGATGCTCAGACCACAGAGGTATATATTACCCAGGATGCCGTGCCCCTGCCAACAAAAAAAAGAGAGAATGATTTCAGAAGAGAGGAGATAACTTGCATGTTCTGGTAATAATTGGATGATACTAAAGAATCATAAATGATCCAAAAGCAGAGTGGAGACAGATTGTTAGAAAATTCTGGCTCTGTTCTTCCGGGAGGAAACACATTAAAGATTAAACAAAATAAATCTGTTTATGCATGTAATTGGTACGGCATGTTTTCCGCTTATTATTACGCTTTGAAGAAAGAAAAAAGAAAAAAAAAGGTTCTTGACATAAAAGCAACAACCCTTTTGAAAAATGTAAACAAGAATTTGGACACTTTAATCAAAAAATAAAAAAATAAAATATTAAAAATGTTTTTATTTTAAGAAATGATTTGGTCTGAGATCTCTTGATCATTTAAAACTTTCGTCTAGAACTTAAGATATATTTTGGAAAACGACACTTGAAAAAGATAAATAATATAAAAAAATACAGCCTCTAATTTATTATTTTTTATATTTAATAATGTTGCCTTAAAATATATTTTGGTTTCTGTTGATCATGTTATAGAAGTTGGGGGCTTTCAATGCAGAGGAAGATTCTGGATAGTGGAAATGTGGCAGCTAAAACCGCCAGTACTTACAATAGCACAAATCGAAAGTTCATTCATAATAATTGCATGTCTTCAACTAAAGCTCCAGCATTTACAAAGTATAATAAGTACAAATACAATACAAATGTGATATAAATCGGTCCCCAAATAGCTTGGTGTAAGAGAAATGAGGTCCCTACTCCAAAGAACTAGAAGCTTAGAGTAGTTGTGATGGGTGGGGGTGACATTTTGCCGTACGGCACGCAGTTATGATAGGTGGGGGTGACATTTTTCCATAGAGCGTGCAGTTGTGATGGGTGTGGGTGACATTATGCCTTAGAGCGCGCAGTTGTGATGGGTGTGGGTGACATTATGCCTTAGAGCGCGCAGTTGTGATGGGTGTGGGTGACATTATGCCTTAGAGCGCGAAGTTGTGATGGGTGTGGGTGACATTATGCCTTAGAGCGCGCAGTTGTGATGGGTGTGGGTGACATTATGCCTTAGAGCGCGCAGTTGTGATGGGTGTGGGTGACATTATGCCGTAGAGCGCGCAGTTGTGATGGGTGTGGGTGACATTATGCCTTAGAGCGCGCAGTTGTGATGGGTGTGGGTGACATTATGCCTTAGAGCGCGCAGTTGTGATGGGTGTGGGTGACATTATGCCGTAGAGCGCGCAGTTGTGATGGGTGTGGGTGACATTATGCCGTAGAGCGCGCAGTTGTGATGGGTGTGGGTGACATTATGCCATAGAGCGCGCAGTTGTGATGGGTGTGGGTGACATTATGCCGTTTAGCACGCAGTTCTGATGGGTGTGGGTGACATTATGCCGTAGTGCGCGCAGTTGTGAGGGTTATGTGTAGAGCGCGCAGTTGTGTAGATTGCGAGTGCTATTATGTGTAGAGCGCGCAGTTGTGTAGATTGTAAGTGGGGGTGATATTATGTGTAGAGCGCGCAGTTGTGTAGATTGCGAGTGATATTATGTGTAGCGCGCGTAGTTGTGTAGATTGTTAGTGATATGTGTAGAGCGCCCAGTTGTGTAGATTGTAAGTGTGGGTGATATTATGTGTAGAGCGCGCAGTTGTGTAGATTGTGAGTGATATGTGTAGAGCGCCCAGTTGTGTAGATTGTAAGTGTGGGTGATATTATGTGTAGAGCGCGCAGTTGTGTAGATTGTAAGTGTGGGTGATAGTATGTGTAGAGCGCGCAGTTGTGTAGATTGTAAGTGTGGGTGATATTATGTGTAGAGCGCGCAGTTGTGTAGATTGTAAGTGTGGGTGATAGTATGTGTAGAGCGCGCAGTTGTGTAGATTGTAAGTGTGGGTGATATTATGTGTAGAGCGCGCAGTTGTGTAGATTGTAAGTGTGGGTGATAGTATGTGTAGAGCGTGCAGTTGTGTAGATTGTAAGTGTGGGTGATATTATGTGTAGAGCGCGCAGTTGTGTAGATTGTAAGTGTGGGTGATATTATGTGTAGAGCGCGCAGTTGTGTAGATTGTAAGTGTGGGTGATAGTATGTGTAGAGCGCGCAGTTGTGTAGATTGTAAGTGTGGGTGATAGTATGTGTAGAGCGCGCAGTTGTGTAGATTGTAAGTGTGGGTGATATTATGTGTAGAGCGCGCAGTTGTGTAGATTGTAAGTGTGGGTGATATTATGTGTAGAGCGCGCAGTTGTGTAGATTGTAAGTGTGGGTGATATTATGTGTAGAGCGCGCAGTTGTGTAGATTGTAAGTGTGAGCGTTATGTGTAGAGCGTGCAGTTGTGTAGATTGTAAGTGTGAGGATTATGTGTAGAGCTCGCAGTTGTGTAGATTGCGAGGGATATTATGAGTAGCGCGCGTAGTTGTGTAGATTGCGAGTGATATTATGTGTAGAGTGCGTAGTTGTGTAGATTGTGAGCATTATGTGTAGAGCGCGCAGTTTCGCATATTAAGGCTCAATGTGATAAACTTCTGTAAATAGATGCATGTTTAGTGAGTTTTTGAAGAAAGATCGTCTGGAGGAGTGAAGCACAGAGTAGGGGCAGCTCTAGAAAAGGCCTGAAGGCGGGAGTGAGGGGAGGTGATGGGAGGAGGAAACAAGAAGGTGGTTAGCAGAGCAAAGAGTGCTGTTGGAGGATTATTTAGAGACATATAAGGGGTGCACTTTTAGTGGTATTTTATGTTAGGATCATGATCTTAATGTTATTCTGGAGGTTATGGGAAACCAGTGGAGACACTAACAGAGAGAAGCCACAGAGAGAGCGCTGTGTATGGTAGATGAGTCTAGAGGAGGGGTCTTTATGGACTGAAGTGGAGACAGAGGGGTAATGGGGAGGCCAGCAAGGAGCGAGTTGCAGTAGTCAAGGCAATATATGATGAGAATGCATCAGAAGTTTAGTTGTGTCTTGTACATATTTGAGATTTTTTGTACAAAAAAAACAAGATTTTGTGATTGATTACATGTTTGGAATGAAAAAGAGGGCAGTAGTAGAGGGTGGGAAGATTAAGAGCTCAGTCTTAGACATGTTGAGCTTGAGTTGGTGAGTGACATCCAGGAGGATGTGCTCGAGAGGCAGTTGGCAACATGAGCTAGAAGAGAGGAGGATAGATCTGGGGCATAGAACAAGATTTGAGTGTTATCTGCATATAGATGATACAGAAGTTCAAGAGATGTTATTACGGTACCAAGGGAGGATGTATAGATAGAGAGGAGTGGCCTAGGACTGAGCCTTGGGGGTCGCATATTAGCCACCTGAACTCAGTTGGTGATATCCTAATCTGTTTTGGTGGACGAAGACCTTTAGCCAAGAATAAATGTTATTTAGAGGATATAAACTCATACAAGAGAACATTTACACACCAATAAATAATTGAAGATCTAACTCCTGAAAGAGCCCAAAACATTGAATATTTAATGTTTTTTTCTACAATACAAGCTTATGATAGCACAATATTTGATAAAGTGCATTTGCAATATGACAAGGTGATACATCTTTGTAGATGAAGAATTTTTTGTTAGATAACTAAGCAGAAAGCTTTAAAGAAAAAAAAATATATATATATTTTTCGTATACCTATTTGTTGGAAATATAAACAGCTGTCCCTGTTGTAAAAAATACTCCATGTGGCTTTCTGAGTATTTTGTAGAAATTAACAAAATTGTTTGGCAGATTTGCAAGACAACATTTTTTTTTACAAATTTGGTAATTTATGCTATATTTTCCATAACAAAGCCAATGGGCGAGTACTAGAGATTGGGGATCCAGTCAATAAACCAAAGGACGCCATAAGATACAAACCAGAATAGGTATTGACAACCAGAAGAATAAAGCAAAACCACTGAGGTCTAATACACTATATATACTTCAGAGGCCCTTTAATGTTATTTTGTTACATACTTCAAATCATGTTTTTGATGTATGTAACAAACTAACAGCAATTGTTTAGTCACTCAGTCGTGTCCCACTCTCCGTGGCCCTATGGACTATAACACTCCAGGCATATCTTGTGTCTCGTCATGCTAATGCATAAGGTTTTCTTGACAGATACTGGAGTCGTTTGTTAGTTTCTTCTCCAGTAGATGCAAATTGTTGGACCCCTCTGCTATGACCTGCCCATCTTGGGTGACCGTACATGGTATAGCTAACAGCTTCTTGACATATGCAAGCTCCTTTATACATACATACACACATTTAAGCACATGTTTATTGCCGATGTATGTTAGTTGTTGGGAGATGCAGAGTATCCCAGAACATGAAGAACGGTCACAGCTTAGGGCACCGTTAGAGTCTGGTTGGTTCTCGAGTTAAGTTTTTCTCCGATCAGCACATAGAGTAACGTGTTACTGTCAAAAATCCTTTTTAAAAAATGGCACAATGGCCGACCACAACCAGATGAGTACTTGGCATGCTCGCCAAGATCGTTAATCTTCCCTAAGATGAATATTTAATATGGTGGGATGTGTCCTTCAACTCCCATCAAGTGCCGGATCCACCTTTTTGCAGCCCCTAGGCAGTGACGTGGAGGCGCCCTTGCAAGTGAGTATGCAAAGTGTGTAGTCTTGGTTGTAACTCTCTTGTTCTAAGTGATTACCCCATAGTAGCCAGTCTATGAACTGCATCATTTTTTTTTTTAAGCCAGCATCCATTTAAAAAAAAAAAAAAGTGGAGCCCCTCACAGTGAAGCACCCCTAGGCGGCTGCCCAGTTGGCCTAATGTGTAATCCGGCCATGCGCCCATCTGTGACTTTACTCTTCTGTAACTCATCACTTCTTGTTCAGGACGCGCAGTCTTTTCTGTCCAAGCTTTATCATCCAGTCTAGTTTCTTGATCCATCCTCTTTCCTACTCTACAGGACACAGTAAAGTGTATTAATGTAAAAGCCAGTTCACAGCCTTTTGTGCAGCCCAGAGAATGCAAGAGATTGGAGACTCTCCCGCAGGGAACTCAACTATAATATTTTTTTTAGTATAAAACTGTCCTTTCACCCGAGGCAGAGAGGTAATTTCAGATCAATCAAGATGTAAGTTGGCTTTCTTTGTCCTTGCCTTTAGAAAGATAAGGGGGAAAAAAAATACTTCGTTTTTGATTTGAGGAAATCAGGATGATTTTCTACTAAGGTCTGAGGGATATAGACTTTTTGAAGGATTATTTATTTTCTATACTTGTTCTTCGGCATCTAAAGCTTCCAACTGCAGGAGGATCAAGTTGTATTAACAGGACTTAGTCGGAAAGAGCAGTGACGAGGCAGGTCTCTGGATCCCATTGCTATATTACTTAACTGGTTCTTTTCATGAGAAGCGATGGCTGCCAGCATTGTGCGCGCCCGTTTTGTGAAGTCTGAACCAAAGCTATTGTAGATTAGTTTTCGAGACTCTTGATATTTCAGAATTAATTCTTAAAGTTCAAGACAAATTTTCAGCTGAGCCGATATATATATTTCTGTTCACTATTGTAACTAGATACTGTAGGGCAGGTCTAGGCAACATGGGCAATGACTTGGGGCAAAATGACAGCTGGGAGAGCCGTGGATACTCACCCATTAAAAGACTAGTTAAAGAGTAAAGATCATGTAAAGGGCTGTGGCTACCAAAAGTACAACAATCTCCCCAACCTAAGATTATATAGCCAACAAGCACATTTTATTTAGCTTAAAGTGAGCAAAATTGCTGCAGACACCCACCACAGCATATATATATATATATATATATATATATATATATATATATATATATATATATATATATATATATATATTACATTTGTATGTCTAAAAATCATTTAATGAACTTAATTCCTGCTCAGATTGTTTGCATAGCACTCTGGGAAACTGGGAGGGGACATGCAAATGAACCCACAATGCATTTTTACTCTGTAGTCCAAAACTATTTTAAATATAACTCCATCAATAAAGCTATTAGAATGGTCTTTTTAAATTAATCTCATTTGACTGAGGAACTGGAGCTTCTCCTTTTTGTTACATGACTCCCATTGTTTCTTTGGGAGCCATGAGATAGGTGTTCCTTTCATCAGGTAGGTATGTAAATTAACCATGTGGGGGCAAGGACACCCATACAACCAGCATGATGATGAAGGAAGGACAAAAACGACTTAATACAGCGGTCAGATGAAAGTTACGCATAACTCCCATCAGAAATGGATTTACTACCAGTTTGTTACACTGAGAAGCCCTAGTACTGTTTAATTATTTTTTTTTAGTTTGTGTGTGTATTTATATATATATATATATATATATATATATATATATATATATATATATATATATTTATATATATATATATATATATATATATATATATATATATTAAATAATTAGTGCATCTGTGTTCACATTTGAATGACTAAAACAAGTTTAAAAAACTGCTTTCAGTTCCGAATTCAAAGAAAATCAGTTATTACACTGCATTCTGGGAAGCTGAGCTGGGACATGCAAATTTGCCCACAAATGCCTCACTCTTCAATCCATAGCCATTTTCAAACATGGTTTCCTTTAAGCTTATGCATGTTGTATTACACAGCGTTAATGCAAAGCCAAGGTTGGATTAAACACAAGCTGAGAATCCTATTCATGTACAGCTGTTTCAAGCTTACTGGCTATCATCAGCATGGAGCGGGATCTCAGCCTGTGTGGTGGACCTTATGAGTAGGTAGTTCACCACAACAATCATTTATAATATGGTGGGCAAAAGAGCGATAGAAGCCCTCCAACGTACAGTATATATATATATATATATATATATATATATATATATATATATATATAAACACATACACACACAGGTGGATAAATCCCAATACAAAGTTTTAAATAGAGACAATTAATATAGTAACTGCCTGCTCTACTCATAGGATGGCTCCCTACAGGGATAGGTGACTTTTGTCCAGAAAACTCTGCTCTCAATTGTAACAATGGTTGGAGGGACCCGCTACTTACACCCTATTAGGTTATCTGATATATAGAAAGAATAGTCATTTCCGGGTCTGTCTCACATTGATGATGTCATCCGGTCGCACTCCCTAGAAGTAGTTAGACAGAGCAGTCTACTTCCCATGCATGTTTTATATCGGTCTGTGCATTTGTTACGGATAGCTCCAGGGGATGTAGGACAAAGGGGTAGGTGTAGATATTTATACCATGGAGTATAAATGTTTGTATATAACAGATATACTAATAGGGTGTAAGTAGCAAGTCCCGCCAACCTCTGTTACAATCAAGTGTTTGCAGGGTTTGCATAAAGTTGAAGATAGAAGTATCATCCACAAAAAGAGGATTGTAAGAACAAGAGGTCATGAATTGACGTTAGACGATTTATGGGCAGTATGCAGATGTTGTCCTTTTCAGAAAAGATAGATCAGTAGAGCAGCTCACCAGTGATAATGGTACCATCCATACCGGAATTTCAGCATGGTTGGGCTATGAGTAACCCCCGTTAAGCAGATAATGTACAAATCTGTATTGCCTTTTGAATAAATATGATAATGAACAGAGTGGATTTTAACAGGTACAAAAAAAAATAAAAAAAAATTAATAAACCTTTTGCATGTTTATTTTGAAAATACCAAATTTTCTTTTGAAATGAAAAGGCATATCCAAGTGTCACGGATTATGAAGCATCTGATAGAGAAGAATTAGTAGTGTATGCAAACATTTTTTCATGAAAAAAATCCAAAACTAAACGTTCACAAACTCACCCTGATGTTTGCTAAATCTCTTGAGTTTGCGACAGTTGCTTTTGGGAGTTAACACCCCTTGATAACTCTGCTAAAATTAGCATACAATTAATAATTTGTTTTGGCCAAACACAGGCAGCCAATACATTGTAACAATCTGTGATAGCAGTTTGTGCAGTAAGGAAGGAAGGCCCTCTTCATTAGGAAGCAGGCGGAGTCAGACACTGATCTATAGATCTCTGCATTGAGCTATGGCTGGCTTCAAGATTAGTAATGGGTTAACATCGGTACCCAAATGCAGTGTTTCTATTGGTAGGTACACTGTGCCTATGTAAGCAGCTCTGGGGGTGTGGAAATCAAGTTTTATTTTGAAATAAAATAACGCTGTATGTTAGTCGAATGACTCCATGTAATGTGTGTGTCTGATAGAAGCAGCAGGTGTTAGATTAGAGAGAGGGAAACACAAGAAAACTTACATATAATTAATTTTGTATGCATTGCCTCTATCCCAGATGAAGGCCTTGGAGCATTGCACCACCAGCACCACTGGTAGCTCCTCCTCATGTCCCACAAGACATTAAAATCCAGTTTATATAGATCTTTACAATTTGAAAAGTCATAAAATTTAAAATTCATTATTAGACACATATTAAAATCTGATTGTGGCTCTTACACGCAAGACTAAACAAATAAAGGCATTTCAGAAGTTATATCACCCGGTCAGCAAGCCTTTAACCTCCCACTTATTACAGCTCTCCAGATTCAGAAAAGTCCTTCTGGAGCACCTTTATATAGGTCACCAGAATAAGGAACATTAACGAAGGAATTAACATTTAGCAGTTTTGCTGTTATTATCATTAAATACCTACGCGTTTCATCCGTGCTGGACTTCTTCAGTGTAATCAAGTGATTGATTCCATTACTGTATAATTGCAAATAAAATGTTAATATGTTAAAGGCTGTATTTTTTAAACATCCAAAAAAGATAATTTATTTTGAAGTCTATTTGCATATTTAAATACAGGAGTACAGTGGTCTCTTAACAATACAGATTTTACTGCGACTGGATCCCTGTAATGTTAATGCCCGTATATCCATTTTACAGCTTTGCAGAATTTGATGGCGCTTTAATAATATAACGGTAAATGAGGCTCACGGAAATGAGCGATTAATACATACTCGAGCACAGTTAGATATTTTCCACATAATTTGCATTTTGCGATCAGAAATATCTTTCCCCAATGAGACACTAGGAATTGGCTCTTTTTAAACCCATCAAGTTTAAATTTCTTCAATTTTTTTATTCACAATCAAACTAAATTTGCATAATTTCTAAATTTTCTGTATTAAAGAAGCAAATTCACTCAATTTAACTTGCAATATTGTTGCCTAGTTTAGATTCTAAGGTTATATGAACAGATAAAAATGTCTAATATTTGTGTAATTTCCTTATAAATGCCCCCTATTAAAGGGCCATCACATTTATAGTTGCCAGCAATGCGGGTTGTTGCGAACGCTTGCAGGCTCGCATAGGGAGCCCGCCGCAACTGAGGCCCTCGCAAAGCGAGGGGCCCAGTTGCTGGCAAGGAGCGCCAAAGGTGCTACTTGCGCTGGTGGAGATGAGTGCCGTAGGCGCTCATTTCTACGACCCCCTACTTTCGTGCCACATTTGCGGAGGTGCAGGCTCTACGGCGCCTCACACGCGGTTACAAACACCCAAACAAGCGGCACTTTACCAAAATACATCTAACATGCAATCACTATATACGGGCTTACACAAAAAAATACGAACCACGGGACAAAGAACGGAAAATTTACAGACGTAGTATTAAAAAATACGAGACGCGGGACTTACAAAAAAAAAAAAAAACACTACGACCTCGCAAAAATACGACCTTAAAGCCTGCGCGCACCTGAAAAAAAAAAAAAAACACAATAAATACACACAAAAAATACATACAAAAGATTATCCCCAGCAAGGGGGGCACCCAGGACCTCTGCAAGTGAAGTTGCACCTCAATTTAACTCCAAATTCCTGAGTTTAAACACACGAAAATCCCCAAGCGAGAAAAAAAATGGCCGCAGAAAAAAAAAAAAACGAGGCTACAGGACCCTAAAGACGCAAAACACCACCTAGCACATACAGCTTTTCAAAAAACCCGTACGAGCTACAAGATACACTTTTAGCAAGGACGCTACATCATACACAGCCGCCTACCACACACATTCCCCGCCATTTTACAACACTAACTTACACAATGCGGAAGTACACAGCTACCCTAACGGCTTTGCCTCGCGCACGCAGCCTATTTACACTACACACTGCACACATTGCTGACACTTACACCTCAGCTCCACAACAGTGCAAACAGACATTGTATACTGCAGGAACATCAAAACAGATTGTCAGCTCTTCAACACAATGCTTCCTGCATATATTACTTCCAAATAGGTAAAGTATATTCATTTATTAATGTATTAATTATTTAATTAGCATACAAAAACACATATACACAAAAAAATACACTCACAATAAACACAAAAGCCATTCAGTGCGCGACTCATAACGAGCGCCAACGCTGCTCATAGCACACAAAGCTTTGCAATAAGCGCAAACAAACCATCACCGCCGACCAACACCAAAAGCGCTGATCAGAAAGAAAAAAAAAACTAGAACCAACAACCGAAGGCGCTCAGCGCGAGGCTCGCAATGAGCACCGAAGGATCTCGGACCACCAACAAAATTAATGTCTCGAACAAACAGCATTACCTGCCTTAAAAAATGATGGCAATAAAATTGTAACAGGCAAGTCGCTAGTTTCAATTATATTTATAAAATGTTTTACTCTTAAAAGGGATACGGAAGGTTCCTGGATTTTACTGGGTATAGAATATAGCTGTGTACTATCACAACCCAGAGGGGAGGGGACCAAGTTTGCCCCAAAACCTCCTGACTTCTGCTATAGGAATCCCCCCAGGTTTGTGAGAACTTGGGTTATCTCAGCTCCCAATTTAAAAACAGGAAATCAGAACCCAAGATTACAGGAACAGCCCATCCAATGTTCGTTCCTTAGGACCCAGCAGAGTTCAGGATACAAAAATAATAAAGATCCTTTACTCTAGAATGATATACAAACAGTGTTTATGTGTATTCAAACAGAGCACACTTTACTGGCAACAAGGCAACATATTTATGCAGTACCCAAAGTAATCATGGTGAGCCCATGGTGTTGTTGCATTGTTCAGTCATATCCAATGCTCTGTGGTCATGCTGATCCACGTGGCTTTCATTGTAGAGATACTGGAGTGAGTTGCCAGTACTTTTTCAAAGGGCCACAGCATACATTCTGGCATTCATAGGTGGTCTCCCATCCAAATACTGACCAGGCCCAACCTTGCATTGCTTCAGAGTGGTGTCACCTCTTGGTTCCCTGACTGGGACCATACCTTAGGCAAGTAAACATTGACCAATCACAAGAGTGTATTAACTGTACCATGTGGTACTCATGTCACTAGGGTGACGTGTGTGTTATTAAATGCCTCCTGTGGTGAGGACTCGTCAAGTCTAAGAGTTAGCCATTTGCCATCTTCCTTCCTCTCTCTACCCTTGTAGGGGTAATTAGTCATCAGAGGGTCAGTCAGTAAGTCTGAGGGCTTTTGATAACATCTGAGTTCTTTGTTCCTCACGGATAACTCAAACCTGCACGTGAGAGGGAGGTAATTATGGTAAGAGTGAGGGTCCTTCGTGTCCAGAAACGATAGTCCAAAATGGAGTACCCTAACTCAGTGTTCCTCAACTCTAGTCCTCATAGACCACCACCAGGTCACATTTTAGGTATATCCTTGAGTTTAGCCTACCCTTGGTTAGTACACTGGTTTGCTGCTTTATATAGTGTACTCCTTTTGCGAGCATCCATTATTCTGCTTTATTCACTTCCCCTTAGAGTTTGCTCCCATCTATCAGTATTAGACTTAGAGCGCATGCATGCGCACACCTCGTGACGTCATCGAGTAAATGCGTGCATCCATGCGCATGATGTCACAGTGGGTGCATGCACATTGGCATCAATGGAGATCTCTTCCTCAAACAAGTATTTAAACTTGCTATGCTCGCAGATCCTGCTTCTTAGCACTTTAGCCTTTGACAGAGCCAAGCATAGGGCGAAACCGGCGTGTGATACCCGTCAGGTTGCTTATTACTACTACCATGTAACACTAATAGTCACTTAGCAAGAGTATTGATGCCCAATTGTGCTTTATTGGAGGGACAACTTTAGTAAACCCTTCAGTAAATGGGTAGTTCATTAATGCCCCAACTAGGTTGATGTCAGGCTGAAACTGTTTTTCAGAAGTATGAATGTGTTTTATTTTTTATATTTACACCATCCTTTGGTTTTTTGATATGTGATTCACTTGACTTTGCTTGGCACATTGTGTGCATTATTGCAGGGAACTTAGCCAGCTTGTGGGGCACACCATAGCTCTTCAGATAGGAGGTCCATGAAATGGGACATAGGGCTGTGCTATATATTACCTGTTTTATCACCTTACAATGTTATTGACATCACAAGAATGGTTATTTGTAATACCTGTTAAGTGATAGTCTAATTTTGTTTGTGACAAAAGCAGTAAAGTGACTATAATTAAGTGGTAAATGTTTTCACCCAGCCAATTAAGCAATTACATGATTGTCTAAAGAGATGGTGGTCAATTGTGGTGTAGTCTTTATTTTAATAATTGCAACCAAAGTTTCAACATATTTTTACATTTGATTGATTATTTGAATAGTGTCAAGCACTGGAACGTGTGCAGGACAAATTATTCTTATTATTTGTGGTTTACCTACTATCTTACCCATGAAATAAAATGCCTGGCATTACAGGATTAGGGTCTGTAAGTCGCACTCTATTTTATACAGTATCTCAGCCAGTGTGTAACAATACAGTAATAACAGTTACTACCATGGCCGGATTACCCATTAAGCCAACTAGGCTGTCGCCTATGGGCATTTCACTGTGAGGGGCACAATTAAGAAAAAAAAATTATTCCAAGCTTAAAAAAAAATTCAAAGTTGCAGTTCGTAGACTTGCTACTATGGGGTAACCACCTAGAACACGAGAGTTACAATAGGAAAGGGAACTTACATGCACAAAAAAGGCAAAAATATGTCCATGCATACTTTGAGTACTCACTCGCAGGGACTGCTCCACTTCACTGCCTAGGGGCTCCGAAAAGGTAGATCCGACCCTGGTAACTACATATCCACCCAGAAACCATGACCGGCAGGTATATGTACACAAGGTCCCAATGTCCAAAAAGTTGTGACCAACATTATAATATTCCCTGAGCCTAGTAATCCCACATCCATACTGACCAACATGTCAGACAACTTGTAAAATTCATGGCCCAGTGGTCACCAAAGAAGAGAGAGTCCATAACAAGTTTTGGCCCTGAATTTCCATTTTTTAGGTCCACCCTAGCCCCAAAAGTGGGTCATGACCGTATCTATTTAGTTTTATGTATTTTTTTAAATATGCTTATAAGCTCTGTTTTTACTGGCTAAAATAAAAGCAAACACTACTTACTGTACTTTGGTCCGCCCTCTACATCTCATGAAGCCACAGACTTTGCACTACTTGTCTGATGTTTCTTACTAACCAGTCAGTGAACATCTTTCAGTAACATGCTGCTGAGACATGGTCCATGATAGGCTAGGACACTATACTACAACTCTAGCCCTACAGAGAAAAAAATTCAGTCTGTATTATATTATAATTGAATATAAAAAGTATCGGCAGATGCCAGTTTCCACTGATTTACTTATTGAGAGTGTGACATTTACAACTGCCAGCTGAGAAAAGAAAATGGAACCCAGCAATAAATAGTAATTGCATATGAAAGCAAAAAATAAATAAAAAAATAAGTGAAATAAAAATAAAAAAAAAGGAAAATTGTGTTTAAGTGTTTACCTAATTTAAAATGTAAAAGATCTTATGGAAAAAAGGCACAGTGGTCATTTAATTAAATAAAATAATTAGCCCAGATCACGGTTCTAAGATAGGAATTTGTGGTATTTGTGTAATTTCCTTATACGCCACTAAATATTATAATTGTTCTACAATACCCACACAAGACGGATAAAACGTGTAAAAAAAAAAGAAAAGGTTTTTCCATCTGCACCTTTTGTTAGTTAAAATTTCTTTGTGAGCGGCGTAATTATGTATTTATATCATTTTTCTCATTTTCTTTAAGGAGCTTTGTGATCGTTTCCATTCTTGTGTTTCCTAAACAAAAAGCCGTTATTGACTCAAAGAGCAAAAAAAAAAAACGTCATTTGGGCACGGCAGACCCTAATATGTTTGGCACACGAAGAAACGCTTTGAAACGCTTCCAAAATGTTCTTAGAAATGAAGCCATTTAAATACTTTTTTTATCTTGCTGTAATAGGCAATTTGTTGAGCAAAAATGCATTGTTTAAAGGGAATTTGACAGTAGAAACTGCTTCATTTTTGCCATTAGATACTACATTTGGCCTTTGCAATTTTTGTTTTAGCTTAAGAAAATCAGCACTTGTTTGTGAAGTATGTAACAAACCAACTGGGTAAGCCATGAAGATTTTTTTTTTTGTGATTTTTTTTTTTTTTTTTAAGAGAAAAACTTCATTTTTGAAGATTGTGTGTCTTTCTGAGAGCCAGATCATGAGGATGTGTTTTTATCAATGGAAGCATGGGCGTAGGAGCCCAAAAAAGTTTTGGAGGGGATAATTGAACTTTTCTCCCAGGACAGGAAGCAGGGGCGGATCTACTGCTGGTTCACCCTGCGCAATGCATCATGCGTCATTTTTCTTTATTTATTTTTTTTTAAATAAAAATAAATATATATATATATATATATATATATATATATATATATATATATATATATATATATATAGTAAATAAGTAGTACATTTGTGTTCACATTTGAATGTCGAAAATAAGTTAAATCGCTTGTTTCATGCCCAGAATTCCGAGAAATACAGTTATTAAACTGCATTCTGGGAACCTTGGCAGGGACATGCAAATGTGACCACAAATACTTCACTCTTGCAATCCATAACTATGTCATGGCTTCCCTTAAACATATGCCTGCTGTAGAAAATAGCTTTGAGCAAAGCTAGGGTCGGATTATACACAAGGCAGGAATCCCACCCATGTACAGCCGTTTGAAGATTACTGCCTCTAACCAGCATGGAGCGGGATCTCAGCCTGTGTTGTGGACCTTATGAGTAGATAGTTCACCACAACAATCATTTAATCTATGGTGGGCAAAAGAGCGATAGAAGCCCTCCACCACACAGTAAACAAATAGTACATCTGTGTTCACAATTAAATGTCTAAAACAAGTTAAAAAAACTTGTTTCATACCCGGTAAATATATATTTACACATAGAAGATAAATTATGGGTCAAAGCTTTCATGGGTAAAACATACTGATCCTTAGCACTCTAATGGCAAAATCTGGTAATGCATGATTAAGTTTTATTTTGCTATTGTGTGTCCCCTATTTATTTAATCTGGGGGAAGGGATTGTCGTCACTCCCTCCCCAAATCCAACCACATCCCTTTCTAATATACAAAGTAATACATTGTTAGTAACATAATATGTTTGACCTTTAAAGAAACACACAGAATGTGTCATTTTGGTTTTAGATTATCAACTTCCATGTATAGCATGAGACTTTGAATGCAGAAAATCTTCTATATGCACAATGGGAATATGGCAACTATAAATGCCAGTGCATTTTGATTATGTAATAACCTATTAGCAATAACATTAATATTTCAAGAAATTATATTCAGGGTAGCTTTAAAAATTTACATTTAAACTTACCATTGTTGTTTATTGCAAATATGCTGCTCTTCAACATGTGTTAGGTGTCCGGGGTGGAAAAAGATCTGCCCAGGAAGTTGTCTTTTTTTTTTTTTTCTGACTGTTGCAGGATTGCCTGTAAGGGTATTCAACAGATAAAAACCTCCCAAGAATCCTGTTACGAGTATTTCAGCACAGGCGGTAGCAGTAATGGTGAGCATTTGCTAGATGTCACTGCCGATGTCATAGCTTTAGGGTAAGGGTTAGGGTTGGTGTAATGCTTTAAGCTTGTGAATGTGTACAATATCTGCAACGCCATCTAGCAGTTCCTGCTGCCACTGCTTGAGGACTTAAATTGGAAAGATTGTGTTCCTATCAGGACAGTCCTTTTGGCAGATATTCCTCCACCTACTGTATACATGACAGGGGGTGGACATCAGCATATTTGAATAAATTCCAAATCACTACAAGTCACAATTAAGTTTTAATAAATACATTGATTTGTTTTTTTCCCAGATACGGTTTCAATTGCTAATGATCAAATATAATGAATCACTTATCTACTACCCTTTCGTTTATGTATGGTGGTATGTGACAAAGGGTTCCATGGTGGTCCAGTGGTAAGAATTCGGTGCTCTCACCTCTGCGACCTGGGTTTGATTCCAGTCAGGGAACCAAGAGGTCTCACAACGCTGAAGACATGCAGGGTTGGGCCTAGTCAGTACTTGGATGGGAGGCCACCTAGGAATACCAGGAGCTGTATGCTGTGGCCCACTGGAGAAGGAACTGGTAACCCCCTCCAGTATCTCTGCCATGAATACCAAGTGGATCAGCATGACCATGGACATAAAGATGTCCTGGTGTGTTACAGTCCATGAGGTGACAGAGAGTGTGGCACGACTGAATGACGCAAACAAAAACATGTGACAATGGACACGATACCAGACAATGCATATGAATATTCCTTGCTTCCCAGGTGGGAGTTATGCCTACATGCAGGCTACACATAGAAATTCAGATAAAGGATGAGACTTGCTGGCACCATGGGCCACACTTGACAGCATCCCGGGCCTGGTGCCTCAGTTAAATAATGGACAATAGGAGAGATTCAAAGGTGAATGGGGTTTAAGTTGGGTATGTGGACTTGTCATTTGTTTCCTGACTGGCCATTTGTTCGATCCCCCATAAAAATGCTCACCCATCCCCAAAAAAATAATTTGGGGGAACAATTACAAGCATGAGAGCTGGACTTGGTTAATTCTGGGAAACTATTTTATACGACAGTTACGCTATTTACGAAAGGGAATCTCTGTACTGTGCTTGTGGATAGGCATGCCCACCAGATACGAGGACCTAACAGGCAGGAGCTCTAGAGCGTGCCAGTCCCTTATATGGTGGTGCCTAGTTTGTGACGTACCTTCCCTTTTTGTACAATATAGCAGTATCTTTTGTAAAGGAGAGTCCTTAGCAATTACCTGAGCATAACATCCTATATTTCATTATCTTGTATGTACGGGTCAGAAATGGCCAAAACTGCGTTCAATTATCTCACAAAAAGCGGAAGAATAAAAAATTACAGCAAAATCAATGGAAAGTCCTGATTTGTAAAGACACTTCAGATGCCAGAACTGTTCCGTGGGGAAGTTGCTTTGAGTACAATTAGTTATTGGAAATAAAAATCTAAACACAATGTACTGGAGATGCCAAGAGTATTATTAAAGTTTCAGAATTTACTGGGGAATTCATCAATGTTTAAACTTTAGTTTTACACTAATGAGAAAAAACTGCCGTGTCCTCCCCATTGAGACCTGAATCCGGAGCAATAAGCTCATACGTTACATTTAGGTTCCTATGTAATCAATATTTCATGCCATGACAAACAGTGGAAAAACCATCACGGTCACTGCGGATCTGAGAAAAAAGATTTTATAGCAAGTTGTAGGTCCATTTATGGGAAAGAGATAAAAATAATGGTGCTATCAAAACGTGATATATATATATATATATATATATATATATCCCCTCTGGATTGCTACCTTGCCATGGTGAAGGGCTTGTGTACCTCAATGAAGCTGTGAGCTATACCATGTAGGGTCACCCAAGATGGGCAGGTCATAGCGGAGAGGTCAAACAAATTGTGGTCCACTGCAGAAGGTACTGGCAACCACTCCAGAATATTTGCCAAGGGAATCTTATGGATAAGCACAACCAGAAACACTGATAGTTGTGCCTGGTGTGCTGCGTCCATATGGTCACCGAGAGTCAGACATGACTAAAGGATTGGGGGGGGGGGGGATAATTCGTTTTTGAATCCCTCCCTATATTGCTGTGTGTGTATATATATATATATATATATATATATATATATATATATATATATATATATATATATATATTATGAAGCTGCACTAACTGAGCCTTTTTGTAGTGTTAGTAGAAAGCATTCTTGCTTTTCTACTCACGCCGGATCATGCGGACAGATAGTAATAGAGTGTAGACTCTGCTATTACAGCTATACTGTTTATATGAATTTATAGTATAAAACAGAGAATAGGTATAAACTGTAAGGAATGGGTATAATAAATCTATGGGATCTACATTGTATTTACAGTCACAAACCCAAATTCCCCTACCACACGCCTCAACATCACTAATCCAACCACTCGAACAATGTTGCAGGATATAACGTCTCATTTGCAGCCCTTTTTTTTTATAATCTTTAAATTGCAATGCAAGTTGCTAAGTATTTTGCATAGAGTTTCATGTCATAACTTTGGCAAACATCTTTTTAGCAACTACCTATCACGCTTCAAGTGTACTAACCTATGCAAACCCATGCAATGTAAATATAACAGCGTGCGTGACAGTTTATAGGCTTAAGTAGAAATTTGTGGGCTTTGCAAGGTAGGATACATGCAATGCAGCCTCATTTGCATGTCTCCACCCAGCTTCCCACAGTGCAATGCAACAACTGTATTTCTTGAGATTTTGAACAATAAATAATTGTATTAACTTATTTTTATTTGTCCTAATGTGGACACAATAGTACTATTTTTAATATATATATATATATATATATATATATATATATATATATATATATATATATATATATATATATATATATATATATATATATACACACACACATACATATAGTTGTAGTGTGGCCCTTATGGCCCCTTTTCTTAAGTGCAATATATACACACACAAACACTTGAGAGCCCAAGTCCGCCTTTATCTTTTTAATAAAAAGCCCCCAAAATCAGCAACATAAATTAAACATCTACGTTATACAAAGTTAGTGAATTGGAGGGACCCCGTGACTAGCCATGAAGTTACTGCTTGGCTCTCTGATAAACCAGTTCCTTGTACACAAAATGCTTTCAGCTTTCAGAATACTTATGCCTGCTTTTAGTGCTATTCAGGTGGGGCACTAGCCCACCCTTCTCTCCAAATCCCCCTCTGAAGGGGACCGTTACCATACTTTTCCGCATATGCAGTTTTCTATACACAACCAAACTTCTGCCTGGGATAAAATACTGTCTCTTTAAATTGTACCTTATCTATTGGAGGTTGCTTCAGGGTTTTGTGTTCCTCACATCTTCGTATTCTCCAGATAAGGACTCCATGTTTTGTTATCTCTCAAAATCAGATGCAGTTATTTCTTCATCAGGACTTCCCTCTCAGCAGATTCAAACTACTGTCAGTAATTTTCTTAGCAGAAACCTTTTCACAACCAAGAAAAAACACACCCTCATTCTGGCTGCAGGTATATTTAAGCCCTCCTGACAGGTGCAATCAATGATTATACTCATTTAACACTTTCTGTTCTGGAGTGGACATACAGCTATGCTAAGTCTTAGACTCACAGAGATGCCTTGTCTTACCTTTTAATCACTATATATATATATATATATATATATATATATATATATATATTCATATATTCATATACACACACACATACACTGTGGGTAGGATTCACAGCTTGTGTATAATCCAACCTTGGCTTTGCATAAAAGCTGTGTAATGCAGCGGGCATAAGCTTACAGGAAGCCATGTTTAAAATGGTTATAGATAGAAGAAAGAAGCATTTGTGAGCAGTTTTACATGTCCCTGCTAAGCTTCCCAGAAGAATAACTGTATTTCTCGGAATTCTGAACAGGAAACAAGTGTTTTAACTTGTTTTAGACATTCAAATGTACTATTTATTTACAATATATATATATAAATAAATATGGTTAGGTTCAAAATTAGAGTTAGGGGTTAGGGTAGAGTTAGGGTAGTGGCAGATAACAGGTTCTACATAGTAAAAGAGTGATGCTCACCCACAGACTTTGTTCTTAGGGTTAGGGTTTAAACATAGGGTTTAGTTTAGAGTTATGGTTAGAACTAGGGTTAGGGTTAGGGCTCACGTAGTAGCAGATAAATGGTTCTAAAAGAGTGGCGCATGCAGTGACTGCAGGAACCTGTAAGTTGTGTGCCAGCATGTGGCGGGCACATAACAGGAATGTAATACATAAAAAAAATCAATGGATGTGTTTGCTTTCAAAATACATTTTTCCTATTTTTAAGTTTATTTATTTAAGAAAACAAAGAAAAATATGACATGGTGGCCATTTAACATTGTAATTCTGGTGAGCAAATAGAGAGATTAAATTTCTTTTTTATTTAAATTAAACACAAGTTGTTATCAAGATGAGGGTGTTATTATTAAAAAGAGGATTTCTTCTGTTGATGTCTCTTCAGATGAGATCATTGAGATTGATGGGTGTAGACGCGCGTTTCACTCTAAGACTTGATCCTTCCACAAACAGAGAGAGTGCCCGGCTGTGAGCTGTGTCAGCAAGAGTGGGATTAACTGCACTACGCCTTGTTAAATATAGATTTCACGCCATCGATGTTAGAGCAAACAAAAACAAATTAAACTTTGACAAATCAATTCAGGTTAATAATTCTGATATTTAATTCTGTAGGTCAATGAAAAACTGTGTTTAGTGGTGCGACCAAGAAGCTATTTAAAAAGGCATAAGGAAGGTGTCTGGATTTTACCAGGAATATAATATCGCTTTATATCTATTTGCTACTATTTACTTATAAAATCTGTTTTTATTTCATGAAATCATATAAATAGTATATATTTGGGTCAGCCCTCTGCAGCTCATGAAGACAGGCTCTGTAGTACTATTTAGTTATGAAAGGTTATTGATCACTTGCCTTTTTTTTTCAAATCCTCCATTACAATTTACTAAGTTTAACTTTTAATCAACCTTTTCTAACCCACCCATCCAGGAGAGTAGGAACTGGGGCGGGGGGGGTTGGGGGTGAAGGAAGAATCCCCCCTCCCCAAATTATATGAACAGGGGACACCAAAAATAGCAAAATTAAACTTGCATTATCAGATTTGACCACTAGAGCGCCTGTGCTATGGAGCAGTATGTCTTTCACATGAAAGTTGTAACCCATACTTTAGTCATATATGTTACATATATGAGCAGGGCCCCAGAGTAGGGCCCTGGTGCATTTCTCTGGGTGCACCAGCAGTAGATTCACCAATGCTACTTTTCCTGGGAGTAGAGTTGAATTGCACCACTCAGGGCAACAGTTTTTATGCCTCTTTAAAATTTATCTCCCTCCAAGATTTTTAGGCTCCTATGCCCAAGCACCCATCAAGCAAAGACGGATATATTTTTCTAATGGTGGGATTATTGATAGTAACGGCTAATTACCCCCATTGGTTCTTAGTGTATTATTTCTACTATACAGATGAATAGACTGAGCATGCTCAGTCTCAAGGGAATAACTACGCTGTTTGCACAGGGCTTTACATTAATACATTCAGTAACACATAATTAGCAATCATTGACAATAATCTCTGACTGACAGGTAAAATTTGTAATTTTGTACATTTAAACTTTTCTTCTTTTTTTAAAAATATTTAATTATAAAGTACTTGCTGCCAGTGGTGGAGCTACTGCTGGTTCAAAGTAGCAGGGCCCACAACTGGTTAGGGCTGTGTCACTTTAGCACACATCTAAATGACTATGCCTTTTTTTTTTATCTCGCACAATCAATAAAGTGTTTCCAGACATTGCTGAAGAGAGAAGTAAATGCATCTTAAGATAACACAATGTTCATTGTTTTGCTATCTCTGACTTCCATTCTGTTCGTATACAAGGGGTGGAAAAGGCAAGAAAAAGGTCTGCATAGAGAAAGTACCTTCTATTTATCAGAAACATGTATTGCATTGACAGAGGGAGACAAACATTTATACACAAGGCAGATAAGGCAGTTATCAGCAATAGAAGTGTCCCATCACGGTGTCCTTGCAGAGTCCTCTGCAGAGAATAGCCGGGGGCTGTGTAAGATTCACTCTGAAACCCTCTCAAGTAAAAAAGGAGCTGGAGATCTCACCCAGCACGCTAACAGCAGCTCTTCCAGAATGATGGGCACAGTATTGCCGCTGATTTCC
Organism: Discoglossus pictus; assembly: GCA_027410445.1. Lineage (NCBI taxonomy): Eukaryota > Metazoa > Chordata > Amphibia > Anura > Alytidae > Discoglossus > Discoglossus pictus. Next base: position 52,916,872 of record CM050175.1, read on the forward strand.
CATCTCACAATATGGCAATAACCATTGATCACAATAATATGTTTCCAGGACACATCTCTGTACTCGATGGACCACTTTATAAAAGGGTTTCTTTACTCGTGTACTAACTTAAAGGAGTATGGAAGGTTCCCTGTTGTTAATATTAAAATAAATGAACTAAGTGTTTGTTTGTATATCTAAACATTATTTTATTAACAAGTGCTTAAAAGATCTGGTTTTACTCACTGCAACCCTCCTAACAGACCCTGCAAAGGTCTGCCCCCTGCAGCTCAGGCATACAATGTTTCTATTGGTACTAGATGTACTAGCTGTTTCTCAACAGCTGCAAAGAGACAATCTGTGACTGGTTAGTAAATCTAGCACTATCGAGAAACTGTGTGTGTTATAGGAGGCAGTCATTGGCAGGCACTGTTTGGAAGGTTTCAGTGAGTAAAAAATAGAGCGTCTGAGCATTTGTTAATAAAATGATGATTCATTATGCAAAATAAATGTATATGACTCAATCTGCAGCTCTGATCAAGTAGAACATGCCCTCCTTTGCTGCTGTTGTGTCACTCTAGGAGGATTGTATGTATATTATGGACAGGTGGTTAGTCTTCCCTGTTCCTCCAAGGTCTGGTTGACACATTGTTGAGTACTGATTTGATTAAAACAATTAAAGAGCCACTTAATTCAGCACAATTTGGACCACATTGCAGTAAAGATCTACTAAAACCATGTTGAAATATTTTTAGATTTTTTGAAATACATGCATTTTTCACTGAGAAATCAAATAATATATATATTATTAGGTATGCCATCCTGCCCACATGTGGTGACATTACTGCAGCCAATCAGGTTGCAGGGGAGGGGGGTCTAATTCCAGTCAATATAATATAATCAAATATATTTGTAATTTCTTATGGCAGAAAATACAGGAAAAATTCAGGTTTCTACTCTCTTGCCTCTATGGAATTTGAACAATGCGGAGCAGTGCTCCTCTTTGGAGCCGTCCGTGTAGAGATCAAAAGAAAAAATAAACAATAACAAATCTGTCTGTGCAGAGCATGGAATGTTGGAATCACCTAAACAGGTCAGTTATGGGTTAACTGGTCAGTGCAGTCCTGAGTCCAAGGAAAAACTACTATCAATCACTGTCTTCCCCACAGCACACACAGGACTCGGCTATCTGTTATTACTTATGCAACAGCCAGTAGGCAGGATACACTTTGTATGTAAAGAGACTTAAAACTTTATATATTTTTTCTGTTAGTAGTGTAATTAAAAAAATAAGATCATTTTAACATATAATCTTGTTCTCTTTCACACCATGAAGACACTTACAGTGAGGTAAATGGTTCTTTAAGCCAATAAAAGAAAGCATTTGCTATCCCCACCACCACTTCCTGCACGGGGCACAGTGTAAACCACATGAACATGAAAGCAATGTTTTAGCACATGTTTCTGGGCAATAACATGATATCCCGTACAAGCATATGGAGGAACCCATCAAATGTAATGTCGGTCCCATATGTATAAGAGCCTCCTAGGTTTTAGGGCAAGCTTGTTAGCATTGCCATAAGGGTAGCACAACATTACTTTGCCCAGAAGACATGTATATAGTTGTGCGTCAGTCAAGGTCCTTGATTTTTATTTCAACCATTCAAAGCCCCATTTCAACAGCATAAAAAAAAAAACCAGCTAAAATTCATACCGCACTTTAATGCGCACTAAAAATAATGTGACATTTAAATGCAAGGATCAGAAACATTACACACAAGCTCAATCATATTTTAAGCTCAGCCCTGGATAAGCAGAGAGATTCTCTGGATTTCAGACTATTTATGTCTTGTTTTTATATGTTCTCAGTAATGAGATTCCTGTTTCTGTTATTTGAGTGAATTTATTTGTAACTGATAAGGCGCAGTGTATCATACCATGTTTCCTTTGTACAGTCTGGCGGGCGATCCAAGCTTAGATCAACCAATTCTTTCCATTTTGCTTTTTGATTATTTTTTAGTCATTTAAGACCCTGGTGTATTAAATCCCCAAGATTGTGTAGTGGTATAATGAGAGTAAATAGAAAACCCGTAAGGAAGCCTTATGTGCACAAGAGCTTATCATTTTAATAAAGAGATGAGCTGTTTTGTATTCAAGAAAATACAAATTCCTGAAAAACTCTTATGTGGTTATCGGTCCAAAACAGTGGCTCCAATTAGGTATCGATTTGAGGCAATAATAGTCTTGGATCACCCAATGAATGTGTAGTGTTACAAAAAAATATGTCTCTGGGTGTGCTAATCCATAAGGTTTTCATGGCAAAGATACTGAGCAGGTTGCCAGATCCTTCTCCAGTGGACTGCCAAATGTCTGACCACCTTGTGTAACCCCACATGGTATAGCTCACAGCTTCATTGAGGTACACAAGCCCCTTCACCACGACAAGGTAGTATCCTCTCTTTGACTCTCTCTCTGGCCGCCTCTCTCTCTCTCCCTGTCCCGTCCCTCTCGCTCTGTCCCGTCCCTCTCGCTCTGTCCCGTCTGTCCCGTCCCTCTCGCTCTCTCTCCCTGTCCCGTCCCTCTCGCTCTGTCCCGTCTGTCCCGTCCCTCTCTCCCTCTCTGTCCCGTCTGTCCCGTCCCTCTCTCCCTCTCTGTCCCGTCCCTCTCTCCCTCTCTGTCCCGTCTGTCCCGTCCCTCTCTCCCTCTCTGTCCCGTCCCTCTCTCCCTCTCTGTCTCGTCTGTCCCGTCCCTCTCTCCCTCTCTGTCCCGTCTGTCCCGTCCCTCTCTCCCTCTCTCCCCCGTCTGTCCCGTCCCTCTCTCCCTCTCTGTCCCGTCTGTCCCGTCCCTCTCTCCCTCTCTGTCCCGTCCCTCTCTCCCTCTCTGTCCCGTCTGTCCCGTCCCTCTCTCCCTCTCTGTCCCGTCCCTCTCTCCCTCTCTGTCCCGTCCCTCTCTCCCTCTCTGTCCCGTCCCTCTCTCCCTCTCTGTCCCGTCTCTCTCTCCCTCTCTGTCCCGTCTCTCTCTCCCTCTCTGTCCCGTCTCTCTCTCCCTCTCTGTCCCGTCTCTCTCTCCCTCTCTGTCCCGTCTGTCCCGTCCCTCTCTCCCTCTCTGTCCCGTCTGTCCCGTCCCTCTCTCCCTCTCTGTCCCGTCTGTCCCGCTTCTGCGTCTCTCCCTGTCCCGTCCCTCTCGCTCTGTCCCGTCCCTCTCGCTCTGTCCCGTCTGTCCCGTCCCTCTCGCTCTCTCTCCCTGTCCCGTCCCTCTCGCTCTGTCCCGTCTGTCCCGTCCCTCTCTCCCTCTCTGTCCCGTCTGTCCCGTCCCTCTCTCCCTCTCTGTCCCGTCCCTCTCTCCCTCTCTGTCCCGTCTGTCCCGTCCCTCTCTCCCTCTCTGTCCCGTCCCTCTCTCCCTCTCTGTCTCGTCTGTCCCGTCCCTCTCTCCCTCTCTGTCCCGTCTGTCCCGTCCCTCTCTCCCTCTCTCCCCCGTCTGTCCCGTCCCTCTCTCCCTCTCTGTCCCGTCTGTCCCGTCCCTCTCTCCCTCTCTGTCCCGTCCCTCTCTCCCTCTCTGTCCCGTCTGTCCCGTCCCTCTCTCCCTCTCTGTCCCGTCCCTCTCTCCCTCTCTGTCCCGTCCCTCTCTCCCTCTCTGTCCCGTCCCTCTCTCCCTCTCTGTCCCGTCTCTCTCTCCCTCTCTGTCCCGTCTCTCTCTCCCTCTCTGTCCCGTCTCTCTCTCCCTCTCTGTCCCGTCTCTCTCTCCCTCTCTGTCCCGTCTGTCCCGTCCCTCTCTCCCTCTCTGTCCCGTCTGTCCCGTCCCTCTCTCCCTCTCTGTCCCGTCTGTCCCGCTTCTGCGTCTCTCTCTGTCCCGCCTCTGCGTCTCTCTCTCTCTCTCTCTCTCTCTCTCTTCAGCCTCTGCGTCTCTCTCTCTCTCTCTTCAGCCTCTGCGTCTCTCTCTCTCTCTCTTCAGCCTCTGCGTCTCTCTCTCTCTCTCTTCAGCCTCTGCGTCTCTCTCTCTCTCTCTTCAGCCTCTGCGTCTCTCTCTCTCTCTCTTCAGCCTCTGCGTCTCTCTCTCTCTCTCTTCTGCCTCTGCGTCTCTCTCTGTCTCTGTCTCTGCCTCTGCCTCTCTCTCTCTGCCTCTGCCTCTCTCTGCCTCTGCCTGTCTCTGCCTCTGCCTGTCTCTGCCTCTCTCTGTCTCTGCCTCTGCCTGTCTCTGCCTCTCTCTGCCTCTGCCTCTGCCTCTGCCTCTGCCTCTGCCTCTGCCTCTGCCTCTGCCTCTCTCTCTCTATCTCTGCCTCTCTCTCTCTCTCTCTCTCTCTCTCTCTCTCTCTCTCTCTGTCTCTGCCTCTCTCTGTCTCTGCGTCTCTCTCTCTCTCTCTTCAGTCTCTGCGTCTCTCTCTCTCTCTCTTCAGCCTCTGCGTCTCTCTCTCTCTCTCTTCAGTCTCTGCGTCTCTCTCTCTCTCTCTTCAGCCTCTGCGTCTCTCTCTCTCTCTCTTCTGCCTCTGCGTCTCTCTCTGTCTCTGTCTCTGCCTCTGCCTCTCTCTCTCTGCCTCTGCCTCTCTCTGCCTCTGCCTGTCTCTGCCTCTGCCTGTCTCTGCCTCTGCCTGTCTCTGCCTCTGCCTGTCTCTGCCTCTGCCTCTGTCTCTGCCTCTCTCTGTCTCTGCGTCTCTCTCTCTCTCTCTTCAGTCTCTGCGTCTCTCTCTCTCTCTCTTCAGCCTCTGCGTCTCTCTCTCTCTCTCTTCAGTCTCTGCGTCTCTCTCTCTCTCTCTTCAGCCTCTGCGTCTCTCTCTCTCTCTCTTCTGCCTCTGCGTCTCTCTCTGTCTCTGTCTCTGCCTCTGCCTCTCTCTCTCTGCCTCTGCCTGTCTCTGCCTCTGCCTGTCTCTGCCTCTGCCTGTCTCTGCCTCTGCCTGTCTCTGCCTCTGCCTCTGCCTCTGTCTCTGCCTCTCTCTGTCTCTGCGTCTCTCTCTCTCTCTCTTCAGTCTCTGCGTCTCTCTCTCTCTCTCTTCAGCCTCTGCGTCTCTCTCTCTCTCTCTCTTCTGCCTCTGCGTCTCTCTCTGTCTCTGTCTCTGCCTCTGCCTCTCTCTCTCTGCCTCTGCCTCTCTCTGCCTCTGCCTGTCTCTGCCTCTCTCTGTCTCTCTCTGTCTCTGTCTCTGCCTCTCTCTGTCTCTGCCTCTCTCTGTCTCTGCCTCTCTCTGTCTCTGCCTCTCTCTGTCTCTGCCTCTCTCTGTCTCTGCCTCTCTCTGTCTCTGCCTCTCTCTGTCTCTGCCTCTCTCTGTCTCTGCCTCTCTCTCTCTCTCTGCCTCTCTCTCTCTCTCTGTCTCTGCCTCTCTCTCTCTCTCTGTCTCTGCCTCTCTCTCTCTCTCTGTCTCTGCCTCTCTCTCTCTCTCTGTCTCTGCCTCTCTCTCTCTCTCTCTCTCTCTCTGTCTCTGCCTCTCTCTCTCTCTCTCTGCCTCTCTCTGCCTCTCTCTGTCTCTCTGCCTCTCTCTGTCTCTGCCTCTCTCTGTCTCTGCCTCTCTCTGTCTCTGCCTCTCTCTGTCTCTGCCTCTCTCTGTCTCTGCCTCTCTCTGTCTCTGCCTCTCTCTCTCTCTCTGTCTCTGCCTCTCTCTCTCTCTCTCTGTCTCTGCCTCTCTCTCTCTCTCTCTGTCTCTGCCTCTCTCTCTCTCTGCCTCTCTCTGCCTCTCTCTCTCTCTCTCTGCCTCTCTCTGCCTCTCTCTGCCTCTCTCTGTCTCTCTCTGCCTCTCTCTGTCTCTCTCTGCCTCTCTCTGTCTCTCTCTGCCTCTCTCTGTCTCTCTCTGCCTCTCTCTGTCTCTCTCTGCCTCTCTCTGCCTCTCTCTGCCTCTCTCTGCCTCTCTCTGCCTCTCTCTGCCTCTCTTTGCCTCTCTCTGCCTCTCTCTGTCTCTCTCTGTCTCTCTCTGTCTCTCTCTGTCTCTCTCTGTCTCTCTCTGTCTCTGCCTCTCTCTGTCTCTGCCTCTCTCTCTCTCTGTCTCTGCCTCTCTCTCTCTCTCGGTCTCTGCCTCTCTCTCTCTCTCTCTCTCTCTCTCTCTCTCTCTCTCTCGGTCTCTGCCTCTCTCTCTCTCTCTGCCCTCATACAAATACCCAAGATGGGCAGATCATAGCATAGAGATTAGACAAGAGGAACTTGCAACCCACTGCAGTATCTTTGCCATAAAAACCATATGGATGCGCACAACCACAAGATGTGCCCGGCATGCTGCGATCCATAGGGTCATGGAGAGTCGGACACGACTGAACAACAAAAACAAAATTATTCTATCAAGTTCTGCTACTTCTAAACACTTTTTAACATTGACAGCTCAAAATACAGATCTACGAATCCTGTAGAGCCACAAAATGTTCCCGGCTTAATAACTGCAAGGATCGGATTTTAAGCAAGAAAGAACATCTATTCATGGAAAGAAAATTGAAGCCGATATGAATCTACTTGAAGTTAATGCCTCATCAAGCATAGGGGCAATCTATTCCTAACTTAAATTAACATATATTCATTAGGTAAATTAAACATGACACCTCGAGTGCTTTGCCTGGAAAGTATTATCATACAAATGGAATTGATGCAATGAAAAAAAAAGCAAAAATGATAAACACGATGAGAAGGGTTGATGGGTTGGGACGGGTGCATCATTCCTGTGTAAAAATTATATTTATGAATTGTATTTTATGAATAAAGTTCTAAACTGGATAATGTCAACACAATGTACGTTCCTGGCACTGGATAATATCAACATTTAAAGGCCCACTGTGGTCATATTTTCTATATGGCCTTTTGAATAACTAGACTTGATACAGGGCAAAATAAATAAGTATATAAATAGGATCTTTCCTGTTGGCTGGCCACGCACAGTGGCGGCCAACGGCCACTAGGTGGAGCGGTCAAGATGTGAATTTCTTGCCAGTGTAAAGTTTATAATCTGCCAATATCCTAAAACCTACCACCTAAACCCTGACCCTAGCACCTAACCATAACAACTAACCCTAGCACCTAACCCTAGCATGTAACCCTAACCCCTAGCACATAACAACTGACCCTAGCACCTAACCCCTGGCCCTAGCACCTCTCACCTTACCATAGGATTTAACCCTAACACTTATCCCTTAACCTTACCCTAACAAGTAGACATTACAACTAACCCTAACACCTAGCCCTAGCATGCAACCCTAGCCCCTAACCCTAGCATGCAACCCTAGCATGCAACCCTAGCATGCAACCCTAGCATGCAACCCTAGCACCTAACCCTAGCATGCAACCCTAGCACCTAACCCTAGCATGCAACCCTAGCATGCAACCCTAGCACCTAACCCTAGCATGCAACCCTTACAACAAACGCTATCACCTAATACCTAACCCTAACACCGAACCCTAGAACATACCCCATAAACCTAGCACCTAACCCTAACAAACCCTAGCACCTAACCCTAACACCTAACCCTAGCACCTAACCCTTACCCCTAAACACCTAACCCCTAACCATAAGAAAATCACTAAAAAAGTGGCCACACTCCTAGTGCTTGTGGCCAGCCAATAGGAAAGGCACTATAAATAAATAATCCAACCTTTATAGTGTATACTTTTCTGTGCAGTTATTCTTATCCCAGGCATGCTTAAAGTCATTAGCTGGGTTTGACCTCACAGGAAGCCTATCCAACTTACCTATAAAATAATAGTTTCACACAATACCCCTACATTTTCTTCCTGGTTTCCAACTTCACATCATGACCTCTTGTTTTTGCATTCCTGTTTTTTTTGAGGATTTTTATTATGTTTTGTCTTTTAGACCCTAGTTTGAACAGTTTTCAACTTAATATCTTTTTTTAGATACAACTGCCAACTCACTCAGTGACACCTTCTTCCCTATCCATGGATCCTTCACAAAGCAGCTCCCCTGCCCAAGAAGACTTCCCATATCAGCTCCCCTACTCAAAACCCCTTCCCAAAGCAGCTCCAGTACACCCTCAATACCGCCACTATGGTGGAGATAGAGAATGGAGGTCCCAGGAGACGAGGTGTGCGGACAGGACAAAACAGGATGGAATGGCTGATGTCACCACATAATAACCACAATAATAACACAAATCTAATGTCCTTTGGTGTGTTCATTCACCCAGTGAGAAAGAGGCCCGTACTCTTCCCAGACTAGGGTGCAGATGTTACGAGTCGAAATCCTATTCCTGCAGACTCCTTGAGAAGTTCAGTTATTTTGTCAACGGTTGGCCGTCAAAATCAGGACAAATAGCACAATTTGCTGGAAAGGAGGAAGATACTGAACTGGTGCCAGACGGCAGGTAGCTCTGGGATGTGCCCGGCGGCAGGTAGCTCTGGGATGTGCCCGGCGGCAGGTAGCTCTTGGGATGTGCCCGGCGGCAGGTAGCTCTGGGATGTGCCCGGCGGCAGGTAGCTCTGGGAGGTGCCCGGCGGCAGGTAGCTTTGGGAGGTGCCCGGCGGCAGGTAGCTCTGGGATGTGCCCGGCGGCAGGTAGCTCTGGGAGGTGCCCGGCGGCAGGTAGCTTTGGGAGGTGCCCGGCGGCAGGTAGCTCTGGGAGGGGCCCGGCGGCAGGTAGCTCTGAAAGGGGCCCGGCGGCAGGTAGCTATGGTAGGTACCAGACAGAAGATTTGCCACCTGCATCTGACCCCATGACTAAGTAATAAAGAACAAAACCAGGTAGCTCTGGGATATGCCCGGCGGCAGGTAGCTCTGGGAGGTGCCCGGGGGCAGGTAGCTCTGGGAGGTGCCCGGCGGCAGGTAGCTCTCGGAGGTGCCCGGCGGCAGGTAGCTCTCGGAGGTGCCCGGCGGCAGGTAGCTCTGGGAGGTGCCCGGCGGCAGGTAGCTCTGGGAGGGGCCCGGCGGCAGGTAGCTCTGGGAGGGGCCCGGCGGCAGGTAGCTCTGGGAGGGGCCCGGCGGCATGTAGCTCTGAACGGGGCCCGGCGGCAGGTAGCTCTGAACGGGGCCCGGCGGCAGGTAGCTCTGAACGGGGCCCAGCGGCAGTTAGCTCTGAACGGGGCCGGCGGCAGGTAGCTCTGGTAGGTACCAGCCAGTCATGGGGTCAGTTGCAGGTGGCAAAGTAATAAAGAACAAAACCCCCCACTGCCAAATCCATTACCACAAATTATGACCATCAACCGGTATAGACAAAAATAACATAAGTGAATGTATTCTGTGAGAAAAATAATAATATTAAAAAATAATAAAATTAGAAAAAGAATATTAAAAAAAGAAAACAAGAAAAAGATACCATGTTAAGAAAAAAAGGGTAAAGGCATAATAAAACAACCATTGTCCATAGTGATCACAAGTAAACTGGGAAAATAATCTGTTGCAAAGAGACTTACAATAAAAAGGGAATGAGGATTCAATACAATATTACAAGTCAGCTCATTTAAACGACCTTTTGGTCATATTAAATGGAATGACCATATACAAGGTCCAATAATGTAAATTAAATCATAGCGGACTAAAGCACCTGTTATGTATGTATATATATATATATATATATATATATATATATATATATATATATATATATATTCCAAATATTGTTATACCACAAAAACAATAAAAGCAATTAAAACATAACTTTTATCACTGCTATAAAAACAAATGAAACAAAACCTAAATGCTAAGCACTAGGAGAGCCTTCGGCGCGAACCAGTAACAAGCCGTTAGATCTGGACAAAAATAAATATTTGACCAACACTCACGTTAAAAACAGATATGTCTAGAAGTGCCATATATATTTCATCAGCCATGGAGCTCTGCACTATATAAAAGACTTAAATTTGAGTCGAACAGCAGTTCGGCACATGTAAGCGTCTTTCTCAAAGACAGGGCTGATAGTCAGGTGGCAGACAAATGAAAAATGCAGGCCATGGTTAAAATACGTGAAGAGGATGGGTAAAAAAAACAAAACAGAACGATAATGACTGAGCAATGAGGCTCAGTCTAAT
>CM050175.1:52929291-52986791 GCA_027410445.1 Discoglossus pictus
GATGCAAAGCAAATAATGGGCAGCTTAGTCCCTGGCTGCTAAGGGGAGATACAGCTGGGTCTCTGCGTCTCATTGTAGGTCACTGGTTTACTCATTTTGGGCCGGTGCTTGTCATAAACCATCAAGCGCGGTAATTAAAAGGGAGGATGTTGTACTATACTGATATAAACGGATGGATTTAAACTTACCTTTTAGCTTTATTGTGTCTGGGGCTGGCATCCCACTCGAATATTTTTGCCATGAAACCATGTGGATAAGCACAACCAGATACACAGACAGATGTGCCTGGCCATATGGTCACCAAGAGTCAGACATGACTGAAGGACTGCACAACAGCAAAAGCAACAACCCCTTTCACACACATAATATTAATACCAAAAGTACCATAGATTCCTCCAGGGTCCAACAAAGTTATCAGCATTTATCTTTTATAATTAAAATAACTAACTATGAATTTACCTATAAATAAACCCATAAATAAAAAGCAACTTTATAGAATTAAATACCAAAGTTGGGCATGTCCTGTTATCTGCCCACCAGGGCAGAGAAATGCAATGACCAGCAGGTAGCGTGCCAAGACATTGCATAAATTGTTCTTAGGGTTAAGGTTAGGGTTAGGCTTAGGGTAGTGGCAGATTATAAAGCATATCTGTCACTACCCTAACCCAACTCTAAGAGCAAATTCACAATGCGATGTGACACGCCACCTGCTGGCCGCTGCACGCCACTGCCCTGGTGGGAAAATAACAGGAATGAACCCTGAGTCCTTTACTAAAATAGACACTGACATTTTTATCCAGTTAAAAAAAAAAAAAAAACTAGCGTGAAATGTCATTTATGTAAACAGCACAGTTTTAAGCAAACACTTCTAAATTGCCTTGAACTGGTGATAGCCATTTAAGCAAAAAATTAGCTGCTGCTGACAAGTGTGAGAAAAACAAATGTATTATGTCAACAGATTAAATTAGCGAAGAGTTTGACACAAGTTTTACTGGCAGAACGGAAAAAAAATAACTTGACAAGATGTGTTTTGTTCACAGTTTGTTCTTTATTAGTGAAGATTGCTTCAGCTGCAAAGGAGCAACATGTATCATCAGTGGGCTATGTCTGCAAGCAAAAACATGGAGCCCGATTCAATTTAGCAATCTTAGGTTGCTGGAGCCCGTACGTGAGGCTGTAAGTTAATTTGCTATTCAATTGGGGTCTTTTTGCCGTCTCCAAACGGTTTACGGGCTTGAAAACTTTGCGGTTGTTAATCCCGGAACTTACAGCCTCCCGATGCCTTTGATCTTTCTCATCCGCAAGAGTTACAATCGCTAAAAATCTCAAATCGCTAATCAATTGCTACAATTCGCCAAGGCCGCAAATGGTTTCACACCCGTAAGTGGCAAATGTAGGAGAAAATCCTACGAGTGCCGCAGCACTGTCCCCTGTCTGTAAAAGCAAATAAAAAAATCAATACTGCGCTGTAAATGACGGAGAAAGCGATGACAGACATTAGAATGAATTGCACAACAGTCTAAAGCTGGTAAATCAGCAATCAAAAACATTCATTTCGGGGTTATAATTGATCGTGGGAATCAATGAGTTAATACATATCAGGCCACCCACATGGACTAGAACAGTATTGGCATTCATTTTTATTATTTTGTATTTAGCGATTTTGCGAGTCCCATCACATATCGGACCCCCCGAACCCAATTGATTGACATGTAACCTTCCTCTTAGACTGACATAATAATGACGGTCTCATTTTCTATTGGCTGTTTCTAAATGGGTGGTTATGGTCTTGCTTAATTGATCATGATCACGCTCTGAAATGCTACATACTAGTGCATAGTTTACGCCTTCGGCTTTCGGACCCTAACTTGCGGACCTGTTCAATTGAATAGCACCGGAATCGGAGACGAACAGGAGCCCGCAGACATATGGCCTGTATCCCACGAGATGCGGGCTTCTAATTGAATCGGCCTCATGGTTATTATAATTTAGGTTTTTTGTTTGCATTATTTCATTTATTAATCCTCTTTAGTAGGTTTCACCTGCTATAGAAGTGTTTTGTATTTATACAAATGGGTTTGTATATATACACACTTAGTGCCCTTCCCTCCGTAAGACCCCTTCCCTTAACAGCACTGTCACAACCTGTATGTTGAATGGGGTATGATAGGAGACTTTTGCCCAAACCGCTCCCCACAGGTATGACTGGTTTGTTTTACCTCTTTCAGCCCTTAGGTTAGACTGAGAGATGTCTGTAGTCTTGTGTATCATAAAGATCTTTCTAAGTTCTGAAAATAACTTACTCCAGGAACCAGCATCAATAACCAAATTCACACTTTAATTATGTGAACCAGTATAACAACTTTATTACTGAGACCATCAGACATATTTATACCACATTCTAGCAACAACAGACCTATCAATTTAAATGTGCATCCATGGTTACACCCAGTCACAATCTAGCTCACATTATCAGCTCTGCCTGCCAGTCTAAGATAATCACCCATTGTTTTCCCTTTCCACTGCTGTATTCTTGGTAGGGGGCAATTACATACAATAGGCCTGGAGACACCAGGCTGAGGCTTGTGATAAATAGAGAGAGATACTGGTGTCATGTGACTCCTAGGGGTCAATTATCCCCCTAATCTTGTTAATATGGGACTAGTCCATTTCTATGAAATATTGGGCATATACAATATTTCCCTTGTAAGTGCTAGCCCCCCAAAGCACATCACAGGCATACATTCCATCACTCTCATCATGTTCATATACACACCCCAACTATAAACATGGGTACCACAGTATGGGCCCTGTGACACCCAGGCAACTTTAAACAGGCATGACAACACAAATCACAATATCCCCAATGTTAACCCATCTCAGTGGGTCCCTTTCCCCTGGCACAATACGCCTATCTTATAAGGCTGAGGGGTGCCTTGGCATGCTTCAGCCATGACAAGCACTCCTTCCTAGGCTATTTCCCATAGCTGCCCCCCCCCCTTACTTGAAGCACATATATATATATATATATATATATATATATATATATATATATATATACACACATTTACTATCTCTACATAGCAGCCAGTTCCTCTCAGCAGCCATATTCACATAGCACCCAGTACTTCTCAGCACACACCCCTCTTAACATCCATCCCTACACAGCACCCAGTCCTTTCTGCAGCTATCTCTTCTCAGGATCTATCTCAGAGATACCATTTCCTTGTACTTTGCGGTCATCCAGCCCTTGTTCACTCTCTCTCACCTCTTCCTTGATACATATCCCCAGCATGTTGTACTGCTCCACACTTCCACCAGTTGGAGCTTCAGTAGAAATGCTTTACAGAAAAAAAAACAATGAAATAAAAAACAAACAAAAAAAAAAACACAGTGCTGGATCCTGGTGCATTGCACCACCTGCACCATTGGTAGCTCCGCCCTGTGTGTGTGTTATATATATATATATATATATATACACACACACTATATATAGTAAATAAAAAGTACATTTGTGTTAACATTTTAACGTCTACGGTTATTACACTGCATTCTGGAAAGTGACATGCAAATGTGCCCACAGAGCCTTCACTCTAGTAATCCAATACCTACTGTATTGCAGCTTTAAGCAAACCCCAAGATGAATTATGCACAAGCCAGGAAACCTACCCACAGACAGCTGTTTTGAGGTTAATGCCTCTTATCAGAGTGGGGCCTGTTCCTAGATTGTGTAGTGGATTTTATGAAGAGGTAGTTTATCACAACAATCATTTAATTTATGGTGGACAAAAGCGATAGCAGCCTCCACCGTACAGTAAATAAGTACTGTAGTACATTTGAACATCTAAAATAATAATCAAAAAAATAAATAGAAATACAGTTATTGCACTGCATTCTGGGAACATGTACTATATATAACTATATGGCATCATTTGGGATTCCCTGCCCCGGCCAGAAGAATGAGCAGGAATGCAGTGCAAGTGTTAGTGAGGCAGAGGGAGGACCATGGGTGGATTGTCAGGGTGGGGTGGGGGGGCATAGGCACAAATTAGTAAATTAAAGAAAAGATTGACAAAACTAATTAATAATGAGATTTGAAATCTGCCCAAGTTCCGTTCTTTACAGCCGTCTGTGGCCCTTTAAATAGCACAAGCAATTATTCATAAGGCACCATATTGTCCGTCCTCTCACACACGGTCTAATATAAGAGATACAGCTTACAAAATGTTTCACGCTATAAAATACTTAAGAGCTTATGTCAACAAACCATGTTTTAATCAAGATTCAAACTACTTATCTAATTACAGCTCGTCAGTATGATGAACGAGGAAAATCTATCAAAGTTTTACGCCTGTAGTTAAAGGATTTTAGTTTTATTTCCGTTTGTGGAAAACCCATATATTTATATATTTATATTCAACGACAAATCTGATTAGCACTAGCAAAAATGTTACAGTTTTGACCAAAAAAAAGCAACTTAGTATGAAAAAGGTGCAGTGGATGATATGAGTTTGTACTTTATGAATTATGCAAACTGTCACTTTACCGTGACAGCTGCTTTCACTCCCGTGATAAAATCTTCTATATTCTGCGGTATTTGGGTCAAACTACAACTTAGTGCAACCTTTCTGTTTTTGCAGTTTTACTTTGAACTGTTCATCAAAAGTTTAAGTAGCCACAAAGTTCTTGTAAGTATTGCTTTATTGGGTTGAGCCAGTCGGGGGCCGTGCACTTATCTAACAGCAAGACCTCCACATAACCAAACACAACACAATTATGTATTAAAAAACTTTTTTTTTAATTAATCAGTTTTTTCGCTTTTCAGATGATATTAAGAAATTGTACAAACCAAAGTCAGATAATCCTTTAGTCCATCCAATTGGTAGCTGCAGCTCTGGGTTCCTGCTGTGATTCTAGATGAGGTGGCATTTCAGCCATGCCCTCTTGTTATCGTTATCAAAGGGATGCGGTAGTAGCAGTCACTGTCACAATATCTCTGCAGGTTTCACCCATATCTCTACGTGTTTCATGCATATCTCTAACCATTTCCTCTATATCGCTATCATTTCACCCACATCTCTGCGATTTTCAACCATATATCTGTGTGTTTCACCCATATCCCTATGCATTTCCCTTATATCTGTATGATTTTCCCCTATATCTATGCATTTCATCCCTACTGTATCTCTATATATATTTCACCCATATCTCTATGCATTTCACCCATATCTCCAGGGCCGGATCTACCTTTTTGGAGCTCCTAGGCAGTGAAGTGGAGGAGGCCCTGCGAGTGAGTACGCAAGTTATGCACAGACAAATTCTTGCCTTTTCTGTGCATGTAAGTTCCTTTTCCTGTTGTGACTCTTGTTCTAGGTGGTTACCCCCTAGTAGCCAGTTTATGAACGGCAGCATTTAAATTTTTTTTAAGCCAGAGAATTTTTTTTTTTTTTTTAAGTTTCACCCCTCACAGGGAAGCGCCCCTAGGCGGCTACCTAGTCTGCCTAGTGGGTAATCCAGCCATACATATCTCTATGCATTTCCACTATATCTCTATATGGTTCACCCATATCTCTAAGCATTTCCACTAGATCTGTATGCATTTCACCTATATCTCTGCACGTTTCACCCATATCTCTATGTGTTTCAGCCATATAAATGGCTTCTTCTAATTGATAAGGGCAACGATAATGTCATCATGATGCAACGTCACCACAAACTCATTTCTACCATGCTCAGTGTACCTATCTAATTGTTGATTCATTCATGTTCAAATCCTTTAGATTGTAAGTTTGCGAGTTTTCAATCTTGCAAGGTGCTTTGGACCCCAGATTCTAAATTCATAGACAGGCCCTCCATTCTTTTCCATCTGTTAATGCTGCCATTGTTTTTGCCTGGATTGTAACCCTTTTATAACGCTACGGAACATGTTGCTGGGTTACAAATACATTATAATAATAAAAATCATGAGCATATAGAGGCAGCATGCCAGGTACATCTTTTGTCTGGTTCTGCTTATCCATGTGGTTTTCTTGGCAAAGATATTGAAGTGGGTTGTCAGTTCCTTCTCCAGTGGACTGCAATTTGTCTGATTTCTCTGCTTTGACCTCCCCACCTTGGGTGACCCTACATACAGCTCATTGCTTCACTGAGATGCACAAGCCCCTTAAAAAATTAACATTTTTGTTCTGTAATACATTAAAGGTCCGCTGTAGTCTAAAACTTTGTATGATGCATTTAAAATGACATGTTTTATATATTACTAAAAGTTTGTTTTACATGTAAAATAAATATATAAAAAAAAAAAATTATATTAATTTAAGAAAATGACAGAAACTGATAAATAAGACAATGTGTTTGATCCGCTCTTTATTTTACAAGTGAGTTCATGGGTAACCTGTTAATCATGCTTCTTATCTCATCACATTCAATTAAATGGGAACACATGCACAATGAGTTGCAGTTCAGACCTCCATAAGATTTATGATCAATTTGTTTGCTATAATCAGGACAGGGAAGGAGAAAACTATCCTGAAGTGTCTCAATTTAATGCAATTTATCTACACTACTGTTGTTGTCCAGTCCTTCAGTTGTGTCCGACTTTCGGTCAATATATGAATGCAGCATGTCAAGCACATCTGTCTGTGTTTATCCATATGGGTTTCTTTGTAAAGATACTGGAGTGGGTTGCCAGTTCCTTCTCCAATGGACCGTGATTTGTCTGGCCACTCTACTATGAACAGTCCATCTTGGGTTACCCTACATGGTATAGCTCACAGCTTCACCTAAGTACACAAGCCCCTTCACTATGACAAGGTAGTGATCCAGAAGGGGATCTACACTATAGATCACTTATTTTTCATAGAAAAATATACATTTTGCAATGTTTAAAATATGATCTTTTTACTGCATGATAGACAATTCTGTACTATAGTCAGGGGCGGATCTACCAGTGATGCAGTGCACTACGGCCCTCCTCTGTGAGGGCCAAATGCTGTGCAATTTTTTTTTTTGTGTAGTGTAGGGTCCCTCCAGACTGTTTAAATATGAGCGTTTCTACTGAAGCTCCAAAAGGTGGCAGTGTGGAGCAGTTCAGCACTCTGGTGATGTATATCAGGGAAGAAGGTAAAGGAGCAAGTGCTGCAAAGTGGCAGCAAAGTACAGAGGGTATGGGTTATGTGAGGGAGGAAGAGGAAGCATATAGTGATGCGTACTATGTAAGGTGGGTGCGGAGAGCAGTTGGGAGCTGTGCGGGGATGGGTGATGAGAGGGGATGGCTGCTTACAAGGACTGGGTGGAGATGAATGCCAAGAGGGTTGGTGCTGTGGGGGGTGATGTATATATATTTTTGAAAGGGGTTTTGGGGGTGGAGCAGAATTGGGTAAGGGTCTTGGGAAAGTTTGCTGTTATGGAATGCAGGCTTTGGGAGGGTAGCAGTTATGAGAAGAGGTCTGGGGGGGGGAGCACTGAGTGATTTCGTTCAGGCGGGGCAAAGCGCAAAACACTTTTATAACCCCCCTGAAGAGGCCACAGAACTTATTTTCGCACCAGGGCCCTCCATTCTCTACCTCCGCCACTGACTACAGTGACCCTTTAATTCCCATTTTTTGTTGTAATATAAGTCTGTCCTTCATCAGACCTCGGTCGGTAAATCTCGTTTTTTTGTATCTTACTCTTTTGTGCGGCACAACTAAACTCTGCAGACAGCAAGATTCAGAATCATAAACAAGACAAGCAGATGAACGCTAGAAATAACTCCTGGTTTTGGAAATAAACCCTCCGCTTTATTTTTAAAACTCAGGCAAAGCTTTTCCAGCATTCAGTTCCAGAATTGGAGACGCACTAATAGTGAGAATCAGCCCTGCCAGCAGATCCCTTGTGCCAGAGTATTGTTCAGGAGTTTGATTTCTACAAATAGAAAACTATAGAAAGTCAAAATCAAACTTGGTGCCTAACACCTTCCTTAAGTGACTGCAACATTGAATAAATGTACATTGCAACATTGAATAAATGTACTTTCAAAACTCTAATTTGTCATCTTGGTTACTCAAATCATGCCAGATGCATTAAACTCCATGGTTCACGATATATACATATGTATACATTTATCCAATATCACATCTTAGGCAAAGGGATAGTAGTAGATCAGTTGAAAAAAATACTATATCCTGAGGAGTTACTCACATCACATGCTCTTGTAGAACCTCTGTAATTCAAAAGCTACAGAATGTTTTTTTTGTTTTAGTGTGTGTGCCCCCTCCACTGTAGTTGACATGCGCTCACCTCCAATTGGTGTGGGCTCTACTCCAGTTAGCATTCATTTTCCTCCAGTTGGCGTGTGTTCTCCTCCAGTGACCATGCGCTCACCTCCAGTTGGCATGTGTTCTATTCCAGTTGGCACTCATTTTACTCCAGTGGACATGTGCTCACCTCTAGTCAGTGTGCGCTCTATTCCAGTTGACATGAGCTCACCTCCAGTTGGCATACTCTTTCTGCTCCATTTGGCACTCATTCTACTCCAGTGACCATGCTCTCACTTGCAGTTGGCATGTGTTCTACTCCAGTTGGCACTCATTCTACTCCAGTGGACATGTGCTCACACCTAGTCGGTGTGTGCTCTATTCCAGTTGGCATGCGCTCACCTCCATTTGGTGCGGGCTCTACTCCAGTTAGCACTCATTTTCCTCCAGTTGGTGTGTGTTCTCCTCCAGTGACCATGCGCTCACGTCCAGTTGGCATGTGTTCTACTCCAGTTGGCACTCATTTTCCTCCAGTTGGTGTGTGTTCTCCTCCAGTGACCATGCTCTCACCTCTAGTTGGCATGTGTTCTATTCCAGTTGGCACTCATTCTACTCCAGTGGACATGTGCTCACCTCTAGTCAGTGTGTGCTCTATTCCAGTTGACATGAGCTCACCTCCAGTTGGCATACTCTCTCTGCTCCAGTTGGCACTCATTCTACTCCAATGGACATGCACTTGCCTCCAATTGGCGTGCCCCCTACTCCTGTTGGCTCTCATTCTCCTCCATTTGACATGCACTCACCTCCATTTGGCATTTATTCTACTCCAGTAGACATGTGCTCACCTCTAGTGGGTGTGCTATATTCCAGTTGACATGCACTCATCTCCAGTTGGCACTCATTCTGCTCTAGTTGGCATGTGTTCACCTCCAGTTGGTGTGGACTTCCTTTCATATCTGACACTAAACAGCTGCCACACTCCTGGCTTTTCACCATATATACACATATATATTCCAGACCATAAGTTCATCTATAGTTCCTATTCGCCAACTGCTTGGAGCTTGGGATATATACACTGGTATACTTGAAGTGTTTGACTAAAAGTAAAGTCTGTTTGGAAAGGCATGTGTTTATCAGAAATACTTTATGACACCCAATCAATTTAAGAGATCATCCAAGTGGGTGAGAGGTGGAAGTCACTGTAGCGAAATGTTTTGTTTTCTGCCTCGATGGGACCAATGTGTCGCCGTCGCCCAGCGCGCTTCACACTTCTCATCCGGCATTCTTTCTTAATGGCTTCACATCCTATGTCAATTATCATTATTTCTGTCCAATTTTCTCTGTGAAGTCACTTGGACACAGATCAATGCATCTTACTGTCTTTTTATGGTGTAGTAACATTACATACTGACAGCTGGAAAACTTAATTGGTCCAGTGACAGAAAATGCAATGACTATTCAGAGTCACTTATTCCATCTGACCTTGCTTATAAATGGAAGGTAAGTGCTCATTTACTTTCCAACATTGAATATACAAAGATGAAAGACACACCGTCATTTAACTGATATCTTTAGACAAAACTGAACAGACCTCCCCTATAATTCCCCATGAAAAAAGTATATTGCTCAAATGTCTCAATTTCGAAACAAAAATCAGCATCATCTATAGAAAAACTAAAGGGAAAAAATGGTAAAATACATGGAAAATTGAATATTTATTTATAAGTTAAAGCAAAAATGTCACTTGCTTGTGAGTATGTAGCAAACTACCTGTGGTCCAGTGGTTTGGATTTGGTGCTTTCCCTGCTGTGACCTGGGTTCAATTCCAGTGGTCACACAATCGTGAAACCATGCAGGGTTGGGCCTGGTCAGTACTTGGATGGAAACTACCTAGGAATACCAGGAGCTGTATTAAGTGGCCCACTGGCAACCCAATGCAGTATAACTTCCATAAAAAAACTAAGTGGATCAGCATGATCATGGACATAAAGATGTGCCTGGTGTGGATCTATGAGGACACAGGGAGTCAGACAAGACTGAACGACACTAATTAATATTAGCAATGAATATAAAAACATTTTTAGAAGAAAAAAAAATCTGAATTTGTTTATGAATAGAGGATTCCATCTTGTCCTTGCTGCATCACTTTCTTAGAACACGTCCACAAGAGCTTGTTTTTTTTTTTTATCAGGGGAATTATGGGTAGTGGACGGGTGAGGAGGATTTGTTTATTAATTTCACATGACGGAAGTTTACACCCCCTCACCAGGCCCACAAGCAGCCAAATTTGCATCAATAGATGCAAGCACAGCTCTCCAGAAATGTAAATGCCCCGCTCACACACATAATTTCCCTCAATGTACCATGGATTACTCCAGAGTCCAGCAAAGGCATCAAAAAATATTTTTTTCTAACTAAAATCTATCTTAATGATTTCCACCTCCCTAAAATATAATCTTAATCAGACTGAGACATATTTTTGCTTTTTGTAAAGTGTTCTTTTAAACAACTCAATAGACAAATATGTAAATACATACCAATTAAGGATTTTAAATACAAATGTATTATATAAACATTCTGGGACATACAGGGAGTGCAGAATTATTAGGCAAGTTGTATTTTTGAGGATTCATTTTATTATTGAACAACAACCATGTTCTCAATGAACCCAAAAAACTCATTAATATCAAAGCTGAATATTTTTGGAAGTAGTTTTTAGTTTGTTTTTAGTTTTAGCTATTTTAGGGGGATATCTGTGTGTGCAGGTGACTATTACTGTGCATAATTATTAGGCAACTTAACAAAAAACAAATATATACCCATTTCAATTATTTATTTTTACCAGTGAAACCAATATAACATCTCAACATTCACAAATATACATTTCTGACATTCAAAAACAAAACAAAAACAAATCAGTGACCAATATAGCCACCTTTCTTTGCAAGGACACTTAAAAGCCTGCCATCCATGGATTCTGTCAGTGTTTTGATCTGTTCACCATCAACATTGCGTGCAGCAGCAACCACAGCCTCCCAGACACTGTTCAGAGAGGTGTACTGTTTTCCCTACTTGTAAATCTCACATTTGATGATGGACCACAGGTTCTCAATGGGGTTCAGATCAGGTGAACAAGGAGGCCATGTCATTAGATTTTCTTTTTTTTTACCCTTTCTTGCCAGCCACTCTGTGGAGTACTTGGACGCGTGTGATGGAGCATTGTCCTGCATGAAAATCATGTTTTTCTTGAAGGATGCAGACTTCTTCCTGTACCACTGCTTGAAGAAGGTGTCTTCCAGGAACTGGCAGTAGGACTGGGAGTTGAGCTTGACTCCATCCTCAACCAGAAAAGGCCCCACAAGCTCATCTTTGATGATACCAGCCCAAACCAGTACTCCACCTCCACCTTGCTGGCGTCTGAGTCGGACTGGAGCTCTCTGCCCTTTACCAATCCAGCCATGGGCCCATCCATCTGGCCCATCAAGACTCACTCTCATTTCATCAGTCCATAAAACCTTAGGAAAATCAGTCTTGAGATATTTCTTGGCCCAGTCTTGACGTTTCAGCTTGTGTGTCTTGTTCAGTGGTGGTCGTCTTTCAGCCTTTCTTACCTTGGCCATGTCTCTGAGTATTGCACACCTTGTGCTTTTGGGCACTCCAGTGATGTTGCAGCTCTGAAATATAGCCAAACTGGTGGCAAGTGGCATCGTGGCAGCTGCACGCTTGACTTTTCTCAGTTCATGGGCAGTTATTTTGCGCCTTGGTTTTTCCACACGCTTCTTGCGACCCTGTTGACTATTTTGAATGAAACGCTTGATTGTTCGATGATCACGCTTCAGAAGCTTTGCAATTTTAAGAGTGCTGCATCCCTCTGCAAGATATCTCACTATTTTTGACTTTTCTGAGCCTGTCAAGTCCTTCTTTTGACCCATTTTGCCAAAGGAAAGGAAGTTGCCTAATAATTATGCACACCTGATATATGGTGTTGATGTCATTAGACCACACCCCTTCTCATTACAGAGATGCACATCACCTAATATGCTTAATTGGTAGTAGGCTTTCGAGCCTATACAGCTTGGAGTAAGACAACATGCAGAAAGGGGATGATGTGGTCTAAATACTCATTTGCCTAATAATTCTGCACTCCCTGTAAATTATATATAATAATACAAAAACTAAGTTAATAAATTTATTTCCTGTTAAAATTTCTCAGAAATACAGTTGATGCACTGCACTCTGGGAAACTGGGTGGGGACATGCAAATTAGACCATAATGCACACTCACTCTATTAATCCAAAAACTATATATATATTTCAGTGCAGTTGTGTTTGGGAGGGTTATTTAAATATTCTAACTATCCAGTGTTATTATTTAAGCCCACCTCCCTCCACCAATAAATAGAAAGTAGCTGTGAGGAAAGAGGAAATGATGAAAGCAGATAAAATGGAAGCTTCTATATACAGAGTATTTAAAATTGATCTTTTTCTCGGAAAATGTTTTTCTGCTCATTGACTTACACAGCTGCTAATGCTGTTAGTGTGTCACAGATGTGCAGTTTTTCAGTAACTACAGCAGTTGTTTAAGCCAAAGCCAACTGCATGCTGGGAGCTAAAATATCCTTAAAATGATTGCAGATTATGCCTATAGCCATCAATGCTGTGGCACAGTCAGATTAGGGAGAGTTTAAGATGTGATAATGACTGTATCAGGTTCATGCCAGATAATCACTGCATGGTGCCAGCCTTTATGTACTAGCAAAGCCTCAAGGAAACACTGAAATGCGAACAACACACACACAAATTGCTGGTTTATCAGATAAATCGTCAGCACACACATTGTCAGACTCAGTCATGGATTAATATGTTATATACACCTTTCACCCTGTATAGTCTCCCACACTCTGCCATCTTGAACATCTGTGAACTGCAGCAGTGCACTATGTGTGCTAAGAAAGCAACTGAAGAGATTCATACTGCTGTTAGACACTAAGTGACACGCTGTGTGTGAGATTGTTGTAATAGTTACAAGGATTGATCGACCTTAGTAATGGTGCCTGGGCACTTGGTGCAATTCTTCTCAATATACAATTGTGCCTTGAAACTTTCCTTAGTAGAAGATCTTCCTCCATGGACTCTGTATGATGGTTGGGTCAATATCTGTTGTGTTCCTCTGAGCTGTAGTGTCGACCTCTCCGTCAGACACCTCCACAATAGTGTCCTATATATGTAGGAAGACAAAAATGTGGGAAGGGGGAGTATTCATAACAACCTTTGGTGTAGGTCACTTGGATAACCAATATGTGTTATGTATTTCAGAGATGAATAAGATTGGACCCTCACTTTCCTAGACCTCAAGGATGTGAGGTACTAGAATCACACTCCTCTGATCCTTTACTCTGGTCAGGTGTCTAGTGGGTCTCCCAATTCTCTGTAGTGCTATTCGATATATGTCCTTATTTGGGGTATATCAAGTGTGAAATCCCAGTCTCTTAAATGATTTCAAAGACTACTATATAGTTCAGTAGCTTATAGCTAGGCTGCCTGCACTCAGTATATAAAAAAAATGTATATAGTGTCCAAAAGCTCAATATGTCAGATATAGTATTATAATCCTTTATCAGCAAAAAAGAATAATATATATATATATATATATATATATATATATATATATATACATATAAATAAATTAAAATACATGGATAACAGGATCTGATACAAATAAATTGTAATAACAAAAATTGCATTAGAATAAATAAAATTCCATATGAGTAACTGATGAAAAGACTATATTTGATTCAATATTGGTGATCGATGCGTTTCGCCACTACCCATTTGACTTCTTCAGTATTAAAAACACCCTTCTATGTGAGTTCCTGAGCTCAAAAGGTGGTGTTTACAGTGTTTAAGAAATTGCAAATTACGCAGAACTGACAAAGCGTTCAATCATAATCATTATATGTAATTATTTATGTAAAACACATTGCTGGTAAAAGACATAAAAAGGCGTTGCGAAAATTTGAAAGTCCAGTTTATTGTTTTGCAGCTTTTAATGTACAGCTTGTCATTGTCTGGTAGTGTGAATCCCCTTACCTGTGAGAGTTTAATTAACCTGCAGCATATTGTGAGCTAACTGGTGTGCAAGATGGCAGCCTACAGGAGAGAATACAGGAAGTAAGCAGGAGGTTCCAGATGCCGAGAAAGGGCCCTATTCTATTGCTCAGAATGTAAAGTTGCACACACTTAAAACTGCTCTTTATATTGCCACATATTCTATTAGCTACTCACAATCCGATGAGTTCCCCGCCCAGAATCACTGCGGGCCAGCCACAACTTCTAGCTTAGATTTCCATTGGTTTTAGCACTGCTCAGACATTACGAGTGCTAACTAATTAAAAAGTTACACAAAATGTATATTCTATTAGACCTGTAGCTCTAGCTTGCAAATAAAGTCTAAGCTGCAACTGAAAAAAAGTATCAGGTTTCTGTCAAATAGTCCTAAAAATAGAACTCACATGTTTTTTTCACACACTTATTAGAGCTGTAACAGCAATTAAACACACAATACTGTAATAGAAAGCATGAGAAGGCATGGAAATACATTAGAATTAATTGCACAACAGTATCAAAATCAGAAATATGAAAATAAAAAAATATTATTTTTAAATGTTATTTCTGAGTACCATATATACTCGAGTATAGG
Source organism: Discoglossus pictus (assembly GCA_027410445.1). Classification (NCBI taxonomy): domain Eukaryota; kingdom Metazoa; phylum Chordata; class Amphibia; order Anura; family Alytidae; genus Discoglossus; species Discoglossus pictus. The sequence goes on from CM050175.1 coordinate 52,944,229, forward strand.
CCGAGTTTTTCAGCCCTTTTTTTAAGGCTAAAAAGGCCACCCTCGACTTATACTCTCTTCCCCCCTTGTGTCTCTCTACCCCCCCAGTGTCTCTCTAACCCCTGTGTCTCTTTCCCTCCCCCCTCCTCAACCCCCCCTCATTCTAACCCCCCCCCTCATACTACCCCTCTAAATACCCTCCCTCCTCAACCTCAACCCCCCCACCCTCAACCCCCTACTCAACTTCCCACCTCATCCTCAACCCCCGCTTCCTCATTCTAACCACCCCCCCCCCCCTCCCCTCAATTACCTGCTCCGGCCTCCGCTCCTTCCGGGTCTTGATGTGGTGCGCATGTGACGTCACATGCGCGCCACATCAACACCCGGAAGGAACGGAGGCCGGAGCAGGTAAGTGAGGGGAGAGCGCGGGGGGGGGGGGTTAGAATGAGGAAGGGGGAGGTTGAGTAGGGGGTTGAGGGTGGGGGGGGTTGAGGTTGAGGAGGGAGGTTGAGGATGGGGGGTTGAGGTTGAGAAGGGGGTTGAGGATGAGGAGGGGGGATGAGGTTGAGGAGGGGGGTTGAGGATGAGGAGGGGGGTTTAGGAGGGAGGTTGAGGATGAGGAGGGATGATGAGGAGGGAGGTTGAAAATGAGGAGTGGGGTTGAGGAGGGAGGTTGAGAATGAGGAGGGGGAAGAGACACAGGGAAGGGAGAGGGGGGAAGAGACACAGGGAACGGAGAGGGGGACACAGAAGGCACAAAAGGGACACAGGGGGCAGCACATTTCCCAACCTTGGCTTATAATCGAGTCACTCATTTTACCCAGTATTTTGTGGTAAAATAGGTGCCTCGGCTTATACTTGGGTCGGCTTATACTCGAGTATATAAGGTAATATTGATCCTGGGACTCAAGTCGTTAATACATATTATGAAACCCACATGGACCAGAACAGATAATATAATGCATTTTATAGATGGCTTGATTGCTAGCCGATCGGCAAATATTACTTATTGGCACTAATTCATTTGTAGCCTCTGATTGCAGATAACGTCTAACTGTGTTTTACTGACATCATGGTGACGGTCTCATTTACTATTGGCTGTGTCTAAGAATTAAATTACAGGCTCTCTTAAATATTGTCAGATCATATTATTGCACCGACTGAAAAGCAAGGTTCATGTGTGGAGGCTGTAAGTAAGTTGCGATCTGGAGGTAATAAAATACATCTAAACATTTAGATTTAAAAAAAAAACACCTGCAACCAAATTTACAAGTTTGAGACAGTTGCCAGCTTCTAACAGAATAGGACTCAAATTTACTTTGTGGGTATTTTACAAATAAGTGAGTGTAAATTGTATATGAATATTACATTGAAGAGGACATTAATTAAATATGTTTAGTTAAGACATTATTGTAAAATAAATATATTTGACTAATGATTTGGTTTAATTCACCGGCTGCAGGTAGCTGTATCTCACTTCTGTTACGTGGCATATACTGGTTGGGCGTCTTGGGAAGTGTAGCAATAAAGGAATTGAATTGAAATATAGGCCGGTGCGTGAGAAGAGACTGGTCTTTGTGTCTCTGCTGTACAAGGATTTCGAGGCCACAGTGCCGGTTTTGTTTTAGGACGTTCACAGCTGTCGACGTTGGTCTGTCTCCAAATGTTTAGTTCCTGATTCCAATAAAGGCAAAGGACAGATTAGTGAGACACCAAATCTCTGCTAGTGAGGCTGAGATCCTCCAGGAAGGCACAATGGAGCACTGGAGTCTCATATTTATAGTCCATATTTTGCCTTTACAGTAATGGTGTGCAACTCCTTTGAGGGCCACCAATAGTCCAGGGTGCAGGTCCCCTCTATTTAACTGCGTTAGTGAGTTTCATACTGACTAGTGATGTCGCAAACCTCAAATATTCGGTTCGCAAACATCGGACACATACTTCAATCAAATGTTCGCGAACGGGCGAACCCGGCGAACCGCCATAGACTTCAATGGGCAGGCGAATTTCAAAACCCACAGGGACTCTTTCTGGCCACAATAGTGATGGGAAAGTTGTTTCAAGGGGACTAACACCTGGACTGTGGCATGCCGGAGGGGGATCCATGGCAAAACTCCCACAGAAAATTACATAGTTGATGCAGAGTCTGGTTTTAAGCCATAAAGGGCATAAATCACCTAATATTCCTAAATTGTTTGGAATAACATGCTTTAAAACATCAGGTATGATGTTGTATAGATCAGGTAGTGTAAGGGTTACACCCGCTTCACAGTAACAGACCAATCTCCCCGTTTAATGCACCGCAAACAACTGCAAACAGTCCCTTTGCACAACCGCAAACTCCCCATTTGCACAAGGTTGGATACCAAGCTAGCCATGTCCCGTTCCTTGTCCTCACTGATGTCATTGAAGGTCTCTTCCTCCACCCAGCCACCAAGGGTCCCCGAAAGGTGACAACAAGCCCCCTGGGACGCCTGCTGTGTTTGGTCTTCCACCTCCTCAAAGCCACCTTCCTCCTCTGACTCCTCTTCTTCAGACTCCTCTCTCTGCGTTGCCTCTGTCTGCGTTATTATAAGGTGTGTACTGTTAAGTAGTACTATTCCTATCGGTTTAATCCCTGTTACGTCCACTATTAGGGGACGTGTATATGGCATTGATTTTTGGAACAGGGAGATGGAAAAAGATGCTTGGTCGTTCCTCCCACTTCAAATTTGGAGCACTGCGCGTGCAATCTAAGGTGCCACCAGATATGAGTGTCACTGTGCACTGGCAAAAGTTGGCAGAGTAGATGCAATAGGCTTCACACACACGCCTGTAGGCAGGCAATTGCTATTCAATCTATTGCAGTCAAAAAAGTGTTGTTTTATGTCACTGAGCACAATATAAGCTGTGAGCCTGACACAGGCAGGCAACTGAAATTAGATTACAGGAAAAAAATGGTTGTTTTCAATGTATGTTACACCACCAGGTATGAGTAGTGAAAATAAGCACAATATAAGCTGTTAGGTGTTAGCCTGTCACACACACACGCTGGGAGGCAGGAATTGATTACACAAAAAAAATTATAAAATAAAATAAATGATGTTCAAAGTTTCCTCAATGATAAAGTATAGGGGGCGAACCGAAAAGGACGCGAACATGCGAAAATCGCCGCGAATAGTTCTCTGGCTAACTGTTCGGGACATCACTAATACTGACTGATCCACCTATACTCATGGAGAGAGAGAGAAGTAAATCACAGCCATTGTAGGATTAAGTTGCCCACAAGTATTTTATTTATCCACTTTGACAAGGGACCAAGCAGACAAAGCATCCGATTTGCATTCAACTGAACCATTTGGACTAACAATGAATCCACATATTACAATAGATTATCAGGAAAAGGTTGATCTTGATGGACTAAAAGTATTTTTCAATCTCAATTAATATGTAACTATGTACTGTAAAGCCACTGCCCCCCTTAGATAACTCAAGCTCATATGCATTGCTTTAATGACCTCATCTATCCATCTCCGTCTCTGCTGCCCCATTCTTCTTGTGCCTTCAATCTTTCCCAGCATCAGATTCTTCTCTAGAGAATCCTCCTGTATCATGGTATGGCCAAAATATTTGTTCACTGGAAGGTTTGATCATGACACTAAGGCTTGATGTGGCTTGATTTATTGTACTGGATCTTAACTGGATCTTCTTATAGCCAAATGGACTCTTAGTAGTTTTCTCCAACACCACAATTCAAAGGCGTAATTGTCCTACACATGGTCTATATAGACCAATAATGGGCAACTACTTGACTTGGTATATGCATTGTCTGTGTAGATCAGCGATGAGTAACCTGCAACATTTTTGATATATGTAGAGAATATGTGCTAGTGTACATTGTCTATATAGGATAGTGCTCAACAATTTGTGTGTTTAGTCATTCAGTCGAGTCTGACTCTCCATGATCCTATGGACTTCAGCATGCCAGGCATATATTGTGTCCAGTTATTGGGCCCTAAAGTTGACCTTATGATATGTATGGGGCTGCTATACAAATTATATTTGCCATGGACCCTCCAAGTCTATGTGTGACATGATTAAAATTCCTCTGTTTCAGTCCTTCAGTCGAGTCCAACTCTGCATGGCCCTATGGGCGGCAGCATGGTAGGTACATCTGTCACTATGTTTCTGGTTGTGCTTATCCATATGGTTTACATGGCTGAAATACTGGAGTGGGTTGCCAGTTGCTTCTCTGGTGGTCTGTAGTTTGTCTGACCTGTCTGCTATGACCTGCCCATTTTGGATGACCTTACATGGGGTAAAGCTCACAGCTTCATTGAGGTACACAATCACATTCACCATGGTATGGTATATGTGTGAGTGTGTGCCATCATTATTCCTGCGATCTCAAAACCTGCCTCAGTTTATCAGAAAATTAAACTTTCTTCATATGTGTCAACCGGCAGTGTCCCTTTAACTTAGAGCAAGGGTACCTACACATTCTTCTGGATCGCTACCTTGTTGGGGTGAAGGGAGTTTGTGTACCTCAATGAAGCTGTGAGCTATACCATGTAGGGTCACCCACGATGGGCAGGTCATAGCAGAGAGGTCAGACAAATTGAAGTCCATTGGAGAAAGAACTAGCAACCCACTCCAGTATCTTTGCCAAGAAAACCATATGGATAAACACAACCAGAATCACAGACAGATGTGCCTGGTGTGTCGTTTCCATATGGTCACTGAGAGTCGGACATGACTGAAGGGCCAACCAACAACAACCTCCACATTATTATGTCTTTTTCAGGTAATGCTCTTGCATTAAACACCTTATTTTCTGTAAATTTTCATTTTCGGGTTCATTATCATTCCGTGAAATTAGGAAACTATTGTGTATAACTCTCATTATAAGATTTCTCATTAGCGGCAGAGGTTGTTGTTTATCTCAGCAGTTCGTGTATATACCATAAAATAATGCTTCGCTTAGTGTGTCAGGATTAATCGCAGCGGTTAGTTGTTTATTTCATCGTCTATACTGGAAGAGAAAGTAATATTACGTGTTATTATTCTCCCCACTGATAAAGTAACCATTGGAGTTACTGCTGGCCAGCCATGCATTTCACATCGTAATTAATAAGCACAGACAAGGAGATGATTAATTAATTATTCTGCAAATCAGAGAACTAATAGAACCCGTGTTAACATTTAGTATTAGTAAGAGTTAAAGGATTACTGGTTTTGTATTTAAATTTAGTATCAGGTAAAATGTATCTAGAATACAAATAAATACAGAAAAAAAAATAAAAACAAACTTTACCTTTTTGCTACTTTTATATGGATTTATAACATTTCATATAAACCTCTAAAAAGTCATTTTTTTAAAGAAAAATACATTTGAGTGGCTCTATCACTGGCAGCATCCATTATATTTTGATTCATATTGCATGTATGAGTGTGGCTTCTAGATTTTTGATGGAGCAGGGCTTACATTTATTATTACAAGCTGCCTTCTTGTGAGCATTAAGGGAAAGGGGGAGGTGTCAAATTCTAAAAGATCCAATTATTACCAATCCACCAACTCTACCCATCTCCCCCATCCACAGTTTGATAAAGATAAGCACACGTTAGGTCTGTATTGAGGTGGTTAAACCAGACAAGATGGAACCGCTTACATATAAACAGATTCTTCAAAAATTATGATTTTCGCTAAGAATGTTTTTTATTCATAATTTCCACAGATATTAACCTCCCTTGCGGTCTGATTATGTCAATATTTTTTACATAATCCGGTCCCCCATTCTGATCTCCCTCCCCCCAGGTCCCTCATTCTGGTATCCCACCTCTCCTCCCAGGACTCCCAAGGATTCCCACCCCTCCACTCTCCTGCCCAGGACCCCACCACGATCCCCCATGTCTCCCCCCCAGGCACCACATAGCGATTCCCCACATCCCCCGCTGCAGCCCCCCATACATCAACCCCCAGGCCTCCCACTTCCCCTTCCGGATCACACAGACTGCTCCGCACGTCGGCGTGCACAACGCCAGCCCGAGCCTGGCTCGGGTTACCACCCCCAGCACTGTCATTCAACGCCCAAGCCACGCTCAGGATTTCCACTAGAGTGGTTAAAGGGTCTCTTAATTGAGTACAACTTGAACTACATCACTGTAAAGATCTTTTAAAAACATGTTGAAATACTTTTTGAATTTTTTAAATGTGTTTATTTTGCACGGAAAAATCCAATAAAATAAAATTTTGGGTATATATGTGGGGGGCTCAGTCCTGCCAGGCTATTGCAATCCTGACACTACACTTATTGTGTAGTGTAGTGTCCTAGCCTATCAGGCACCACGTCTCAGCAGCCTGTTGCAGATGTTTCTCAGAGATGGTGACTGATTGGTTAGTATAGTATAAGACAAAGCACAGTCAGTATGATAGAGTCTGTGTCTTCATGAGCTTCAGAGGGCAGACCCAAACGACGACTATATATTTGATTTAGCCAGGAAAAACAGAGCTTATAATCACTTCTTAATAAAATAAAGTAAATAAAAGTAAATAGATAAGCAGGGATATTATATACCTAGCAAAATCCAGGATTTTTCCATATTCCTTTAAGAGTTTCTTTAGCCGGCTCACATCTTATGGAAGGGATTCATCAGTAGAGTCACACAACCGGCATAAACCACCCCATAACTACACAGCGCATACCCAGAAGCGCTGTTATTAACCTCTAAATGGCTTTGCAAAAGGTTGTTTGCGGCACACTGGAGATTTCCACTTAGTAATATTGTACAATAAAACACCATCAACTGAGGAAGCCGTAAAAAATCCTGGCCATGAATACAGAAAACGTAAATTGGGCGACGAGAAATGACATCCCTGAGGGGTGAGGAGGAATCAGAAAGGTTTCTGTTTTATCTCGACAAGCTGCAAAATCAATACTGGACACTTGTGGGGTTTTAATTCAAAACGCCAATTTCTCCATGCAGGGAGATACAAGAGCACGAGAAGACCTGCGGCGCATTGTAGTGACATTTATAAGAGGAGTCACTTCTTGGTTGGTCTAATGTTCTCCATATTAAAGGGGCACTGTAGTACAGAGCGTTCGATGATGCGTAAAAATGCTGTTTTGCATGTAAATTACACACACACATATATATATATATATATATATATATATATATATATATATATATATATATATATATATATATATATATATATATATATACATACATACACACACACATATACATCCATACATACATAACTCTCACCCTCAAGCTACAGACAGACTAGCAGTCTAAGACAAAATCGTCCTGATACAATCTGATTAAATATGATTTAGACAATCACAGTACAATGATATTATATATAACTCTCCCCCTCCAGCTACAGGCAGACTAGCAGTCTAAATCATATTTAATCAGATTGTATCATGGGAGATTTCGTCTTCCCTCCAGCTACAGACAGACTAGCAGTCTAAGACTAAATCTCCCATGATACAATCTGATTAAATATGATTTAGACAATCACAGTACAATGATATTATATATAACTCTCCCCCTCCAGCTACAGGCAGATTAGCAGTCTAAATCATATTTAATCCGATTGTATCATGGGAGATTTAGTCTTAGACTGCTAGTCTGTCTGTAGCTGGAGGGAAGACGAAATCTCCCATGATACAATCTGATTAAATATGATTTAGACTGCTAGTCTGCCTGTAGCTGGAGGGGGAAAGTTATATATAATATCATTGTACTGTGATAGTCTAAATCATATTTAATCAGATTGTATCATGGGAGATTTAGAGTATGTCGCACCATTGCTCTGCAGCGATGGGAATGCGATCGCAGACATTTTGCAAAAGATTAACCCCCCCCCCCCCCCCCCCCCGCTACCCCACACAATCCCAGGGAAATAACCTGAACATAAACTTTGCGGTCAGGCCCCTCTCCTCGTGTAGCTGAGGTGTGGCCTATTGCTACGCCCTAACTGGCCTGCTAAGAGGGCCAAGGGCCAAGTGATGGTGAGGAGAGAGGCAAGGGAACCTATTAAAGCGTGATTGAGGTCTGGCAAAGGCTGATGTAGGATTAGGACTTACAGTATGAAACTGTGGACGAAGTAAGCCTGCAAAGGCTGGTTTAGGGACTTATTAAAAAACCGGAGGAAGGTTGAAGGTTAGCGCCTTTTGGCCAAAATCCGCAAAATGAGGTTTACTAAATCCTAAAATGTATAGCCTTGGACAAGGGAGGCAACTTAACAGATTCAGGTCCAAACCTACCCAGGAAGATAGAGGAAAGTCGAAAAACTTAGTAGATTTGGACCAAAACTAAGCTTAAGAAAGCAAAAGCTGAACCTTGGATGTGGAGTCAGATTGAGGGCCTACCGGCCAACACAATACTTGTAACCATGGATGTTGAATCCCTTTACAGCAACATCCCACATAAAGATGGCACTGAGGCTTGCATGAAGTTTCTTTCTACACACAATCAGAATCACAAATACAACCCTGATACTATCGTCAAACTACTAGAATACATCCTGACCCACAACTACTTCACCTACAACCAGCATGTTTACCGGCAAATAATAGGGACCGCAATATGCCAACCTATTTATGGCTGACCTGGAAAAGAGATTCCGGTCCCCATATGTCCACAAACCTTACAGATACTACCATTACATAGATGACCTGTTAATCATATGGACAGAAGGGGAAGGAAAACTCAAAGACTTCCATAATTCGTTCAATACCTTTCACCCATCCGTTCAATTTAAAATGGATTATTCCACAGAACAGGTTAACTTTCTGGATACCACCATTTCCATTACAAATGGCAAACTGAATTCATCTATCTATAGGAAACATACAGACAGATGTAGTTACCTCCACAACTCTAGCTTCCACCCCTCCCACACTAAACAAGGGATAATTCATAGTCAAGCCATCCGATACCACTGCATATGTACAGAGGACTGTGAAAAACACTTAAAAACACTGTCTGCCTCCTTCAGACAGAAGGGTTACAAACCCTGTATTATTACTCAGAAAGTAACCTCTGCCATCAGAACACCCCGGGAACACCTGCTGCAATACAAAACCAAAGAAACAACTTCACGTACCCCTCTGGTAACCACATACCATCTGGTTCTAGAAGGAAAACGCAAAATATTTAAGGATTTACAACCACAACTCACAGAGGACACAGAATTGAAACATATATTCCCTAAACTCCCCATTCTTGCATTTAGGCAGCCACCAAATTTAAGACAAACATTGGTGAACAGAAGATTGCCAAATGAACAGCATAACAGAGAAAATGGCACCAAACCCTGCAATAAAAGTCGCTGCAAACTATGCCAACACATCTGCAAAGAGGACACAGCCAACAAGACCTACAACATCAGAGGCTCATATTCATGTACATCATCCAATGTAGTGTACATGATACAGTGTACTGTATGTGAAAGGGGGTGCTACATTGGGGAAACCAGCCAGAAACTACACATGCGAATGAGCCTTCACTGAAGTTCCATCAAAAAGCACCAGGAAGACAGCTATTGTACTCCAGTGGGACACCATTTCACCCAGGAGAACCACTCCATCCAGAACCTCAAAATAAAAGTACTCAGAGGGAATTTCAGAACTATCCAACAGCGGAAAACTTTTGAATTAAAAATGATTCAATTTTTTAATACCAAGGATTTTGGTATTAACACTGATTTAGGCTTTCTGGCCCACTATCTTAATGTCTTATAGCTAACACATTCCACTTACCTCTCCCCCCCCCCCCTTTATTGCTGTTTTTGTAAGCTATGCTATGCTGAAATGTATTGCTCTTTATTTTACTCTGCTGTGTTCTTATCTACAACCTGATCTATAGACTTACTGACCTATCAGGACATTACTCACAATGCTGGTCTGTTTCTCACTTAACTCTGGCCAATGAATTTTGTCTTTCTTGTTTTTACTTTTTTTTTCCCCATCTCTTTCTGTTTACTGTTTTTAGTTCATACTTGTATCAGTATCACTTTTTGACTTGATAAAGAGAGGCATTATCTCTCGAAAGCTCGTCGCTTTATTATGAATACGTTTGTCCAAAAAAAAGTTATCACTATTCACTGCAATACTCTCATTATTCAACTATAAATATAAATATATATATATATATATATATATACATATATATATATATATATATATATATATATATATACACACACACAATATATATATATATATACGGACAAGTTGCTAGTATATATATATTTGTAGTCGGGTCCCTATCTTACAGTGATGGGTAGCTAATAATCTGGCTATGCCATGTAAATCTAGTCTGTTTAGAGGGCCAGGAATGTAAATCCCCACGCGGATATTAGTTAAGAGCCATAAACAGTACTGTGGGTCATTTATGGAAAGTCACGCAGTAATGTAAAATAATGATACCTTGTGCATGGGAAGGTCGGTGCTTAGTAGATATGGGCAGAATATGCAATACAAAAAGCATTAGTAGCTTAGTAGATATGAGCCTTGTCTGGAACATGAAGCTTGGTGAAGGCAAAAGACAGGTAGTCACTGAGGAGCTCCCTCCAAGTACAGGCCCCAATGCGAAGTGTGGTGAACGAAGAAAAGAAATGACGCCAAGAAGTTTATGAAGGAAGAGACATAGCCACAACTTAATGTTACACCTAAACACACAGATATATAGATTTACTGGAAGCAGGTTTTTAACATGTTTTAGACATTCAAATGTGAACACAGATGTACTATTTATTTACTGTACTACTGTACGGTGGAGGCTTCTATCGCTCTTTTGCCCACCATATTATAAATGATTGTTGTGGTTAACTATCTACTCATAAAGTCCACAACACAAGCTGGGACGCTGATGATAGCCAGTAAGCTTGAAACAGCTGTACATGGATAGGATTCTCAGCTTGTGCTGATGATAGCCAGTAAGCTTGAAACAGCTGTACATGGATTGGATACTCAGCTTGTGTTTATTCCAACCTTGGCTTTGCATTAAAGCTGTGTAATACAGCATGCATAAGCTTAAAGGAAGCCATGTTTGTTGATGGCTACGGAATGACGAGCGAGGCATTTGTGGCCACATTTGCATGTCCCAGCTCAACTTCCCAGAATACAGTGTAATAACTGTTTTTCTCGTAACTCTGATCTGGAAGCAGGTTTTTTAACTTGCTTTAGACATTCAAATATGAACACCGATGTACTTTTTATTTACTATATATATATATATATATATATATATATATATATATATATATATGTAAACTTGGAAACAAGCACTATGTGCATTTGATTATATGCTCAAAAACAGGGCCCTCATTCTTTATAAGGTGTTAAGTTTGTTTTTTGCCATATACTAAACCCCTGTACAGCGCTACGGAATATGTTGGCGCGATATAAATAAAGATAATAATAATAATAATATATATGGAAACTTGAGCCTAAGAGCATAATTTGGCAGGAAAAAGTTAAAAAAAATTGCTTTAAATTGCAAAAGAAATACGGTTTGTGGTTTCCGCTGGACACTGGGGGCATCCATGGTACTTTGGTGGATATTGTATGTTTGAGAACTCTGGTTGATACAAGCTGCAAGCTTCAGGGCCTGTGAGGCGGTTGGATGTGGTGAGAATGTCAATCTTTCTTTATACAACAAATCCTCACTTTTTCCGCTTCCCTCCTTCCCACCTCTCCCTTTACTGAGAAATGAAATACACGCTCCTCATGTCCCAACTCTCAGGACACAATGAAACAAAGACAGGATGGATTCTTCTATACATATACAGAATCATCAAAAATGCATTTTTCCTTGAACTACAGAGTTTTTGTTATGGAGATTGTAATCCACTAATCTATAACTCTCAGGCATGAATTGAAGTAAGGGATATATGCAACATGTTCATAACTCATTTATATGCTGTGGTCACAGCTTGTTCCTGCCACCTCAATAACATAATGTGAGACACAAAGGATTCTGGTTATGGAGATGCAAATGAGCACATTCGGGCGGTCAGCACGGGCTATAACAGGCTGTACTTTATTTTGGAATGAGCTTTGAAGTTTTAATACACTTTAGTTGTATTTTATAATTAGTTTTAAAGTAACCTAAGTTCTTGGAAGGATGCCCTGCCGCACCATACATTGAGTACATGCCGTGCGTTCCCAGGATGTGGCCACAAAAATTATAAACCTGATTGTACTAGATGCATTTTAATTTAATTTGACATTTATAGCACCAGTGTAGTTTAAGAACATCTGCACTTGTTGGTGACGTTGGGTGTACGTTACGATTTCTCAAATGAATAGGGGCCTATATTCTGATACACTGATATACTATTCTGATACACTATACAGTATTATACTATACTATTCTGATATACTATTAAATAAACAGTTATAGTATTCTGATATACTATACAGTATTATACGATTCTGATATACTATTGGCATTTTTCGTGTTTTGTTGCCTCACAACATGGAATTAACATGGATTGTTTGAGGATTTGCATCATTTAATTTACAGAACATGCCACAACTTTGAAGATGCTTTTTTTTTTTTTTTATTGTGAAGCAAACAACAAATAGGACAAAAAATCAGAAAAAGTCAATGTGCATAACTAATCACCCCCCTAAAGTCAATACTTTGTAGAGCCACATTTTGCAGCAATCACAGCTCCAAGTCGCTTTGGATAAGTCTCTATGAGTTTGCCACATCTTACCACTGGGATTTTTGCCCATTCCTCCTTGCAAAACTGCTCCAGCTCCTTCAAGTTGGATGGTTGTCCTTGTGAACAGCAATCTTTAAGTCTGACCACAGATTTTCTATAGGATTGAGGTCTGGGCTTTGACTAGGCCATTCCAACACATTTACATGTTTCCCCTTAAACCACTCAGGTGTTGCTTTAGCAGTGTGTTTGGGGTCATTGTCCTGCTGGAAGGTGAACCTCCGTCCTAGCCTCAAATTACTCACAGAGTGGTATAGATTGTGCTCAAGAATATCCCTGTATTTGGCACCATCCGTCTTTCCCTCAACTCAGACCAGTTTCCCAGTCCCGGCTGCTGAAAAACAACCCCACAGCATGATGGCACCATCACCATGTTTCACTGTGGGGATGGTGTTCTTTGGGTGATGTGATGTGTTGGGTTTGAGCCAGACATAGCGTTTTCTTTGATGGCCGAAAAGTTCAATTTTAGTCTTATCAGATTAGAGCACCTTCCTCCATACGTTTTGGGAGTCTCCCACATGCTTTTTTGCAAACTAAAAAAGTGCCATTTATTTTTTTGCTGAAAGTAATGGCTTTCTTCTGGCCACTCTGCCATAAAGCCCAACTCTTTGGAGCATACAGCTTATTGTCGTCCTATGTACAGATACTCCAGTCTCTGCTGTGGAACTCTGCAGATCCTCCAGGGTTACCTTAGGTCTCTGTGCTGCCTCTCTGATTAATGCCCTCCTTGTCCGGTCTGTGAGTCTTGGTGGGTGGCCGTCTCTTGGCAGGTTTGCTGTTGTGCCATGTTCTTTCCCTTTGGTTATGATAGATTTGATGGTGCTCCAGGGGATCAAAGATTTGGATATTTTTTACAACCTAACCCTGACTTCTCAACAACATTGTCCCTTACTTGTTTGGAGAGTTCCTTGGTCTTCATGGCAGTGTTTGGTTAGTGGTGCCTCTTGCTTAGGTGTTGTAGCCTCTGGGGCCTTTCAAAAAAGGTGTGTATATGTAATGACAGATCATGTGACACTTAGATTGCACACAGGTGGACATCATTTCACTAATTATGTGACTTCTGAAGGTAATTGGTTGCACCAGAGCTTTTTATGGGCTTCATAACAAAGGGGGTGAATACATACGCACGCACATGCCAATTTTCTGTTTTCTATTTCTAAAAAAATAATTTTATGTATATATTTTTTTTATTTCACAAAACTTAGACTATTGTGTTCTGATCATCACATAAAATTCAGATTAACAAAACATTGAACTTAAGACTGTAATGTAACAAAATTGGTAAAAAGTCAAGGGGGTGAATACTTTTGCAAGGCACTGTATATACAGTTTAACTATTCTGATATAATATATAGTATTATACTATAGTATATTATTCTGATATACTTATATACTATTATGTATTCTGCTATACTATTCTGATATACTGACGTACTATTATAAATACTGATATACTTTATATATATACACATACAGTGGATATAAAAAGTCTACACACCCCTGTTAAAATGTCAGGTTTCTGTGCTGTAAAAAAATTAGACAAAAATAAATAATTTCAGAACTTTTTCCAACTTTAATGTGACCTATAAACTGCACAACTCAATTGAAAAACAAACTGAAATCCTTTAGGTAGAGGGAAGAAAAAAAAATAATAATAATAATATGGTTGCATAAGTATGCACACCCTTAAACTAATACTTTATTGAAGCACCTTTTGATTTTATTACAACACTCAGTCTTTTTAGGTATGAGTCTATCAGCATGGCACATTTTGACTTGGCAAGATTTGCCCACTCTTCTTTGCAAAAACACTCCAAATCTGTCAGATTGCGAGGGCATCTCCTGTGCACAGCCCTCTTCAGATCACCCCACAGATTTTCAATCGGATTCAGGTCTGGGCTCTGGTTGGGCCATTCCACAACTTAAATCTTCTTCTGGTGAAGCCATTCCTATGTTGATTTGGATGTATGCTTTGGGTCGTTGTCTTGCTGAAAGATGAAGTTCCTCGTCATGTTCAGCTTTCTAGCAGAAGCCTGAAGGTTTTGTGCCAATATTGACTGGTATTTGGAACTGTTCATAATTCCCTCTATCTTAACTAAGGCCCCAGTTCCAGCTGAAGAAAAACAGCCCCAAAGCATGATGCTGCCACCACCATGCTTCACTGTGGGTATGGTGTTCTTTTGGTGATGTGCAGTGTTGTTTTTGCGCCAAACATATCTTTTGGAATTATGGCCAAAAAGTTCAACCTTGGTTTCATCAGACCATAACACCTTTTCCCACATGCTTTTGGGAGACTTCAGATGTGTTTTTGCAAAATGTAGCCTGGCTTGGATGTTTTTCTTCGTAAGAAAAGGCTTTCGTCTTGCCACTCTACCCCATATCCCAGACATATGAAGAACACGAGAGATTGTTGTCACATGTACCACACAGCCAGTACTTGCCAGATATTCCTGCAGCTCCTTTAATGTTGCTGTAGGCCTCTTGGTAGCCTCCCAGACCAGTTTTCTACTGGTCTTTTCATCAATTTTAGAGGGAGCTCCAGTTCTTTGTAATGTCACTGTTGTGCCATATTTTCTCCACTTGATGATGACTGTCTTCACTGTGTTCCATGGTATATCTATTGCCTTGGAAATTCTTTTGTACCCTTCTCCTGACTGATACCTTTTAACATTGAGATCCCTCTGATGCTTCGGAAGCTCTCTGTGGACCATGGCTTTTGCTGTGGGATGTGACTAAGAACATTTCAGGAAAGACCAACTAGAGCAGCTGAACTTTATTTGGGGTTAATCAGAGGGACTTTCAATGATGGCAGGTGTATGCTGACTCCTATTTAACACGATTTGGAATGTGATTGCTTAATTCTGAACACAGCTACATCCCTAGTTATAAGAGGGTGTGCAGACTTATGCAACCACATTATTTTTCTTTTTTTTTTTCTTCCTTCCACCTAAAAGATTTCAGTTTGTTTTTCAATTGAGTTGTACAGTTTATATGTCACATTTAAGGTGGAAAAAGTTCTGAAATGATTTATCTTTGTCTCATTTTTTTACAGCACAGAAACCTGACATTTTAACAGGGGTATGTAGACTTTTTATATCCACTGTATATATATATATATATATATATATATATTTATATACATATACAGTACTATTCTAAAATACTATATATTATACTATACTATTCTGATATACTGTTATACTATTATATATACTACATAGCATTATACTGTTCTGACATTGTTGTTGTTCAGTCCTTCAGTCATGTCCGACTCACGATAATCATATGGATCGCAGAATCCAGGCACATTATCCATAAAGTTTTCATGGCAAAGATACTGGATTGGGTGACCCTACATGGTTTAACTCACTGCTTCATTGACTTAATCCCCTCACCATGACAAAGTAGTGATCCAGAAGGGTATTCGGATATACTGATGCATTATTATTAATACAAAACAAGTGTAATATAATTTAGATAACTTACATATTGTCAACAAATTTCAGCCTGTGGAGCAAAAATCACAAACACCATGGAAATGGCAATACAACTCTCATTGTTGCAACAAAAAAAATGTCAGCTTATGCCTGTAGTTTAGTTATGTTTATGTTAATAAAAGGGAGAAAATATGTATTACTGCAATAAAGATAAATAAGAGCATTTATAAACAATTTGTCATTTTTGGTCCATGAAGGAAATTATAGAATTTGCCTCTACTCAATCACAAGAAGAATTTTAAACAATCATAAAATGTTGAAAAAAGGCAAAAGTAAACTACACATTCACATGATGATGCAGAACAGTTTTAAAACTTAAAGGGACTCTGTAACCCCAAAACCAAGTAGATTTTTTAAGTTATTCTTAAAAAGCATAAACATCTGGCTATACCTAGTATTAGCCATTTGTTTCTAAAGGGAACAATTTCTGAGATATTCATTTGAGATATTCATTTGTAAATAGTCAATTCCCAAATTACTAATTAGATGTTGTAATGGGCTAATTAATACCACACTCTGTTTGGCATCCTCTGTGATGGCCAAAACAATGTCCAGAAATGTTATCATGCAGTTAGACCCCCTTCCCCACCTTTATCAAGCACTCTGGCATTGTAATTAGCATAGAAGAAGCATGTAGAAGCTGTACAAATTATGTTTAATATCTCAGGAATGGTTTAAGTGTGAAGGAGCCACAGGAGGCGCCTTGGGGAACATGGCTGGCTGGGATAAAAAAACAAAAAAAACATACAAATTACACAGCACCTAGCCCCCTTCCCTGCTGACCTCATTGTCCCATAGAGGCCACAATCTGGGTCATTGTCCTGTGGTTAAAAGATTATTTTCATATTTCCACATGAGAGGCCCTTGGTCACTCACTTACTTGTGGAATATTACGAAATTGCCCAATATTCAATCGCACCATCTAAGAAGACCATGGTCACTAATTTATATGTGGAATATTAAGAGTAATGTCACCCACTATTCAATCCCAAGTCCAATGTGGCCCCCTATGCCTTTAATAGTCAAGGGTTTTCCAAATTTGTTAGTGTTTGCCCAATTCTATTGAATCTTAACTGATATATTTTAAAAAATAAAGTTTTATTAAATATATAACAACTACGATAATAGCCGGCAATTAAAATATTAGG
The DNA here is from genome assembly GCA_027410445.1 of Discoglossus pictus. NCBI lineage: Eukaryota > Metazoa > Chordata > Amphibia > Anura > Alytidae > Discoglossus > Discoglossus pictus. The sequence continues at coordinate 52,961,580 of CM050175.1, forward strand.
AATATACTGTGTGGTAGCCAACATTGGGAGTTATGCTGTATGTTTTCCCCCCAAGGCAGCTTAATATGAGAACAACTGACTACCATGTATCTAGGTGAGGATGGTCTGAAATTACATTTTGTTACTGTCATGGAAAACCACATACATACTGTACCCTAAGCACCCACATAGATACTGTATCCAAAGCACCCACATAGATACTGTATCCGAAGCACCCACATAGATACTGTACCCTAAGCACCCACATAGATACTGTATCCAAAGCACCCACATAGATACTGTATCCAAAGCACTCACATAGATACTGTATCCAAAGCACCCACATAGATACTGTATCCAAAGCACCCACATAGATACTGTATCCTAAGCACCCACATAGATACTGTATCCAAAGCACCCACATAGATACTGTATCCAAAGCACTCACATAGATACTGTATCCAAAGCACCCACATAGATACTGTATCCAAAGCACCCACATAGATACTGTATCCTAAGCACCCACATAGATACTGTATCCAAAGCACCCACATAGATACTGTATCCTAAGCACCCACATGTATACTGTATCCAAAGCACCCACATAGATACTGTATCATAAGCACCCACATAGATACTGTATCCTAAGCATCCACATAGATACTGTATCCTAAGCATCCACATAGATACTGTATCCTAAGCACCCACATGTATACTGTATCCTAAGCATCCACATAGATACTGTATCCTAAGCATCCACATAGATACTGTATCCAAAGCACCCACATAGATACTGTATCCTAAGCACCCACATAGATGCTGTATCCTAAGCACCCACATAGATACTGTATCCTAAGCACCCACATAGATACTGTATCCTAAGCACCCACATAAATACTGTATCCAAAGCACCCACATAGATACTGTATCCAAAGCACCGACATAAATACTGTATCCAAAGCATCCACATAGATACTGTATCCTAAGCACCCACATAGATACTGTATCCTAAGCACCCACATAGATACTGTATCCAAAGCACCCACATAGATACTGTATCCTAAGCATCCACATAGATACTGTATCCAAAGCATCCACATGGATACTGCATCCTAAGCATCCACATGGATACTGTATCCTAAGCATCCACATGGATACTGTATCGTAAGCATCCACATGGATACTGCATCCTAAGCATCCACATAGATACTGTATCCTAAGCACCCACATAAATACTGTATCCTAAGCACCCACATAGATACTGTATCCTAAGCATCCACATAGATACTGTACCCTAATCATCCACATAGATATTGTAGGGAGAGAGAGTAGAAGTTAGGGGAGAAAGGAGGGGGAGAGAGAGAGAGAGAGAAGGAGGGGGAGAGAGAGAGAGAGAAGGAGGGGGAGAGAGAGAGAGAGAAGGAGGGGGAGAGAGAGAGAAAAGGAGGGGAGAGAGAGAGAAAAGGAGGGGAGAGATAGAGAAAAGGAGGGGAGAGAGAGAGAGAAGGAGGGGGGAGAGATAGAGAGAAGGAGGGGGAGAGAGAGAGAGAAGGAGGGGGAGAGAGAGAGAAGGAGGGGGAGAGAGAGAGAAGGAGGGGGAGAGAGAGAGAGAAGGAGGGGGAGAGAGAGAGAGAAGGAGGGGGGAGAGAGAGAAGAAGGAGGGGGAGAGAGAGAAGAAGGAGGGGGAGAGAGAGAAGAAGGAAGGGGAGAGAGAGAAGAAGGAGGGGGAGAGAGAGAAGAAGGAGGGGGGGAGAGAGAAGAAGGAGGGGGGAGAGAGAAGAAGGAGGGGGGAGAGAGAAGAAGGAGGGGAGAGAGAGAAGGAGGTGGGAGAGAGAAGGAGGTGGGAGAGAGAAGGAGGTGGGAGAGAGAAGGAAAGGGGGAGAGAGAGAAGGAGGGGGGAGAGAGAGAAGGAGGGGAGGAGAGAGAGAAGGAGGGGGGAGAGAGAAGGAGGGGGGAGAGAGAAGGAGGGGGGAGAGAGAAGGAGGGGTGAGAGATAAGGAGGGGGAGAGAGAGAGAAGGAGGGGGAGAGAGAGAAGGAGGGAGAGAGAGAAGAAGGAGGGGAGAGAGAGAAGAAGGAGGGGAGAGAGAGAAGAAGAAGGAGGGGGAGAGAGAGAAGAAGGAGGGGAGAGAGAGAAGGAGGGGGAGAGAGAGAAGAAGGAGGGGGGAGAGAGAGAAGAAGGAGGGGGGAGAGAGAAGGAGGGGGGAGTGAGAAGGAGGGGGGAGAGAGAAGGAGGGGGGAGTGAGAAGGAGGGGGGAAGTGAGAAGGAGGGGGGAAGTGAGAAGGAGGGGGAAGAGAGAGAGAGAGAAGGAGGAGGAGAGAGAGAAGGAGGGGGAGATAGAGAAGAAGGGGAGAGAGAGGGATGGAAAGGGAGAGAGAGGGATGGAAAGGGAGAGAAAAGGAGGGAGGGAGAGGAGTGAGAGGAATTGGAGAGAGAGAGAAGGAAAGGGGGAGAGAGAGAAGAATGGAGGGGGTAAAGGAGGGAGAGGGAGGGAGAGAGAGGAAGGGAGAGAGGAAGTGAGAGAGAGGGAGAGAGAGAGAGGAAGCGAGGGAGAGGAAGGGTGGGAGAGAGAGAAGGGTGGGAGAGAGAGAAGGAGGGAAAGAGAGAGGAGAGAGAGAGAAGAAGGGAGGGAGAGAGAAGGAGAGAGAGAGAAAACACAGAGAGAGAGAGAGGGAGAGGGGGCGCAGAGAGAGAGGGCACAGAGAGAGAGGGAGAGGGGGCGCAGAGAGAGAGGGCACACAGAGAGAGGGTGCATGAACAGACAGAAGACACAATTCTTAGCACAATATTATACCGTCATGTATGATGCGCAAACAACTAGTATTATATATTAAACATATTTATCACATACGTGAGATATTCATAATCCTTGTATATTAGAATGTACCGTAAAAACATAAAACTTAATTATTATTATTACTAATATTATTATTATTAATAATAATAACAATACATATATTTTATGCCCCAAATCGAGGGTTCCATATCTAATGAGTTTAACAATCTATTGAATACTGGAAGCTCTGGGACAAGTTTATCCCATATCAATCACATTCAATTAATGTCTTTTTCCCTCCCCATCCCTGGTGTAGGAGATAAATTAGCTGATTTCTCCAAGGAGAAATATTTTGCAATTACTTCAAATTTCAGCAGTTTTTCAACCACATCACCACATAAAAATATTGGCGAGTCAGGAAAAAATATATTTTAATCTTCTGTATATTTTTTTGACCACAAAAAATGAGTAAATAGTATAAGGGACATAAAGCCTAACATGCACATAAAGGACAACTGTACAATGATATACTGTATATATATATATATATATATATATATATATATATATATATATATATATATATATATATATACACACACATACACACACACACATATACATACACACACACACACACACACACATATACATACACACACACACACACTAGCTACTTGCCCGTCAAAAATTACCGCAATAAAATGTTAATCCTGGCAATGCTGTTTGCCACACAATGCGAGGCTCTCCCCCCTCTGAGCACCTTTGCTGCTCATCGTGAGCCTCTACTCCCGTCTACTTTACTGGCCTCGCTTTGCCGCTTATTGCAGGCCTTGGCAACCTGCAACTGTAGTTCTTTGCAATGATTACCTTCGGCGCTCATTGCGAGCCTCTCCGCCCGTGTAGTTTATGAGCGCTCATTGCAGATGTCGTACAGTCGTACAGTCGTACAATCTGCCACTATCGTGCCCTCAAGCTCATTGCGAACCTCTCCCCACTCTCTGACCTCTGTGTCTGTTTCCCCTTCTCCCTTCCATGTGTCTGTTTATTTTTTATTTTGCTTTTTGGGGGTCTATCGACTTACGTAGTTGAAAAAAGTTTTGCTTGCCTGGCGATCAGCACCAAAGTGCTACGGGCTTCGGCACAGATCAGGCTATCGCTATGTGCGCCTCCAATCTGTTTCCATCCTTTATCCGTGGAGCGTACTCGGGCAAATAACAGGCATAATGGGACAGATGGCACTTAGAGGGACCCTGAAAGGCCACAATTTGTTGCACCAAGTCGTGCTGGCATCAAGATGAGTGCCTATGCACAAGCCCGTAACCTTTAACATTGCGTGACCAACATTCATAAGATCCACAACTATATATGTGATATATATATACATATAAGCATAATATTTGAGCAGAAAAAAGTAAATAAACCTGTTTTTAATTAGAAAAAAAAAATTGTGAAGACTATGGTGGTATCCATGATATATTAGCTGTAGCTGTGTGTGTATGAGAGGGGCATTTACATTTCTGAGTAGAGTAGTAGTTGCATCTATTGATGTAGTTAATCCGCATATTGCAGATCAGAGGAGATCTTAAAAGGTTGAACTTGATGGACTGAAAGTCTTTTTTCAACCTTAAATACTATGGGCCTCATTCAATTGCGATTTGTCCAATTGAATAGGGCTCATTATAAGCACAGAGCACATTTTTTTACTGAAGTTTTTAGCTAATAACTTCTATCCAAAAGCAAGATCTTCACTAACTAAAAACTTCTGTAAAAAAATATGCTCTGTGCTTATAATGAGCCCTATTCAATTAGCCAAATCGCAATTGAATGAGGCCCTATGTAACTATGCAACTATGTAACATCATGTGTCTGGGCCAATGAGGGGAAGTGGTGTGGTGTTAATTTCAGTCCAATTCAGTTATCCAACAAAGCCCTTTTACTTCTCCTTGATCCCTCTAGGTTAAAATGATCCAGCTCTCAGGATGTAATGTAAAAAAAAAAAAATATGGCTTCCTATACTCATAAACAGAGTCTTCTAAAAAACAGATTTTTCAAAAACATATTTAAAAAAAATATATATTATTATAATAAACACTTTCACTCTAAATGAAACACACCATGCATTTGTGTCCCAAACAGAGCATAATCTTTATTCGTCAGTTTATTACATGTCGTGCATGAAAGATTATTTGCCATAACAATTACAACCCAACACCTCTGAGTACTGTAATTGCCCCATGTGAGCTAGGACTTCAACTAAGGAACCGGGCCTAGTTGTGAACAGGTTATCACTGTTAGCTACCGGAAGTGACTACTGGTCTCAATTAAAGTGATATTATATATTTATATTTTTACTGGCTCAATGCAATATTTACACCCTGAAACAGGTTCTAAAAAAAAATTATTGTGCTAAAAATTTACAACTGACCCAGAGCATTTTAAGCTTGGATGACCTGATGACAATGGGTTTTGAAGGGTTCAGGGCCAAGGGGAGATCAGGATGTGGGGGGGAACAAGAGGGCCAAGGGGAGGATTCAGAGGGGCTGAAGAGGGAAATCAGGAGGGAGGATCAAGAGGGGCAGAGAGAAAGGATCAGGTGATGAGTGGGGAACAGGAGGGGGGTCTGGTCAGATAGATAGATAGATAGATAGATAGATAGATAGAAAAGTGACTTTTAAAGCTCTCTGTATTTACTTTTCAATTCTGTTCTGTTATTACTAACTATAAAATCTTAGCAGCTGGAGCCACTTGGATCCCATCCACTTGGCTTCTCTTGCAATCATATCATAAATGATAGATTAGCAATATAAGTAAATACTTATATTTAATGCACGGAACACTCACATTTCGTCATTTGACATAAATACATATTTTTTTTCTCGCTGCAGTTGTCGGGTGAGAGGTGCTCCGTGAATTCATTCTATTGATACAACATCCTGCAGAATAATGTCAGCCTTTTAAATGTTATATTCTGTATTTAAATGTTTTGATGCAACTCTATGAATCATATGAGGAGCAATGTGTCAGATTGTTTGACTCACAGACAACTATAAATAAATACTGACAGGAAGGAGTATAATTTATACAACACTAAGTGATTCACGCATGAATAAATGACCTCTCTCAGTGACCCCACAGAATTTACAGGACATGTGGGCTTGTGCTCTCATAATGATGTAAATATATGTATATTTGTATTGGGATGGGATGTAGATAGATAGATAGATAGATATATAGATAGATAGATAGATAGATAGGTAGACAGACAGACACATAGATAGATAGATACATACATACATACATAGATAGATAGATAGATAGATAGATAGATAGATAGATAGATACATACATACATACATACATACATACATACATACATACATAGATAGATAGATAGATAGATGTGCAAGTTTGAAGCATAAAAAAGATTTTTAAAGAACATTTTAATTTTTGTAGATTTCTGCTTATAGGAGGGAAATTGATCCACACTGCAGTGGATAGACAGACAGATACACACAGACAGACAGATAGATAGATAGATAGATAGATAGATAGATAGATAGATAGATAGATAGATATATACACATAGACGGATAGATAGATAGTTTGATAGATAGATAGATAGATAGATAGATACACACATAGATAGATAGTAAGAGAGAGATAGACAGATAGGAAGATAGAGACATAGGAAGATAGAGAGATAGAGAAATAGATAGATAGGGAGAGAGAGAGAGAGATAGGAAGATAGAGAGAGATATAGGAAGAGAGAGATATATAGGAAGAGAGAGAGATATAGGAAGAGAGAGAGAGAGATAGGAAGATAGAGAGATAGAGAAATAGATAGAGAGAGAGGGAGAGAGAGGGAGAGAGAGGGGGGAGAGATAGGAAGATAGAGAGAGACATAGGAAGATAGAGAGCTAGATAGAGAGATAGTGGATCCAGTGGATCACAGTTTGTCTATGACCTTGGGTGACCATACATGGTATAGCTCACAGCTTCATTGAGGTACACAAGCCCCTTCACCACGACAAGGCAGAGATCTAGAAGGGGTTTGTATTTTTCTGTGCATTCCTTAAATGTATCATTATCTTAATGATTGGGCGCTCTGATTTTGCTGCCTGTGGGGCGTGAGTTGGCAATGCCTTAGATCCTATTAAATACAAGAGGTTGGTACCTATGATCTATGAGACACTCACTGTACAGTTACTAAAGGATTTACTTTCTTGACTCCCCGTGTACTCTACGGCCATGGAAGATTTTATGGAACGAGTAAATCGAAAGAACAGTAACAAGGCTTGATATTATAACGCAGGCAATTCCGGATAAACAGTGATGCTTGTGTTTTATGGGCTGTATATGTTTTTATAGTTTCATTTATATTTCATTACTGTGCAAACAAAAATGAGTTAACGGGATAAGCAATCAGCATGTGATATGCCCACTGGAACCTCAGTTGTTCCACTTTGGATGGTTCTATAAACAATTGCCCATTAAGCGCTACTGAGGAATAGGAAACAGTCATCTATGTAGGATTAACAGAAGGACATTACTGGAAATTATGACCAAGATGTGTATTACGTGTTGACCCTATCAAGATTCATCTCCATATCTCTTCTAAGAGACACATTTATCTCCATTATAAGCAAATTTTGTGGCTCGGATGATTGTTCCGTGAACGTCTCTGGAAGGAAAATGATGTTATGTTACTTATCGAACAGTACCATAGATTAATAATTTTCACCAGGATTTAATTCACTTCTGCTACTTGCCATCTAAGCCTCTCTCAATCACTCATCTTTATATTCTCATCACCTTGTTAAACTCTTCGTGACTTCCACATTTCCTCAATCGCTTGCCATTATTACCAATCGGGAAGCTGTTAAATGTTAATACAGCTGGGCAGGGAACTTATTGGGTTGAGCAGTCAGATGTTAGAGAGATGTTTAATCATATGGTAGGGTGAGAAAGTGACATAGAAGAAGACTTACTGTCATATTATAAGGAAGATGATCATTTAATGTGACAAATTAAGTTATCATTTTGAAATTAAATGGAAATAAAATAATGTTATTTCCTCACCCTGATTGGAATAGTGAGAGGAAATGTTACTAGGGTATACAAGGCACTGCTGAAGAAGCTCTATAGTGCATGAAACGCGAAAAGATATTATCAAAGAGCCTGCTACTACCATAAAGTCAATGCTAACAACACCACCTCATCATATCAGGAAGCAAAAGCGAAAAGCTACCAATTGTATGAAGTAAAGGATTACCTAAGGGCTGCAGTACCATTTTTTTAATATAGTGGGAAAACAGCACCTTTTAATAAATATATATATATATATATATATATATATATATATATATATATATATATATATATATATATATATATATATATATACACACACACACCTATATATATATACATACATATACACACACACATACACACTTGCCTGTCACAAATGACAGGATAATATTTAATTTTTCTGTTCCCGCCTCTGTCTCTTCGCCCCTCTCCCTACCTTGTATCTCTTCCCCCCTTTCCTTTGTCTTTTCCACCCGCTCCCCCTCTCCCTCCGCTGTGTCTCTTTCCCCCTCCCCTGTGTCTCCTTTCATCGTATCTCCCTCTCCTGTGTCATTTTCCCCTCTCCTGTGTCTCTTTTCTCCACATCCCGCCCTTGTGTCTCTCCCCCTTCCTCCCCTGTGTCACTTCCCCCCGCCGCCCTCCCGTGTCTCTCTCCCCCCTTCCTCCCTTGTCTCTTTTCCCCCTCTCCTGCGTCTCTTTTCCCCCTCTCATGAGTCTCTTTCCCCCAAATCCCTCCCTTGTGTCTCTCCCCCCCTTTCTCCCCTGTGTCACTTCCCCCTGTCTCCCTCTTTCCTCCCTCTCCCTTCCCTGTGCCTCTTTTCCCCTCTCCATCACCTGTGTCTCTATCCCCCCTCTCCCTCCTCTGTGTCTGTTACCCCATTTCCCTCCCGTGTCTCTTCCCCCTCTTCCTAGCCTGTGTTTCTTTTCCCCCTCTTTTCCTCCCCTGTGTCTCCTTTACCCCTCCCCTGTGTCTCCTTTCCCCCTCTTTCCCTCCCCTGTGTCTCCTTTCCCCTATCTTCCTCCCCTTTAGCTGCGCATGCGCATTATCCGGTGAGTATTGCGTGTTTGTGTGTAAGGCTCGCAACTTGCGAAAGTCACATACAAAAGTCGCAATACGACAACTATATATGTGATATATATACACATATATAAATTTATATATATATATATATATATATATATATATATATATATATATATATATACACACACACACATATATATCTGGGCAGGGATCTCAGATTGTATAATCAGATACCCGAGTGATGCTCAATTTGATGATGAAGTGAAATAGGAAAAATATAAGACTAAAATATAATTGTTGTGATGTTTGATTGTTGTGGTAAACTATCTCCCCACAAAATCTACCACACAAGCTAGGAGGTGGACCCAAGCTGATAAGAGGCAGTAACCTTGTAACAGCTGCTCGTGGGAAGGTTTCCTGGCTTGTACATATCCATCTTGGGCTTTGCTTAAAGCCGTGTAAAACAACAGGCATAAGGCTTAAAGGAAGCCATGTTTGAAATTGTATTTGGATTACAAGAGTGAAGCCTTTGTGGGCACATTTGCATGTCCCTGCCCCGGTTCCCAGAATGCAGTGTAATTGTTTTTCTCCGAATTCTGAGCTGGAAACAGGTTTTTTAACCTGTTTTAGACATTCAAATGTGAACACAGATGTACTATTTATCTACTGTACTACTGTATGGTGGAGGCTTCTGTGGTTCTTTTGCCCACCACACATATATATATATATATATATATATATATATATATATATTATGGAAATAGTTTGCTTATTATCAAGACTAGTTAGTTATTCAACATAACATTGAGAAAGCGATGGAAACAATGTCGCTTTAAAATATTGTGATAACTTGAATTCAATGCTGCCTGAATCCCCACATTACATAGCATTACATAGCAATAGCATGTTCTTATTCTCCCTATCGGCACACAGCTGCCACAGTTGCTGGACATGGCAGGATAAGACATAATAATACAGTACACATTATGTTAAGTGCTTATGAGCTTGAGAGCACACACTTTGTCCAAGACGTAAAGAGAACTATTTCAGTGCATTAACTCCTACATTCTGTGCTTTACAGTCACAATAACACTGAGCCACTCAGGAGAACGCAGCAATTACTTTGTTCTTCAGTATAGTTACTTAAAAGCACAATCCACTGCAGTCAATGATATGAGAATAATACACTCTGAAAATCCCAACACGTTTGCTTTTTTTTTTTTTACTGGACATAGAAAGAGTAATATGACCAAGGCATAAAATATGCTGCACTTTATTACATATATAGTTGTCGTAATTGCGAGTTTGTGTGTAATGCTCACAATTATGGCGCAAGTTGCGAGTTGCGCAGGTACATTACGTGGAAAGATGGTGGGAGCCAAGAGGAGCAAGAGGGGCATGAGAAGAGGAAAATGGAAATGGGGGGGGGGAGCAGGGGAAGAGAGACAGGGGAGTTGGGGGGGGAGAGACACAGGGGAGGGGCGGAAGAGACACAGGGGAGGGAGAGGTGGGGGGAAGAGACACAGGGGAGGGAGAGGTGGGGGGAAGAGACACAGGGGAGGGAGAGGTGGGGGGAAGAGACACAGGGGAGGGAGAGGTGGGGGAAGAGACACAGGGGAGGGAGAGTGGGGGAAGAGAGTCATGAGAGGGAGAGGGGGAATAGACACAGGGATGGGAAAGGGGGGAGAGACACATGGATGGGTGATGGGGGAGAGACACAATGGGGGGAGAGGGGAGAGACACAGAGGAGGGACAAGGGGGGAAGAGATACAGGGGGAGGAGGAAAGGAAGGAGACACAGGGGAGGGAGAGAGGCGGAAAGGAGACACGGGAGGGAGGCGAAAAGGAGACACAGGGGAGGGAGGCGAAAAGGAGACACAGGGGAGGGAGAGGGGCAAGAGGCACAAGGGGGTGAGAGGGAGGGAAAGAAACACAGGGGAGGGAGAGGGCAGGGAAACAGACACAGGGGAGGGAGAGGGGGGAGACACAGGAGAAGGAGAGAGGGTGAAGAGACACAGGGGAGGGAAAGAGTGGGAAAGGAGACACAGGGGAGGGAGAGGGGGAAAAGAGACAAAGGAGAGGGGGGAGAGATGGAGGGGAATTAGAAATATTAAATATTATCCTGTCATTTGTGGTGGGCAAGTGGCTAGTCTGTATATAATTTTTATTCTTTAGTTGTTCAGATGGGCCTACATCTCTGTGACCCTAAGGACTGCTGCACGCCAGGCACATCTATGTTATGTCTCTGGTTGTGCTTATCCATAAGGTTTGCTTGGCAAAGATACTGGAGTATCTCCTATGGACAGTGATTTGTCTGACCTCTCTGCTATGACCTGCCTATGTTGGGTGACCCTATATGATATAGCGCACAGCTTTATTGAGGTACACAAGCCTTCAACACAACATAGTAGCGATCCAGAAGAGGCTGTATATCATGTTTAGTTGTTCATTTGTTCCAATGTCACTGGTTGTGCTGATTCATAAGATTTTCATGGCAAAGATACTGGAGTGGGTTGCCAATTCCTTCTCCAGTGGACCTCAATTTGTCTGACCTCTCTGCTGTGACCTGCCCATCTTGGGTGACCCTACATGGCGTAGCTCACAGCTTCTTTGAGGTACACAAGCCCATTCACCACAACAAGGTAGCGATCCAGTGTATATTATAGTGGTGGACAAAATGCAGCCCTGAGATTGCATGTGGCCTTCAGGCACTCCACATGCGGCCCATCCTGTTCTTTGGAGCATGAGAACAAGTCCATCTTCTCCAATGTGTGTTTGCATCATTCAGTCATGTCTGACTCTCCGTGACCCCATGGACCATAACACAACATGCTGATCCACTTGGTTTTAATGGCAGAGATATTAAGTTGGGTTAATAGTTTCTTCTCCAGTGGGCCATGGCATACAGCTCCTGGAATTCCTAGGTGATCTTCCATCCAAGTACTGACCAAGCCCAACCCTGCTTGGCTTCTGGGTGGGGTGACCTATGACTGGAATTGAACCAAAGTCGCAGAGGTGAAGGCACCAAATCCTAACCACTGGACTACCAGGGAACCTTTGTCTTCAACAATACACAGTCCATTATATCTCTCTAAAATAAACACATAATACTCAGACATACTTCTAAATACTCTTTTCCCAATCCATTCCTTTTCTACAGTGCTTTGATAATTTTGCTTTGGGATCAGTAAAATGGATAAACCACTGTAATGCCCCTTTAAGGAATCAGTGTTCACAAAATAGGCTCTTCAATTGAAATCGGTTCCTCGTTCACTGTTTTATTATTTAAAAAAGACCAGTGTGAAAAATTTAATATGTTTCTAAAGTCTTCAAACAATATTTTTATAGAAAATGTTAGAAGATTCTAAGAGATTCCGTGTTTATCTCTTCTACATTCATTGCTGGCTTAGAGCTTGAGTGTTTTGTATGTTAGTATATATGCATTTTTGGAAATGGAGGGATTTGATGACTCATTGGCTGATCAAGATAAGCTTTTAGCATTTACATTCCATCTCAAATTGTGTATAAATATGAATTATTCACTGATGTAAGTCATTGATGCAAGTCATATTACAACAACAAAAAACTTAAAATAAATAATTTGGCCTGTGCATTACAAACATGAATATAAATGCAAAGCTCATCTAGGATTAGTGGGATGCAGTTTTTTAGGTTTGTGTTGTTCAGTTGTGTCGACTCTCTGTGACCTCATGGACAGCAACACACCATGCTGATCACCACTTGGTATTCATGGCAAAGATATTGGAGTGGGTTGCCAGTTCCTTCTCTAGTGGGCCACAGCATACACTCCTGGGATTCCTTGGTGGTCTCCCATCCAAGTACTGACCAGGCCCAACCCTGCTTGGCTTCAGGGTGGTGTGACCTCTCGGTTCCATGACTGGAATCAAACCCAGGCTGCAGTGGTGAAAGCACCGAATGCTAACCACTGGACCACCAGGGAACCCAGGGATGCAGTGGAGCATTATATATCATCCTCTGCCTTTACCTCCTCTCTTGCTTGCCTACAAGACTTCTCAGGATCAGTGTCCTTAATCTCCCTCTCCCTGGTTTCCAAATTCTCAAGTATTTTCTGAACACTCCACCTAACAAGGCTATGTAGTCTGCCTTTCTCAAACCGCTAAAGCGCTAAACCGCTCCCTCCATCGCACTATCAAAGGTAGTAAAACCTTTCATAAGAATTCAGTCCTACTTTAAATTACACTAATATAAGGTACTCAGATATATAATTTAATGTTTAGAAGATATTTGCCTATATGCAAACAAACTATTGCTATATGTAATGTAAATACAAGAAGGTGTCCTCAACGTACAGAGTATATTTCACAGGTTTCTGAGATGCCACCTCATTCCATCTTATGAAATCACCAGCCCCATCTCATTAAATTCTGATATTCTACTCCATGTAATCATATCAACATTATCCCATACATTATCTAATCTTCACTTTTCGGCAGATCCCTTATTTCTTGCCCATCACCAAACGTACAGAGTATATCTCAATATTTTAGACTGCACAGGTTTCTGAGATGCCACCTCATTCCATCTTATAAAAAAAACAGCATTGTAGCCCCATCTAATTACATTCACACATTATATTTATTCTACCCCTGTGCCATCATATCAACCTTATGCCACACATCATAGCCCACTTGATCTAATTTTTATTTGTAGCACATTCCCCAGTTCTTTCCCATCACCCCATCTGAAGAAGTCACATTTCACTAGATTCCTGTGAAATCACCTACATTATATCCAAATATTATTAAATAACCTCTTATGATCAACCTCATGACGCTATTTTTAGTTAGCAGACATGACCGAGTGACACCCAATCATGGCCGGATTACCCATTAGGCCAACTAGGCAGCCTTCCCTGTGAGGTGCACCACTTCTTTAAAAAATGGTTCCTGGCTTAAAAAGAATGAAATGTTGCAGTTCATAGACTGGCTACTAGGGGTTAACCACCTAGAACAAGACAGTTACAACAGGAAAAGGAACTTACACGTACAGAAAAGGCAAAAATGGGTCAGTGCATACATTGCGTACTCACTCACTGGGGCTCCTCCACTTCACTGCCTAGGTACTCCAAAAAGGTAGATACGGCCCTGCACCCAATATCACTAATGGTGCCGCTTCAGACACTTGTGCCGGAGGTTGCTGACCCATGCACTAAATAGTCTATACATCAAGTAGTCCCCTTACTTTATGTATCTACCACCTAAACTAAATCTTAGTGTATAAGCTCATATCCTATGCCAGTGTGCAATTTTTACATATAAAATATATTATTAATAATAATATGTAATTACAAGAAATTAAAATGGACAATCCATTAACTCAAAAATCCCCAAATATTCATAAATTGGCCAATTTTGCATCATTAAACTTAATTTGCAGTTCATTCAATATTATATTTTTTATTTTAATATAACAAGGTTTAAGTCATGCTTTTTCCCAGGTAATATAATGCGTAAAATATCTAAGGCATCTGAAATTCCAATCTTGCAAGAATTTCAGCTTGGCCATCCTTAGGGATTTTCACCTTACAGGAGTCTAAATCGCAATAACCTTAGTGTGATTGATTTCATTCTTTCCAAGCCTCTTGTGTCTCGTCTTGACATTGAGTGTTCTTATATAAGCTCGTGTTGGGGTTGAAGAACACTAGGTTCGCTCATGCTGGAAGACATTCGTCCTAAATTCTTACCAGTTTCATCATCATGATAGTGATTAAAGGTTATTCGGTTGGATAAAACCATAAAAGCTGTGAGACTTGTGTAGATTTGACTCTGAGGAATGATCTCGGCAATGAGTTTGGATGAGATGTTCTTTATTGGGTCTATATTTCATGCATGGTTTAATGAGCGCCAAGCTGAATCTTCCAAAAAAGGAAAATGATTGTTTAAATACTCAATACTAGAATGAATTATTTGTAGGCATACTGTACTCTTGGCCATTATGATGTAAAACTTTATCCATCACAAGAGAGTTTTATGTGCCAAATGCTAGCTGTGATCTAGACTTAGTTATCCTAACGTCTTGTGAGCTGAGCATGATCCAAGAAATGATGCAGTTAAGGAGTGAGAAGGCAGAAATGATTTAGAAATATTAAAAAGGACACCGTCATGGCAAAATCAAGTTTTTAGGTTATTCTTAAGGAGCATTAAAAACTGTCTATATATTGAATTAGCCAGTTTTTTCTTCTTAAATCTTAATACAAACTTTAGAAGACTTTTTTGTACCAAAACTGGAGATGTGGATTCTCTGTGCAGGAGTATCTAAAGTTTGTCACAACAACCAGACGAGAAGCAGAATAAATGGTCTGTCTGTCCAAGTTCAGGAGCTCGCAGCACCAGGTCAACAAGTCAAAGGGTCAGTCCAGCCAGTAATCCAAAACAGAACCCAAAAACAAAGCTAAAAGTCAGAAAGTCACCACAGGTTCAGAAGAACTTGCCAAATGAAACAAGCCAACAACAGCAGAAGTGGACAAGCCAACAACTCAGCAGATATGGTCACCTGACAGCCACACCCACAGATAGATCAGATAGGCAGCAGCCAGATCACATTCACCACATCACACACGATGTTAAAAAGCAATTGAGAGCGGCAGAACTTTATAGCTTTCGGTTTATAAGCCAGGATCAGTTTTAAGTTTTACTTATAAGAAATGAGCAGGACACTCTGCTTGTACACTTCAATCGTTGATGTTGTAACTTGAAGGTTGTATGTTTTCCTATTGGTACTTGATATTTTATTTACTCAAATGGCTATTCATGGTGGCAATCTATTGTAGAATACAATGTATTGGGTGGGCTACTCTTATCCAAGTGTATCTAGTCTCATAGCCCACCAATCCTTCACTTTCTGTGACTCTGCTGTGTCTGCTGATGATGAATCAAAGAACACTTCTGTGGGACAGGTGTCAGGTTGTTTTGAGGCTATTGTCTTGAGGTGGCCAGTCTTCCCCTTGGATGTCCAAACCCCAGTGCTTCCACCTGTCTAGTTCTCTCCTGAGCAAACTTGGCCAAGACAACAACTGAATAGGTCAGGATGGGCCACAATCCACTGTCTTCCCCATCTACGGTTCTTGTGGCAAACACATAGACACATTATTGCCACGCATCCCTACATGACACGATTTAAAGTTGGAGGATCAATTATTCCGATTGTGAAAGTTTTGCTTTAGAAAATGATGTGTACATTGAACAGAACAAGAAATTCACGAATGATCGATATGCATAATGTGATGAAATGGGTACACAAGATGATCTTATTGTCTGCATAAAGTCCATAAATAAGATTTAAAACAATTCATCCCTTGATAAAAAAAACTTTAGTTATGCAGATTCTTCCTGTACTGTTGCTCAGGGGGGTTTGAGATGGACCAGACAAAGAGGTCCCACAGTTATGATGGACCAAAGCTTGCAATCTTTTGTAGGCCATGCAGTAAGGTTAATGAGGATGTATTATGCTCAGAACCAAACAATTGGGTGAGATATGTAGCATTCTGTTCAGGCCATGTAGTGTGGTCAAACAGCAGTCTATCTTAGGTCATTAAAGGGCAACTGAAGTCAGGAAAACTGTTCTGCATAATCATATAGAGCAGTTATTAGCAAATTATCAAAGTGTATTTTTTTTAATTTAAAGCTCCTTTGACCATTTTATAATTGTTTAAACATTTCCCCCGTGATAGAGTTTCTCTGCACCACAATATTCAGTTCCTGAATGGATCATAAATTACAAGCTACCAATTTGCATATTTGTCTTTGCTACCATAATACATTCTACAATTTTCCCATTGAAATTACAATGTCTAAAGAAAATATGTTTATGTTTTTCCGGTTAAACAATGAGAATTTTATTTGTATTTGCAGGGTGCTTGTGATATTTGGTCCTTGCAGAAAGAGAATGAGGCAGGCAGTTGAAGAAATAACTAGGCTCAACAAAAAGCTCTAATAAGACAGGGAGATATTCATCAACAATTAAACAAATATTCACCTTATTTGCAGGGGTCTACATGGTGATGCAGAGCAATACTGATGAACTATGTACCTTTAACATGGGGTGATAAACATAGAAACTTTATATTTTATGTTAAATGCACATGACATATTAAAGAGGGGAGAGGGGGAGATAAAGATTGGTGAGGGGCCCTCTTAATTTCTGATAGGGATTCTGTTTTTTCTCCATGAACACAACAAAATGACCTAACTAGTGGGTAGTACTTGAAAACTAATAATAATTCCACAGGAAATTAAAGGACCACTTGAGAGTTTTAATATTGTTGTTGTTCAGTCGCTCAGTTGTGTCCGACTCTCGGTGACCATATGGATGCAGCCACATCTGTCTGTGTTTCTGGTTATGCTTATCCATGTGGTTTTCTTGCTAAAGATACTAGAGTGGGTTGCAAGTTCCTTTTGATTTGTCTGACCTCTCTGCTATGAAATGCCCATCATGTTATAGCTCAAAACTTCATTGAGTAACACAAACCCCTTCACCACGACAAGGTAGTAATCCAGAAGGGGGTCTTATATAGGGGGCTCTAAAGAATAATTTGGCTTTATTAAAATTTTACAGTGCATTTAAACAATTCTCTACTGTTTTTCAATGATCCCCATGCTATTTAAGCTCTCTGAATGAAGTATTGTGGCTGGAGTGGGCCTGTAAAGTGCAAAATGAAAGCCACATATTAGTATCAGGTAGCTGCTAGCCATTCACACAAGCACACTTTCTAGCCACACCCACTACCATGTTATCATTTTGGTATGCCAATGTAGATAGACCTCCTCCCTGGGTGGCTCCACTCCAGCCACAATAATTTATTTAGGAGATGGGGAGATCTGAAGATGGAAAACAGCCTGGGGGGCCTGAAGGAAAATTAATGAATGATTTAAAAGCACAGAAAAAAACGATAAAGGTTCTTTTCTTATGAAGCCCTTCCTAACTATTCCTTTAGAGAGACATTTATAAGGTCACTAAAGCGTCCCTTTAAGACGACTTTTAAAGGTATGGTTGGATATTGTTATCACGATTCTGAGACTTACTGGATTCCTCACTCAGCTGCTGAAGGTTTCGCAGGGAGAATGTTCTCATGTTTCTAAAGAACATCTGGGCCCAACATCTGGTGTCTCCAAGAAGTGATATTAGGAAAGGTCTCTGTGTGTGTCTCTGAAGCCGAGCTGCACTCTTGGGTGCCATCTCGAGTGTGACCATGTAAACGCATTAACAGGGCCTATTGTCTGAGCCAGATGGTTGATTCATTAAATTACATTTATTCATTTATATTACAGACCCATATTTAGGACCCACCTGCACTGAATCAGAGACATTCATCTTAAACTGAGAAAAAAGCACAACGATAACTGGAGGATTTTACTTAACTTATTCCAGAGTTACTGCTTGATTTTGAGAGATTAACCCCTGTCTTGCTGCCTAGTTTGTTTACTTTTCAGCTTCTTTTTGCATATTTGTAATTAAGTTATTCCTACTTGTTCTCAAAGGGAACCATTTCATTTAATGGAATAAATATGTATGTAGATTAACATATAGAAGGTTTCTGGATTTTACTATAGCTGTGTTTTTATTTCATTTAATCTACTTTATTTTATTAAAAAAGTGTCCACAAGGTCTTTTTTAACGGCCTAAAAAAATGGTTGGCTTGGATCTGCCCTCTGCAGCTCATGAAGACACAAACTCTGCTCATACTAAACTATAAGTGGCCATCTCTCAGCAACATTCTGTAATACAAAACGGAGGCATGATCTCTGATAGGCTAGGACAAAACAGAGTCTGCATCTGCATACACTGCAGAGGGCAGGCCGCTAGTCCCTCTGTATGGTTTTAGGTAGTAAAAACAGAACACTTGCTAATAAAAAAAAAATATGGTGGGCAAAAGAGCGATAGAAGCCCTCCACAGTACAGTAGTACAGTAAATAAAATGTACATCTGTGATCACATTTGAAGGTCTAAAACAAGCTAAAGACGGTTTCCTGCTCAGAATTCCGAGAAATACAGTTATTACACTGCATTCTGGGAAGCTGAGCAGGGATATGCAAATGTGCCCACAAATGCCTCGCTCTTCATTCCATGACAATTTTAAACATGGCTTCCTTTAAGCTAATGCCTGCTGCATTACACAGCTTTTATGCAAAGCCAAGGTTGCATTATACACAAGGTTCCCATAATGCAGTGTAATAACTGTTTTTCTCGGAATTCTGAGCTGGAAACAGGTTTTTTAACTTGTTTTAGACATTTTAATGTGAACACAGATGTACTATGTATATACTGTACTACTGTACGGTGGAGGGCTTCTATCACTCTTTTTCCCACCATATTATAAATGATTGTTGTGGTGAACTAACTACTCATAAGATCCACAACACAGGCTGAGATCCCGCTCCATGCTGATGATAGCCAGTAAGCTTGAAACAGCTGTACATGGATTGGATTCTCAGCTTGTGTATAATCCAACCTTGGCTTTGCATAAAAGCCGTGTAATGCAGCGGGCATAAGCTTAAAGGAAGCCATGTTTGAAATGTTATTGGATTACAAGAGCAGAGCCTTTGTGGGCACATTTGCATATCCCGGCCCAGGTTCCCAGAATGCAGTGTAATAACTGTTTTTCTTGGAATTCTGAGCTGGAAACAGGTTTTTTAACTTGTTTTAGACATTCCAATGTCAACACAAATGTAATATATATATATAAATAGTTAATTTCTGTTGACATTTGAATGTCTAAAATAAGTTAAAAAAAGTGATTCCTGCTCAGAATTACGAGAAAAACATTTATTACACTGCATTCTGGGAACCTGGGCAGGGATATGCAAATGTGACCACAAAGGCTCTGCTCTTGTAATCCAATACCAGTACTGTATTACACAGATTTTTTTTGCACAGCTCAGGATTGATTATACACAAGCCAGGGAGAGGGGGACAGAGACACAGGGGAGGGAGGGGGGAGAAACACAGGGGAGGGAGAGAGGGGGAAGAGACACAGGAGAGGGGAGGAAGAGACGGAGGGGGGAGGGACAGGAAAATAAAATATTATTCCATCATTAGTAACGGGCAAGTGACTAGTGTATATATGTATATATATATATATATATATATATATATATATATATATATATATATATATATATATATATATATATATATATATATTCTGTATTTTCTTTTACAATCTAAAAATATTTTGTGTTTTTTAAACTAAAATCTTCAAAAGTGCATTCTAAAAAAGAACAATTGTCTTTTCACTGTATGTAGAAGATTGGATTGGTTTCACTGCTTCTTAGGAAGTGTTTATTTTTTAATTCATTTTTTTTATTCTGCTTTAAAGAAAATATACAGAAATACATTAAAAGCAGGTCCTTAGTCTGGCTAAATTGGTTTAGGACATTTGACAGACCAGAACAATTTATGTTCATGATTTTTTCCAGTAACCTCATCCTCTGGTTGATGCCACCATAGAATACCTTTACCATCCAAAGATGGGAACTTCATCCAATCTACAGGGTATAAGCCAAATATCAGTGTGCAGCAGCTGGCGCTAATTCCCATAATCTTCCGAAGAGCTTGGGTAAAATCCATTACTAACTACTACATCCAAATATGGCCAGGCGACCAGATGGTACCCACTTGTAGAGATGTCCCACTGAGTCCTGGTCATAGTTCTTGTATTTATGAGCATCCTCTGTTAAAGGACCACTGCAGATAAAAAAAAGGCACTTCTTGTTTCTCAAGTATGTTCCAAACCAACAATAGGGAAATAAGACAATAACAATAGGGAAATAAGAATTTGTAAAAACAGTTTATAAGTACAGGAATTCATGTTGTGTTTGTTACATCACGTACTCAGAGTTGGATTATGAGTGTGTATGTTTTGGATATCAATGGAGGGTGGGTGCGGAAGGAGAGAATAATTGGCATTTGTTAAGATAAATGGATGCAACTGAAATGTATGGTCAGGGCATGCCTTTTTGTAGATTTTTCACACTACTTAAAGGCATATCTAAGTTTCCTGGATTATGAATGCATTCGATAGAGGAGAATCAGTAGTGTATGCAAACATTTTTTTGCATGAAAAAGATACCAAAAAAAACGTTTACACGCTGAGATTTTTGTCAGTTGACACCCCTGAAAATCCCTGCTAAGTTTAGCATAAAATTCAAAATTCGTTTTGGGCAATCAGGAGAAAGCAGATACATTTGTACCATACTCTGGGGTTCCTGTGTTGCAAATCAGATTAGGATATGTAGTCTCTTTCTCTCTATGTCTTTGTGCTCTGATTCAGTAGTGAGCTCAGACCCCGCCCAACCATATGATTCCATGCTGCAGCAAGTACTTCAAACTCCATACCCAGCTGCATTTCTTGTGTCTACTCTGTTATGTAAGCTCCCTGTGGGTGTGTAAAGCTGAAATTTACTTTCCTGCCTATAACTGAACTTATCTATATAACACATATTTTTCTAATA
Source organism: Discoglossus pictus (assembly GCA_027410445.1). Taxonomy (NCBI): domain Eukaryota; kingdom Metazoa; phylum Chordata; class Amphibia; order Anura; family Alytidae; genus Discoglossus; species Discoglossus pictus. The sequence continues at coordinate 52,982,942 of CM050175.1, forward strand.
ATCACTGAATATTTCTTACCAAACATTTGAAACCCAGGAAACTTATATAAACCCTTATTGTGAGAATAATTCAATTATCCTCTTTTATGCTATTAAATCTTTTTATGTTACTTTTAAATACATCTATTTTGTAGTTGTTTTTCATTATTATGTTATTGCCATCTATTGATACTTATTTGAAAATCTAAACTTTCAATATCATTTTACAATTGTTCTAGGGCTCTGAAAACGTCACTAACAACAGGAGGACACTAACGTAGATATGTTCCTTATAAAAAGACATTGTTCCATGTTCTGTTGTATGCATAGGTTTTCTTATTGTTTGTAGTGCTAGTTTTTAGCGTGGGCTGCTTGTCTTAGTAAGTGGGTTATTACAAAATATAAGCTGCTATTTCTTTTTTTCTGAAAACTTTTTAATATAATGATTTTTATATAATGCTCTAATGTACTTTATTTTGTAGGTTGGTGATCTATCAGCTTTGTTGAGATGTCCCACATAACAACTACTATAAAAATAAGAAACCATGATAATTAAGGGAAACAGACATACTATATAAAATATACGTACCTATATTCTAGATGGTATTGTTTGTATTGTGCAGGATGAGAGCAGCCTCTTTAGCCACTTGTGCCCTTCACAGAGAGACATATCCTGTAGTATATCAGTCTGGTCTCACTGAATAGTATGATCCAGTCCCAAAATACCAGGCAATTCTACCCTGAACAGGAGAAGCCGCAAACCCCAGACGTACGTTTTGGCTTCTCTTAGACTTCCTAAGGCACAGTGAGTCGACATTGGAGCCCCTCATCGCCCTTAAGGAGACCAAGTCCAATGGGTTATTTGCATATGTAACAACAAAAATAAATGTGCTCGTCACAACCTCAGGGGAGTGGGGTCTCCCTCAGGATCATGAGTGTGGAGGGTTTCTTGGTGCCCTGCGGTCATATCAGGTTCATCAGCATTGATTATCCTGTCCATGTTTGTTTACATTGTATTGTCGTGTCTGACTCTCCGTGATTTCATGGACTGTATCACACCATGCTGATCCACTTGGTATCTATTCCAGAGATACTGGAGTGCGTTGCCAGTTCCTTCTCCAGTGGGCCACAGCATACAGCTCCTGGAATTCCTAGGTAGTCTCACATTTAAGTACTGACCAGGCTTCAGGGTGGTGTGACCTCTTGGTTCCCTGACAGGAATCGAACCCATGTCGCAGAGGCGAAAGCACCAAATTCTAACCACTGGATCACCAGGGAACCCATCATGTTAGATCGTTGTCTGATCGAACACCTCTAACTTTGTTATTGCCTATATTCTAATTGTAAATAGACAAACAAGAAATCATATTTCTGAAAATAATATACCTGCTATTGGATAGTCTTACCCCATTCTGTAAAATGATCTGAGAATTACCGATCCATGCACTAAAAAGGACCACTGTACAATGAAAGAAAAATAAAATGTTTAAAAACTTTGAGGCTGATTAACATCTTAAATAGGAAGGAAACATATCATGGTGCCTCTACTGGACCTTGGAGGCATTTTTGATCATTTAGTGAAGGTTGTTTGTATGAAAGAGGCATTTATATATCCGCAGGAGCAGAACTTGCAGTCTTGCAACTGTATTAAAAAAGGGGGTAGTTATTAAATACCTAAACCTCCATTGACTAAATGGATCCTGGGGATCTCTCCCTGTACCCCCACGTTTTCTGCACTAATAGGGCAGATAAAAATACACTCCGGCTCCAAGCCACCAAGAAGTGCTCATATAAGTTGGTCACTTTCAATATAAAAGATAGATAGAGCACAATTAGACAGGAAAATGTAATTAAAGTGCCACTTAATTCAGTGCAGTTTGGACCACATCACAGTAAAGATCTCCTAAAAGCATGTTGAAATACTTTTTGAATTTTTTAAATGCCTGCATTTGTTTTTACAGAGAAATCAAATAAATTAGATCTGTGTTTACATTTGTCACTGAATGCCCACTTCCAGACCCCCAGCTACAACTCTGTGTAGTGAGCAAAATAATTCAAACGGTTGGTTAACCCTTACCAAAGTAATATGTGCAGAGCATGGAATGCTGGAATCACCTAAACAGGTCAGTCATGGGTTAACTTTTCAGTACAGTCCTGAGTTCAAAACTTATGCCTCTCCTGGTTGCTGGAGGCATTTATTGTAGTTTGGTGATGGTTGCATCTGTGAAGGGTTTTATGTTTTTGCTCTATTAAGACTTGAAGTTATAGATGGTAGTAGGTATCAAATAACATCTCCAATCATTTTAATAATTTCACCCACCTTCTCCTTCTCCAGCCTCCCATCACTAATAGATAAGATGAACACACTCATGCTCCAGGCTTTCTATAATGCTAAAATGGCCATTTACCTCACTGTGTCTGATCTTCATGGTGTGAATGAGCAAAAGATTGTATATTTAAATGATATATTTTTTAAATTACACTAGTAAAAACTAAAACATTGTAGTCTCTGTTTTAAGTCTCTGCTCACATACAAAGTGTATTCTATTGGCTGTGGCATGAGTCCAGCACATGGGAAGAGATTTATAGCATTTTTTCCCTGAACTCAGGACTGCACTGACCAGTAAACCCATAGCTGGCCTGTTTTAGGTGAGTCCAGCATTCCATGCTTGCACAGATCATTTTTTTCATAAACATGCTCTGCATTGCTCAAATTCTAGAGAGACAAGGGAACAGAAACCTGCATTTTCTATAGAAAGAAAAAAATAAACAAGGTCTGTTCCCTTTCATACCAGAAATATATGCAGTCTTACCATTTAATTGAATAGGGGGCACACCCCTGCAACCTGATTAGCTGTAGTAATGCAAAAATATGTGGGCAGTCTGTTATACATGTAAACACAGATTTTTATTTGATTTGATTTCTCAGTGAAAAAATACATGTATTTCAACCTGCATTTAGTGGATCTTTACATTTTTGGGGATGTGGTCCAAATTGTGCGGAATTAAATTTCCCTTTGAGTCAGGCAAAAAGCTCCAAGGACTCTAGGCAGACAAGTTGGAAACTTTCTATACATAGTCATAATAAATTACTATTTTCTTAAATAATGTCCGACACTTAAAACAACTGCTAAAGTTTTTATTTCAATACAGACTTGATAAAAATAAAAAATTTTCTTCTAAAATATCTTCTTTTTTTTTTTTTTTTTAATAATGCCCAATCAAGAGTGCCTCAATCATCCTTGTGCTTCTTGGTGCTAATGACCCAGTGAAATCTTCGAGTCCGCCTGCCTTGAGGACCCCTTTGATCTTCTGGGCTCCGACCATAAGGTACAGGGAATCCAGAAGATTCACTCATTCACCCCTTATCCTAACAATTGGGGTCTTTCCTCCATCGTTCAGGCCGGAGACCTCTGATGAGGACAAGTCCACTCCTAGGGGAGCAGCTGTCACCAACTCCACCCAGATCCTTCCAAGTAGTCCTTGGCTAAAAAGCCATCCTTCAAGTACATCTTCACTGCCTTGCCAAAATCTAAATTGTTGTGCCATAGGTCTGTGTCATCAAAAACTAAAAAGTGATGGGTACTAGCATAAGATGAGACAGCTGTCTCCTACCCCATCTGCCTTAGTGTAAGTCCCCTCTCACAATTCTCACTGGCTAAGTGCTTGTAGTACACAGTGAGGTGCTCTTCAACGGGACCCAACACGGACCAAAAGGTCCTGGCCCGGAAGCCCAAAAGTGTACAATTCCATGTGATGAAGCCCTCCATCTAGACCTCACCAGACGTACACTTAATCTTAGACAAAATTCTGAGAAGCAATACAGTTGCCATTTTACACAAATCTTAATCCAACACCAATTCCAGGCTTG
>CM050175.1:52991791-53009291 GCA_027410445.1 Discoglossus pictus
CTTTAGCATTGGGCTAAAGGAGTACCAAACACTTTCCTTTTTAGCATTGGGCTAGAGGAGGATCAAACACTTTCCTCTTTAGCATTGGGCTAGAGGAGGATCAAACACTTTCCTCTTTAGCCCAATGCTAAAGAGGAAAGTGTTTGATCCTCCTCTAGCCCAATGCTAGAGGAGTACCAAACACTTTCCTCTTTAGCATTAGGCTAGAGGAGTACCAAACACTTTCCTCTTTGGCATTGGGCTAGAGGAGGATCGAACACTTTCCTCTTTAGCATTGGGCTAGAGGAGGATCAAACACTTTCCTCTTTAGCATTGGGCTAGAGGAGGACCAAACACTTTCCTCTTTAGCATTGGGCTAGAGGAGGACCAAACACTTTCCTCTTTAGCATTGGGCTAGAGGAGGACCAAACACTTTCCTCTTTAGCATTGGGCTAGAGGAGGACCAAACACTTTCCTCTTTAGCATTGGGCTAGAGGAGGATCAAACACTTTCCTCTTTAGCATTGGGCTAGAGGAGGATCAAACACTTTCCTCTTTAGCATTGGGCTAGAGGAGGATCAAACACTTTCCTCTTTAGCATTGGGCTAGAGGAGGATCAAACACTTTCCTCTTTAGCATTAGGCTGGAGGAGGACCAAACACTTTCCTCTTTAGCATTGGGCTAGATGAGGACCAAACACTTTGTTCTTTAGCATTGGGCCAGTGGAGTACCAAACACTTTCCTCTTTAGCATTGGGCTAGTGGGGTAGCAATTACTTTCCTCTTTAGCATTGGGCTAGAGGAGGATCAAACACTTTCCTCTTTAGCATTAGGCTAGAGGAGGACCAAACACTTTCCTCTTTAGCATTGGGCTAGTGGGGTAGCAATTACTTTCCTCTTTAGCATTGGGCTAGAGGAGGACCAAACACTTTCCTCTTTAGCATTGGGCTAGAGGAGGATCAAACACTTTCCTCTTTAGCATTAGGCTAGTGGGGTAGCAATTACTTTCCTCTTTAGCATTGGGCTAGTGGAGGACCAAACACTTTCCTCTTTAGCATTGGGCTAGAGGAGGATCAAACACTTTCCTCTTTAGCATTGGGCTAGAGGAGGACCAAACACTTTCCTCTTTAGCATTGGGCTAGAGGAGGATCAAACACTTTCCTCTTTAGCATTGGGCTAGTGGGGTAGCAATTACTTTCCTCTTTAGCATTGGGCTAGAGGAGGATCAAACACTTTCCTCTTTAGCATTGGGCTAGAGGAGGACCAAACACTTTCCTCTTTAGCCTTGGGCTAGAGGAGGACCAAACACTTTCCTCTTTAGCCTTGGGCTAGAGGAGGATCAGTCACTTTCCTCTTTAGCCTTGGGCTAGAGGAGGACCAAACACTTTCCTCTTTAGCCTTGGGCTAGAGGAGGACCAAACACTTTCCTCTTTAGCATTGGGCTAGAGGAGGATCAAACACTTTCCTCTTTAGCATTGGGCTAGAGGAGGACCAAACACTTTCCTCTTTAGCATTGGGCTAGAGGAGGACCAAACACTTTCCTCTTTAGCATTGGGCTAGAGGAGGACCAAACACTTTCCTCTTTAGCATTGGGCTAGAGGAGGATCAAACACTTTCCTCTTTAGCATTGGGCTAGAGGGGGATCAGTCACTTTCCTCTTTAGCATTGGGCTAGAGGAGGACCAAACACTTTCCTCTTTAGCATTGGGCTAGAGGAGGACCAAACACTTTCCTCTTTAGCATTGGGCTAGAGGAGGACCAAACACTTTCCTCTTTAGCATTAGGCTAGAGGAGTACCAAACACTTTCCTCTTTAGCATTGGGCTAGAGGAGGATCAAACACTTTCCTCTTTAGCATTGGGCTAGAGGAGGACCAAACACTTTCCTCTTTAGCATTAGGCTAGAGGAGGACCAAACACTTTCCTCTTTAGCATTGGGCTAGAGGAGGACCAAACACTTTCCTCTTTAGCATTGGGCTAGAGGAGGATCAAACACTTTCCTCTTTAGCATTGGGCTAGAGGGGGATCAGTCACTTTCCTCTTTAGCATTGGGCTAGAGGGGGATCAGTCACTTTCCTCTTTAGCATTGGGCTAGAGGAGGACCAAACACTTTCCTCTTTAGCATTGGGCTAGAGGAGGATCAAACACTTTCCTCTTTAGCATTGGGCTAGAGGAGGACCAAACACTTTCCTCTTTAGCATTGGGCTAGAGGAGGACCAAACACTTTCTTCTTTAGCATTGGGCTAGAGGGGGATCAGTCACTTTCCTCTTTAGCATTGGGCTAGAGGGGGATCAGTCACTTTCCTCTTTAGCATTGGGCTAGAGGAGGATCAAACACTTTCCTCTTTAACATTGGACTAGAGGAGGACCAAACACTTTCCTCTTTAGCATTGGGCTAGAGGAGGACCAAACACTTTCCTCTTTAGCATTGGGCTAGAGGAGGACCAAACACTTTCCTCTTTAGCATTGGGCTAGAGGAGGACCAAACACTTTCCTCTTTAGCATTAGGACCAAACACTTTCCTCTTTAGCATTAGGACCAAACACTTTCCTCTTTAGCATTGGGCTAGAGGGGGATCAGTCACTTTCCTCTTTAGCATTGGGCTAAAGGAGGACCAAACACTTTCCTCTTTAGCATTAGACTAGAGGAGGACCAAACACTTTCCTCTTTAGCATTGGGCTAGAGGAGGACCAAACACTTTCCTCTTTCCTCTAACACTTGCTCTTACAAATGCATGATGGGATATTTAGGAATCCCATGTCCATTTAAAATTATTTATCGACAATATCATTATTTTGCGGCAATGGCTCTTATGACATAATTAGATCACAGTCTCGGCAGATTAATACGGACCCATATATACGTATACGTGTAGCCATTGTGTCAAATTCACATTATTCATAGGGCTATAATTTACATTATTTAAATATTTTTCTGTGTTTGTGCTATTGAAAGTGAAATTAGTAAATACGGTATTCTTTTATGTCACATATTTAAAATTGTTTAAATATTTAATATATATTAAAAAAAATAATCTTCAGTGTAATCTTTTGAAGATCTAAAAGCTGAAAATAGGAAAAAATATTTTTTAAATAATATTATAGATTCTAAATGATTACATTTAATTTGCAATTATGTTGCAGTGGAATCTACCATTCTGGTTTCTGCTGATCAGCTTCCTGAGGTAAGACGACATTTTGAATGCAGAGGAAGCTTTCATCAACCCAATGGGAATATGGCAGCTGGATCTGCCAGTGTTTTTAACAGAAGCAATGGAAACCTCTTAAGAAAGCAGCAGACATAACCAGCTCAGAAAAAAATGGAATTCCACAGTCAAGAACAATGGCATATAAAAATGAATAATGTAAAGATTGTGTTTTTTATCATCCTAGATTCTGAAAGTTTCCTTTTTTACACTTACATCTCATAAAAACAACACATGGTAAATAAAAACAAATAACAGATGACATTGGAGATCACAATGTGTTACACGGATTATCTTTTATATATAAAAAAAACATAACACTTGCTTAATAAACAGAACAGTCAAAAATGAGCAATTATAGAATAAATATACGGGACCATTACAGTACAGTTAAAGCATTAATACCTCCACTATGTTCCAAATTAACATAACAAAAAATATATATGTATGTATTGTTGTTGTTGTTCAGTCATGTCTGACTCTACATGACTTTATGAACCACAACACACCATGTCTCACATTGTACCTATCCATAAGATAATCTTGGCAAAGATACTGGAGTGGGTGCCATTTCCTTATCCAGTGGATCACAGTTTGTCTGACCTATCGGCTAAACCTGCCCATCTTGGGTGACCCTACATGGTATAACAACGATCCAGAAGGGGGCATATATCAACATAACTCTATATCTATCTATTCTTATATATATATATATATATATATATATATATATATATATATATATATATATATATATATATATATATATATAGTGGCAAAGCAACCGTCTCCTTGTGGTCAAGCTGTGTTTTCTGACTCTTCTTAATTGGGGAATACTGGAGGCCATTAAATGCTTTCCAAAACTTTTAATACTTTTCCGCAGGGCCATAAAGGGTGAGAAAATAAATAAAACAATAAATAAATAGTCCTAGCTCTTTCAGAGCACTACCTAACTCTCTGAGCAGTTTCCTAACTATCACTATCCACTCCCAACTAAGCCTGGGAGGGACCCAAATAAATTGTATAGTCAGGTCCTTGAGGAAGCATTGTGAAGCGAAAAGCGCTGGTCAACCTGTTTGTGTTGCAGCTTTGATGTCACCGGCGTTATCAGAGAAACACTGGTGTCTCTCGGCATACCATGCTGGATCTCTTGTTTGCGGACTATTTAATAATATGACTAACTATAATTATATTTGAATGTTGATACTATCCTTTGATTGTACATTATGGTGTTTATATGTATAACCCCTACAGTACTTAATTGGTAATAGAGTGCAAGTTTGTGATAGTTATTATAGTGTAAGGGCACTAACTGGAAGTGTTGTGCCTTTATTTAGCAAGTATTATATACATATTTGTATTTGATTATAACAATAGATCATCATTTCAAATTATAATCAGATTTGTTAGAAAATTTTATTTTTTGCATATAACAATTGCTATTCAGATGATTGCATGGTACACATTTAACATATAGTGGTATATCATCACATTTTTGGTTATTTTTTTTTTTTATATATATATCTTAGTACCTTTTGACATATTGTATAAGAATGCACTTTGTATAGATATTGGTTATTTAAATGTTTGCATTGATTCATATTGCACTTTATGCACTTTTTCAGCTATGCTGTTTTTGTATTCGCACTTTAGTTTTTGTAGAATAGATCAGATCTCACGTTTTAGGTTAATGGGTAATTGGTTGATCCGCAGTTCCACCATCAGCATTAGTGTATGTAGCATTTTTTATTTTATTTCCTCTTTATACTAAAGCTAAATAAACTATTTCAACAAATTAAATATAAAGGAGTAAATGGTGGGCTCCGCTACCTCAAAATTAAATTTAGGGATTCAGATTATGTAGGTATTTTCAACTATATAGAAGATATTCCCAGACCAACTACTGGTACTGGAATATTGAATCACTGCCGGTGACGGACATTGCTCTGAATATATATAATTTTTAATTTTTTTATTATGTATTGTTGATTAAACTGTGTACAATAAACTATTAGTTTCTATTATATTATCTTGCTTGATTACTATTGAATACATTGGTATGATATATAGGTGTTCTTTTCTCTTAGTTTTGTTTACAAATATTTAGAGTACTGGCCTCTTTCTTCTTAAGTCCAGGGTTCCTGCTCTGTGGCCTTTGCTTTACAGCTTCCCCACTCTCTAGACTTACAGTACAATTCCAGCAGACCCTCTGGGTAACTCTCTCTGTCTCTACTGCAGCACTCCTCCTCTGGGCTCCGGGCTACAACTCTTCCTCAGAGATGCATCACTTCTCCGGCCCAGCTCAAACACACTGCCTCTCTAGGCTCTAACAGACTGCCCCAGCCTGTTCACTGCTGCAGCCACATTGTGATGTAATAGAGCCTTTTTACACCTGCAGGACTGGATTGGGCAAATGCCTCTATCCAGCCTCAGGCTCACATATCTGCCATCCAGGGCTCTTCCATATTTCTGTCTAGCTTTGTCACAATATATATATATATATATATATATATATATATATATATATATATATATATATATATATATATATATATATATACACACTGCTGCAAAATATGTTGGTGCATTAAAATTCTAGATAATAATAGTAGCAACAAAAACAATAATAATAATAATAATAATAATAATAATAATATACACATATGTCTCATACCATCGTTTTACAACTGTCACTACATTATGACTCTGCACAATGATTACTGAAGGAAAAAAAACATGTAACGAATATAGGAGATGTACCCCTTGCTTGCTCAGTCTGCACAGCAGGATCTAAACCAGGGCAGTTTTTTATGTATACTGCTGAATCAGAACAAATCGAAAACCACTTACTACAAAAAAACATCTAATAAACGTTTAATTCATTTAGTAGCGGTTTCAAAAAGGAAAACACTTTCTCCATTCTGTCTTATGGTGCAAAGAATATCTGGTAACTTCTGTGTCCCTTTAAAACATGATGTTTCAACTGCTTTATTGATAATGTGCCTCTCTGTAAATATTCAGGAAAGTATAAATATATATATCCCAGAAATAATAACTTTATACCATATTATATTTCTATCACTGTTTTATTTCTTTTTGTTTTGCAGGGGCTGATATCCAGAACCTTGCTGTTGGTATATGCTCCATATTGACCACTATAGGTAAGACAAATTACTTTTATAATATGTTGCAGTAGAACATTTCTTAGCACAGAGACATCCTCTGCTGTCATAGGATTTTACTCTATATATTGAAAGACCGCTGTTGTTTTGGAAATACTTCATATGTTTGCTGTGTAAAAAAACAAAACAATCACATATGCCATTAGATCAAGATAATTTAATGTAAATTCCTTATTTTAATTAACAGAACTTATACATCAATGATTCCATGTTTGTATCTTCGACATTGCGTATGGTTTGGGGGTGTTTTGCTATTTTTTATTATCTATTCTATAATGGATAGGGGGGCTGATTTCTTGGCTCATTGGTTGATTCAAATAAACTTTCAGCATGCGACATGTCCCCATCACACGCACAATATTAGGGAATGTATAATTATATGCACAAGCCTTACTTTCCCAGTAATGTTCTGTTTCATGCATAGAAAAGGAAGTATTATCATCATGGCTCCTTCCAGGCACTAGCACAGTCTGCTAAAATAAAGATTTTCTTTGAATCAAACTTTTTTTTCATTGCTTACTCAGCTGTTATAGTTTTGAATCACAAACATGTGAAGTCTTCCCTAATCTACTGAGGTTCTATAAATACGTCAGAACATGGAACTTCACACTTTGCCCTAATGTATTTATAATGTAATAAAACTGCAATAAATCTTATGTTTGCACATGTAGCAGAAGTCCAGGGCGCAGCTATTTTCCAGACAACTGACCCATCCATGTAATTAATGCAACAAAAGTGTGTTTTATAAAAGACAGGCATTATTACCATGTACTCTTTTGATATTTATGTATGTATTTTATATTAAAAGGGACAGAGCAGAAGTTGCAAATATGCTGTCATTTAAAGCCATAAATAAAAACTCTCAATTAAATGTCATTGAATGTTATTACTTATTTGTATTAATGTAAATTTACATTGAGGGAGCAGTAAATTAGGTCTCGCTCCATCCTCTCATTCTTTAAAGTGTCACTACGTGTAGTGGGCGGGCAAGCAGTGAATCTCCACATTGCATCTTCTAAAGCAAAAACAGGCAGCAGCTTCCTATTGGTCAATGCAATCATGTGGTGGTGGCTCGAGCTCGAGCAATACACACTACAAAACATGACCCAGCGGGCCATTAGGATGCAACTAGCCATGCGGCCAGCGTGACAGAGGGTAATCAAAATTAGTAGCAATTCATAGATCTATACTATTTGTACTATTTATATATGGTATGGTGGAAGGCTTCTATTGCTCTTTTGCCCACCATATATTGAATGATTGTTGTGGTGAACTACCTACTCATAAGGTCCACAACACAAGCTGAGATCCAGCTCCACTCTGGTGATAGGCAGCGTCCGATAGGCAGCGTCCGTGTGTAGGATTCCCAGCTTGTGTATAATCCAGCCTTGGCTTTGCATAAATGCTGTGTAATGCAGCGGGGATAAGCTTAAAGGAGGTCATGTTTAAAATGGTTTATGGATTCAAGAGCAAGGCATTTGTGGGCACATTTGCATGCCCCTGCTCTCCTTCCCAGAATGCAGTGTAATACCTGTATGTCTCGGAATTCTGAGCTGAAAACAGGTTTACATTCAAATGTGAACACAAATGTACTATTTATATACTATATATATATATATATATATATATATATATATATATATATATATATATACTAGCGAATTGCCCGTCAAAAAATGACAGCAATGAAATTGTAAGTGAGCTCAGGGTGTTTGGTGTATATAATGTGGCTGATGTAGCGTCGTTCGTTTTCTATGTCGTGCAAGTTTTTCGGAATATTCGTAGCAGTTTGGTGTTTTTTTTCTGAATATCCGTAGGTGTTTCGTGGTGTTTTGCGTGTTTATGGTAGTGTTTTGCGTGTTTAGGGACCTTTAGCCTCGTTTTAGTTTTGTTTGGCGGCCATTTTTTTTCTCGCTTAGGTGATTTTCGGGTCTCTAAACTCCAAAATTTGTGCTTAAAAATGGAGGTGTAACTTCCCTTGCAGAGGTCCTCGGTGCCTCTCCTTGCTATGAGTAACCTTTTTATGTGTTTGTTGTTTGTATTTGTTGTGTTTGTAATGTTTTTGGGGTTGCTCGGGTTGCGTCCTTGTTTTCTAATCTCGTAGGTGTTTTTCGGCAAATACATGGGTGTTTGGTGGTGTTTTGCGTCTTTAGAGTGCTGTAGCCTCGTTTTCTTCGGCGGACATTTTTTCTCTCACTTAGAGAATTTTTTAGTGTCTAAACTGCTTTCATTTCAGTTACATTGAGGTGTAAGTTTAGTTTTCGAGGTCCTGGATGCTCCCTCTTAATGTAGGTAACCTTTTTATGTATTTGTTGTGTGTATTTGTTGGATTTTTGATGTGCGCGTGTTGCGGCCGTTTTTTGCGAGGTCGTATTGGGTCGTAAACGTGTCTCGTATTTTGTTTGAGTTACGAAGTAAAGTTTGCGAGGGTCGCAGTTGCTGGCAAGGATCGCCTTCAGCGCTCCTTGCCAGCAACTGCGACCCTCTCTTTGCGAGGGCCGCGACTCGCTATGCGAGCCCGCAAGCGTTAGCAACAACTAGAATGCTCACAACTATATATGTGATATATATACATATTACATACATACATACAAACATACACACACATACATAAACACACACACACATACATAAAAACACACAAATACATGTACACACATATAGGGTCAGCCAAGATGGGCAGGTCATGGCAGAGAGGTCAGACAAATCATGGTCCACTGGTAACCCACTCCAGTATGTTTGCTAAGAAAACTTTATAGACCGGCACAACCAGAAATATAATGATATGGCACCGGAAGATGAGCCCCTCAGGTCAGAAGTTGCCTACCACATTACTGAGGAAGAGCAGACTACAAGTAACGCCAGATCTATTAAAGTGATTGGGCCAAAGCCCAAATGATACCCAGCTGCGGATGTGTCTGAAGGGGAAAGGAATCTCTGCTGCTGCAAAGACCAATTCAGAATAGGAACCTGAAATGTTAGAACTATGAACCAAGGCAAACTAGATGTGGTCAAGAATGAAATGACAAGGATAAACATTGATATCCTGGGAATTGGTGAACTTAAATGGACTTGACTTGGATATTTCAGAATCAGACAACCACCAAATCTACTACTGTGGTCAAGAATCCCACAGAAGAAATGGAGTAGCCATCCTAGTCAATCAAGGAGTGGCCAAAGCAGTGCTCGGGCACAACCCAATAAATGACAGAATGATTTCAATTTGAATTCAAGGCAGGTCATGTAATATCACAGTGATCCAAGTCTATGCTCCAACCATGGATGCTGAAGAGGCTGAAGTTATTCAGTTTTACACATTCAACACGTCATAGATATAAAAACAAGAAAATATGTTACTATAATCATAGGAGATTGGAATGCTAAAGTAGGGAACCAAAAGGACACCTGGAATAACTGGCAAATTTGGCCTTGGAGTACAAAATGAAGCAAACCAGAGATTAGTAGAATTCTGTCAAGATAATTCTCTGGTCATAGCAAACACCCTCTTGCAACAGTCTCCGAGATGACTCTACACATGGACATCACCAGATGGACAACATAGAAATAAGATTTACTATATACTTTGCAGCCAAAGATGGAGGAGCTCTATACAGTCGGCAAAAACAAGACGTGAAGCTGACTGCGGCTCAGACTATGAGCTTCTTATTGCAACGTTGAATATTAAACTGAAGAAAAGAGGGAAAGCCATCAGACCAAGTAGATCCAAAATAATTAATAACCCTTGTGAATATGCAGTGGAAGTAAAGAATAGGTTTAAGGGACTAGACATGAAAGATAGAATGCCTGAAGAACTCTGGAATGAAGTTTGCAACATTATCCAGGAATCCGCACAACAAAAAATATCCCTAAAAGAAAGAAAAGTTACAAGTCAAACTGGCTGTCTGAGGAGGCTTTGAAAGTAGCCAGGGAAGAAGGAAAGTGGAGATAAGAAAAGATTTGTCCAACTAAATGCACAATTCCAGAGGAAAGCAAGAAGAGACCAGGAGACATTCTACAATGAGCGATGTAAGGGGATTGAAGAAAATAAGCGTATGGGTAAATCAAGAGATCTCTTCTAGAAAATTGGGAACCTAAAAGGAACCTTTCATGCCAAAGTGGGTGTGATAAAAGAAAAAAATAGTAGGGACTGAACAGAAGAAGATTAGATAAAGAAGAGGTGGCAGGAATACACTGAAGATCTATACAGGAAGCATCTAAACATCAGTGATGTGCTCAATAGTTTCTCCAATGAGCTGGAGCCAGACATCTTAGAAAGCGAAGTGAGATGGGCCCTTGGATGTCTTGCTGATAATAAGACTGCAGGAGGTGATGGAATCCCAATTGAACTATTTACAATTCTACACATTTGGAAAACTCAACCAATAGACTGGAGAAGGTCAGTCTACATCACAATCCCAAAAAAAAGACAGTGCCACAGAGTGCTCCAATTATAGAACAATTGCACTCATGTCACATGCCAGCAAGGTAATGCTTAAGATTCTGCAAGCTCGACTCCAACAATATATGGACCAGGAACTACCAGATGTGCAAGCCGGGTATCCGCAGAGGAAGAGGCACAAGAGATCAAATTGCCAATGTCCGCTGGATAATAGAGAAAGCAAGAGAGTTCCAGAAAACCTTTACTTCTGCTTCATACACTATTCTAAAGCCTTTGACTCTGTGGATCACAACAAAATGTGGTAAGTTCTTTAAGAGATGGGAGTACCAGATCATCTCATCCTCCTCCTAAAGAATCTGTATGTGGACCAAGAAGCCACGGTCAGAACCGAACATGGGACAACAAAATGGTGCAGAATACATCATGCGTAATGCCGGGCTGGATGAGTCCAAAGCCGGAATCAATATTGCTGGAAGGAATATCAACAACCTCAGATACGCCGATGATACTACTCTGATGGCTGAAAGTGAGGAGGAACTAAAGGACTTATTGATGAGGGTAAAAGAAGAGAGTGCAAAAGTTGGCCTGCTGCTCAATGTTAAAAAGACAGAGATCATGGCAAACGGCAATCTCACTTCCTGGCAAATAGACGGGGAAGAAGTGGAGGCAGTGACAGATTTTTTTTCCTTGGATCCAAGATCTCTGCAGATGGTGACTGTAGTCATGAAATTAAAAGAGGTTTGCTTCTGGGGAGGAAAGCTATGGCAAGCTTGGACAGGTAGTAAAGGTAGTAAAAATAAAAGATATTACACTATCAACAACGATCCTCATAGTTAGAATAGAATTGTGGTGTTGGAGAAAACTGCTTAGATTCCCTTGCATTGAAATAAGATACAATAAATCGGTTCTTCAGGAAATCAAGAAACTGTTCACTAGAAGGTATGATATCACTGTTGGGGGTGGAGCCATCTGGAGGGCCATAACCTTAAGAATATGCAATATATTTTTTAAATGGAAAATAAAATAATAAAATATTTAATATATTGGCTTTTTTATTCAACTATGCTGCAGTGGGTGTCTGCCATTTTGGTTGCTGCTGATCAACTTTCTGAGGTTGAAATGGATTTTTAATATATAGAACGTTCCCACCTGTACAATGGTAATGTGGCATCTGCAACTACCACTGTGGGTTTTATGAAATGCTTATTAGTTTAATAGAATACACCCATCTGAGAAAGTAACAGACTGATATAAGAAAATGGATGGCTGTTGTAATGTATGTTATTGTTCATTACTTCAGTCGTGTCCGACTCTCTGTGACCATATGGACGCAGCACGCCAGACACATCTATTTGTGTGTCCTAGTCATGCTTATCCATATGGTTTTCATGGCAAAGATACTGGAGTGGGTTGCTACTTCTTTCTCCAATGGACCACAATTTAGCTGTAATGAATAATTGGGTTTAAAAAGATAAAAATGTATATTTGTATTTTGTTTCCTAAAAACATTTTATCGTTAAAACATCTACTTATTCAAAAAAATCATATGGAAAAAAATGACCACTTAAGATGTCGAACGGCAACCAATTGCAGATATATTTCTTTCTACGTATACATTGCTATAATAACTGGTACTTTGCAGTATCCCTTTAATATTATTATGGCAATAAACCAAGTGAACAAGAAACATCACAAAAATGAATAATAATATCCAGTTATTTTTTATAGTATCACTCACACTGAAGCATTGTCTTGGTACTAAATATGAATAAATGTGGTAATACCACTCTTTGTATTGCACCTTATAAATATATGTGCAGTGAATACTTAAGAAGGTCTTTAAATGGCAAGAGCAGTTTGTTGAGAATTTGACAAACAAGCAGTTTAATGGTATACTTTATTCAAGCCATTATCTGCCACTAAATAACATCTGAACCTATCTGAAGCGATTCGTTTTGCTTATATCATATTATTATTTTTCTGGAATACAATATAAAGCCAATTCTCCCTAGCACTCAGCTTAAATCCGATAGTTTGCAGCGTACAACATATATTTGAATATCTAGGAAACAGAGAAAAGTGACAGCAATGTGGACTAGATTCACTAAGCTTTGATTTAGTGGTGAAGTAGTAGAGGCAGTTTTAACATTAGGCAGAGTAGGCAGTTGCTAGTAGAACATATATGTAGGGGGCACCGTGTTTGCTTTGAAAACTATGTTAAGATGTTGTTGTTCAGTCTTTCAGTCATGTCTGACTCCTGATGACCATATGGACGCAGCATGCCAGGCACATTTGTGTCTGGTTGTGCTTATCCATATTGTTTTCTTGGCAAAGATACTGGAGTGGATTGCCAGTTTCTTCTCCAGTGGACCGTGATTTGTATGACATCTCTGCTATGACCCTACATGGTATAGCTCACAGCTTCGGTGAGGTACACAAGCCCTTTCAACATGTCAAGGTACTGATCCAGAAGGGGAGCTAGATGTTACTGCTATATTTAGATAACAAAGGTTCTCTCTAATTGGCTAAACTTGGCTGCCAATCTATGCGCTTCTTTTTTAGGTGCCATGTTAATAATATCAACTAATTAATTCAGCACATCATAGTAAAGATATCATAAAAGTTAATACTTTTTATATATGTTTGAAATATACATGCATTTTTCACGGAGAAAAAAAATCACATAAAATCTGTGTTTACATGTACAACTGGCTGCCCATGTGCTACTGCATTATTGCAACCAATCAGGTTGTAAGTGTGTGTGTCCCATTCAAGTCAATGAAAAGTTTTTTGTCAGACTGCCTACAATTCTTGTTTGAAGGGAATAGACTTTGTAATAGGTGTATTTTTTTCTACAGCAGAAAATTCAGGTTTCTGCTCTCTTGTCACTGGAATTTGAGCATTACAGAGCAGTGCTCCGCTCCAGTGCAAAATCTATCTGTGCAGAGCATGGGATGCTGGACTCACCTAAACAGGTCAGTGCAGTGTAACCTGAGCACAGGGGAAAGCTGATATCAATTCCATATAGACAATCACACAACGCACACTACACTATGCAATTTATTACTCATGCAACAGCCAATAGGCAGGATAGACTTGTATGTAAACAGACTTAAAACTTCAGAATTTGTAACTGTTATTAGTGTATTTAAAAAATAGATCATTTTAACATACAATCTTGTGTTCTTTCACACCATGAAGAGCATTTACAGTGAAGGAAATGGCCATTTAAGACAGTCTTCAAGGGAGGGTCACAATATGAAATTTCCATATCAGATAGTAATATTCAGGCTGCAACTAAGAGAAGCAAAGGTGCATATGTATATTTTGTTGTTTAGCCATTCAGTCAGTTCCAACTCTCTGTGACCCTATGGACCGCAGCACCCTAGGCACCTCTTGTGTCTGGTTGTGCTCATCCATAAGGTTTTCTTGGCAAATATACTGGAGTGGGTATTCAGTTCCTTCTCCAGTTGACTGCATTTTGTCTGACCTCTCTGCTATGACCTGCCCATCTTGTCTAACCCTACATGGTATAGTTCACAGCTTCATTGAGGTACCCAAGCCCCATAGAAACATCTACATAGCTTGCTTACAACATGAAACGGGAGACTTATCGTACAGCACACAAAGCTCTTCCATTAATTAAAACTAATTATACTTACCTAATTCAAATTATTATAGATGTCTGGGTTCAAAACTAAAAATAAAATGTATACATTTACATGTTATTAAATGTGTACATATACATTATTTTAAGTTCAATAAGGATTTTATTAAATATTTTTTTTATAATCATATATATTCCACTTTATTTGTTTAATAAATAACTTTTCTAGTATGGTGATGAATCACAATAACAGCTGACTGAAGGCTCCCCCTGTCATGTTATAAGTGGACACTGCCTAGATGTTGAGATGGCTCCACCCCCAACAGTGATGTCATCTTTGCATATACCTTGCAAGCACCAGCTAAACAAGATGGAAAAGGATCTAATTGAGGGAAGAGGAAAATGGCAAAACAAGCCAAAAAGGACTAAAATATGCCATAAATTTCACTAAAACATTTATAAAAAGTAAAGTAGAGATTAATTCTGATTAAATGCAAAAAAATCAAGTTCTCTGGTCCTTTAAGAGCGCGTATTCCTAAGGATTACATAGATGCATATGTGTTTGTGGGTCATCATATAAAATGTTTCAGTCTGGAAATACTGGGCACAGTTTTTTTTTTTTTTATTTCTTTCAAATCTTTCTTAGTGATTTTATAATCTACCCCATGGGTTCTGTAAATGACCAAGACAATGAGCTGGAAAGAAATTCAACTGAATTTCAATTAATTTAATTAAAAATTGTCGGAGGTGCAAGGGAGACATAATTTGGGTATTTGCTTTGGGAATATCATACAAGATGTATTAAAATAATACTGTAACAATATATTTATGAATATGAATGGACAGGAAGCTTCTATCCGGACAATGGAAATGTTGCAGCTAAAACTGTCAGTGCGTTCATTGGGTCTAGTGGACGACTCCTTAGACAGAAGCTGCAAGAACCAACCCAGCCAATAAAATGAAAGTCTGTAATAAAGAATAATTGTATAAAAGGGTGAAAATGTAAAAAAGAAAAATGATTTTGCTCATTTTTGAGTTTAGTTATTCAAAATTACCAAATACAAAAAAAAATTATATTTTAATTGAACACAAAATATATTTGTTTGAAAACTGATCATAATTAGGCCGGAGGATAGTTATTAATTAACACCAAAAAAATGTATGTTGCTTCTGGGAGAGGGACATTTACATTTCCGGAGAGCCTGGCTTGCATTTGTTGTTGCAAGCTGACTGCTTTTAGGCATAGGAAAGGGGTAGGTCTCAAATTCTATAAGATCCATGTTTTTAACTCTTAAGTACTTCCTCCACTGACAAAAATGATCCTCCAGCTTCCAGGGAGTGTTAAAATAAGACAAAGTGGAATCTATACTATTTAAAAAATTCAGATTTTGTCTAAAAATGTTTTTATGCTCACAGTTGTAATTTGTTCTGGTGGTCCAGTGGTTAGGATTTGGTGCTTTCAACACTGTTACCTGGGATAGATCACAGTCAGGGAACCAAGAGGTTACACCATGAAGTCAGGCATGGTTGGGCCTGGTCAGTACTTTGATGGGAGACCACCTAGGAATACCAGGACCTGTATGCCGTGGCCCACTGGAGAAGGAACTGGCAACCCACTCCAGCACCAAGTGGATCAGCATGACCATGAACATAAAGATGTGCCTGGTGCGACGGACCATGAGGTCACGTAAAGTCGAAAACGACTGAACAACGCAAACAACATTGCTACATACATCACAAGCAAGTGCAGTGTTTATCCTTATTTTAGTCTTCTGCTCACAGCTCTGCTCTCATGATTGGCAGTTTCACGTGTCCCAGTACACCCACCACTTCAGATCATGACTTAAACATGTATTTGATGCCTGTACACATCATTCTCACCTCCCACACTTATCACTATTGATAAAGTACTTGACTGTTTGGGATCCCAGGCCTGGGATTGTGGAATAAATCATCATATGTTTATGGCAGGCTTTATATACCAATATATCCTGTGTAGGATCAGACAGGGAATTGACAGTATGTAGCTTGGGCATGTCAGGCGTGTGCTTTAATTATCTTCATGTCATATAAGGATTAGCAGACAGGAGGCAGTAGTGAGCTGCAGCAAACATGCATATATATTGCGATTAATATGTAGTGCAGCAGTGCATTGGTTAATATTTTCACTGAGGAAGCTAGGAGGAGTTTCTAATCAAATTTTATTTCTAAGTGTAATTTTTTATACAAGAAGACTCAATAATAAACGTAATACAATATTTGTCATAAATAAGATTTATAGATGAATATTCATCTAAACATGTGTGTTTGCATCGTTCAGTTGTGTCTGACTCTCTGTGACCTCATGGACCATAACACACCATGCTGATCTCCTTGGTATTCAAGGCAGAGATACTAGAGTGGGTTGCCAGTTCCTACTCCAGTGTGCCACAGCATACAACTCCTTATATTCCTAGGTGGTCTACCAGCCAAGTACTGACTATGCCAAACCCTGCTTAACTTCAGGGAGGTGTGACCTCTTTTCTCCCTAACTTGAATTGAACCCAGCTCGCAGCAGCAGTTAAAGCACAGAATCCTAACCACTGGACCAACAGGGAACCCTTCATCTAAACATATATAAAATGGATGACGTAAAGAAGTTTACATATATGTGTACACGTGTTAGTGCCTAATATTTGATGTGCTCTGCCTCTCTCTCTCCCTGAGTGCCCTCTCCCTCTCTCTATGTGCACTGTCTCTCTGTCTATGCCCTCTCTCTTCCTCCCTCCTTCTCTCTTCCTACCTCCTTCTCTCTTCCTACCTCCTTCTCTCCCCTTCCTTGTTCTCTCTTCCCCCTCCCTTCCTTCTCTCTTCCCCCTTCTTCTCTCCCCTTCCTTCTCTCTTCCCCCTTCTTCTCTCCTCTTCCTTCTCTCTTCCCCCTTCTTCTCTCCCCTTCCTAGTTCTCTCTTCCACCTCCCTTCCTTCTCTCTTCCCCCTCCCTTCCTTCTCTCTCCCCCCATGTCTTTCCCATGTTTCTCTTACACCCTCTTCCTGGTCTCTCCCCCCTCTGTGTCTCTCTCTCCCACATGTTGCTCTCCCACCTCCTCCCTTGTCTCTCTACCCCTTTGTCTCTCTACCACCCTTTCCCTCTCCT
>CM050175.1:53014291-53016791 GCA_027410445.1 Discoglossus pictus
CTATTCTTAATTATTTTTTCCTTAATGAATATTTGAAATCATTACCTGAATAATGCTGCATCTTGCAAATGTATATTAGTGCCGTGTTGTCAATTTCTTTTAAACTAGTTACAGTGGCAGCAGAATATAGATATTTTTTTACATTAATTGTGCAGAAACTAATAAAGAAAATCAAAATATTGTGCAAATCAATGTTTATCTGTATTGAAATGCATTGAAGCACGTTGGAGTTAAAAGGACACGGTAGATGTTCCAAATATTGTATCATTTAAAAATATAGGAAATAAAATAAAATAATAAAAATAATAATAAAACTTCTGAGAAATGGGTTCTGTAATAGCCAACCCATTATATCTAATTTTTCGGGATTCACTAAACCCAGGGTCTCTACCAGATGACTGGAGAAAAGCAGAGGTGATACCTATATTTAAGGTCAGATAGTTGTGGGATGAATTCAATAGATTCTGTTATATCAATGTAATTGCCCAGATATATACAGTATAACATTGGAGAATTTCGTTGTGCTTGAGTGTTACATGAATTTGGGATACATTACAATACAAACAGTTCGACTCCCTTTGAAGAGAGCTCAGAGAGAGTGTACCTCTTTGTTTTATTTTTTAATCATCGGTACAGTACACTCCCAGTTATCCGGCACCCATGGGGATTGGTAGATGCCGGATAAATGTAGTTTCTGGTAGCTTGAGCATCACTATTAAAAGATGCCTAGATTAGCTGCTCATAGGATGTTCTGCTAAGTGTATTTGTCAGTGAGGGCTGTTCTAGCAGCAGCAGCTTTCACTCCTCACTTACACACAGGTACGTTTGGCTGGAGGGTGCAGTGCTGACCCCGGGGAATGTAACGCTGTAACGAAACACTGAATGTGCAGAGACATACAGGGGATAATATCTAGTTGCCTGTAAGTATTATGTGGCCGGACAACCTGGCTCCTGGCATTTGTGGAGCCATTTACATTTATACTCATATTTAAAGCACAGTATTTTTTTTCTGGTTGCTTGAGAGTTCTGGTTAACAGGGTCAACTGTATTTGGTATTTATGGTACAGGAGTACCATGTACCATCAATAAAAGTTTTATACTATGAATTAATGTCTATGCCTGTAAGTAATGAGGTTGGAATGCAAGAAAAAGTGCGCTTTTTATGTGATTAAACATCTCCAGTTAGCTTTATACTGCAAATAATACAATCCAAACTATAGTGTGTAATTGGCCATGATCACTCATAGAAAGAGATGCCAGTCTATGCTTGTTGTGCGTTAGTAGATAGATAGATAGATAGATAGATAGATAGATAGATATTACAATTGCACATACTCAAACCTTCCATTCAGTTCCTGCAAATGTCTGCCCCCTCGGCTAATGCATTTTGTCCACTGTTTAGTCCTTTTGTCAAATAGTTATATACAGTGGCAGTCTTTCAAAAAATCTGAATACAGGGTCCAAGCTTTCCTCTTTCTATTCATGTGTCTAATGCTTGAAATTGTGGAATTCATGCCCTTACCTGTATCACCTTGCAGTGGGTCACTGGTGGGTCACACAAACAAAAGCGGGCCCGTCAATAACGCGCCCGACGGCACCCCGGCTTTAGCGAGTACGTAGAGTTATATATATACACACACACTGGTCACACATTCCCTTAAAACTATTTTTTTTTAAAAGCCTGATAATGGGAATCTCACTGACCGCATAGTTTACAAATGTTATATATATATATATATATATATATATATATATATATATATATATATATATATATATAAAATAAATAGTACATCTGTGTTCACATTTGAATGTGTTAAGCAAGTTAAAAAATCTGCTTCCAGCTCAGAATTCCAAGAAAAACAGTTATTACATTGCATCATTCTGAGAAGCCGAGCTGGGAAATGCAAATGTGCCCACAAATGCCTCGCTCTTCAATCCATAGCCATTTTCAAATATGGCTTCCTTTAAGCCTATGCATTCTGTATTACACAGCTTTAATGCAAAGCCAAAGCTGGGTTTTACACAAGCTGAGTATCCTATACATGCACAGCTGTTTCAAGCTTACTGGCTATCATCAGCATGGAGCGGGATCTCAGCCTGTGTTGTGGAAATTATGAGTAGGTAGTTCACCACAACAATCATTTATAATATGGTGGGCAAAAGAGCGATGGAAGCCCTCCACCGTACAGTAAATAAAAAGTACATCTGTGTTCACATCTGAATGTCTAAAGCAAGTTAAAAAACCTGCTTCCAGCTCAGAATGATATATTTGGGGAGAGGGATACACCTTGAATTAGACAGTTTGGTTGTTTTTTTTGTTAAGTACAGTGTCTGTAAGTATTGAATTGATCTCACAAATTAATTGAAGGGTCAGTGAGGATTATATTGTTCTGACTGGCTAGCCTCAGTAGTTCTGTGAATAACTATACTGGTGGATCTGCTATTCTGAAAAATTACTTCTTGTTGTTTCAAAGCATTAGAATAGTGGTCGGACAGG
>CM050175.1:53024291-53026791 GCA_027410445.1 Discoglossus pictus
ATATATATATATATATATATATATATATATATATATATATATATATATATATATTATTTTTTTAACTGTAATAGAAAAATAAATAAAAACATCATGTTATTAATGAGAACCCCACCTGGGTAAATGACATGTTTAGTTACAGTATTTTCCTTATTTCACATAACACTTCTAGAAATAGCTGAGGACCCTCAGCTGCTCACTGTCCCAGAATGTCAGGTAGGTGGCAGCAGTGCCCCATCGTTTGGCTGTCTTCCCTTATTCAAAGACATCAAGTGTTAATGCAATTGACCAATCAGTGTTAAGATGATGGGAGGTAATTGGGTAATTGTATTTTATTCATCACAAGCAGAGAAAAAGAGGAAGAAAAAAAAAGTGGGAGAGGGTGGGAAGTGGAATGGGAGAAAGAAAATGGGGGGAAGAAAAAAAGCAGAGAGAATAGGGTGAGAGAAGGGGGGAAGGAGGGAGGAGAGAGAGGAGCTCACTAGATGTGAGGAGTTATTGCAGGATCTGCGTCCAGTTTGCAAGGATCCTGGAGGATGGAGGAGGCGCCTGGTGAGATTGTGCATTTCTGAGCAGGATCTTCAACTGGAAGCATCTGCATGTGCAGCTGGGAACCAAGACATCTGATTTGGGGGCAAAAGAAGAAGAAAGGGGCAGAAAAAAAATGCAAGGATTGCACTGGTTTATATACTGAAGTCTGGTTAATAAACATGTTTTTTAAACAAAAAAGAAATGAGGATGTGATATTTTTGCACATGTAACAGAGCAGGCTGTCTGGATTTTTTTATCTCCTGTCCTCCCTAAATTTGAGAGTTTGACTCATCAACAAAAGGATGGTATGAAAAGCACCAAATCCAGCAGGTGATCCAAGGAGGGGTGATGGATTTATTACAAGCAGCATCTCTACAGCATCCCTCCCAGTGAATGTGCTGTAAGGAGATTGCAGGATGGCAATGCAAGCCTGGAGTTTGGGAATCTGTGGATGAAGGAATAAGGAGAAGGATGCAGAGCTGCACTGGGCTGTGATTGGAAACCTAATCAGATCTTTGGAGAAGTTTGGGGTATTTTTGTGGGAATAAGCAGAGCAGAGGCAGGTGCTGCACTATGGTGCACAGGGGGGCTGTGGGGTAGCACTGTGGCAGAATATGGACCAGGGATGGATTGGATTATTACACAGAAGGAAGAAGAGGAAGTGGGAGCAGATCCAGCCACCTCACAAGGTGTGAGAGAGCCCACTTCAGCACCATGGTCAGTAAAAGTTTGCAGAGGGGTAGAAGCCTCCTCAGTCTCTAGCTGAGCTCCCTCCCCTCACTGTGCAAAGCAGTGTGAGACCAGGAGAAACTCACAGCCAGAGTTTGCATGAACACGTTGGGCTTGGAGAGCTAGCTGGGGACCTGATGGAGCATTGCAGCTGGATTGTGTCCTGTGTGTGATCCTGCAGCTGGGACCCACTCCATCTCCAGACACACAGTGAGTGACAAAGTCCCAGGACCCCTATACCCAGGCTCACAGTGCCCCTGGCTCCCTATACCCCAAAAGAGCCCTATACCCCAGGCTCTTAATGTCCCTGGATCACTATAGCCCAAGACCCCTATACCCAAGGCTCACAATGTCCCTGGCTCCCTATATCCCAGGATCCTTATACCCCAGACTCACAATGTCCCTGGATCCCTATACCCAAGGCTCACAATGTCCATGCATCCCTATACCCCAGGCTCACAATGTCCCTGCATCCCTATACCCCAGGCTCACAATGTCCCTGGATCCCTATATCCCAAGACCCCTATACCCAATGCTCACAATGTCCCTGGCTCCCTATATCCCAGGATCCATATACCCCAGACTCACAATGTCCCTGGCTCCCTATATCCCAGGATCCATATACTCCAGGATCACAATTTCCATAGCTTTCTATATCTCAGGATCCCTATACCCCAGACTCACAATGTCCCTGGCTCCCTATATCCCAGGACCCCCCCCCCCCCCACCCCAGGATCACAATGTCCCTAGCTTTCTATATCACAGGACCCATATACCCCAGGCTCCTAATGTCCCTGGCTCCCTATATCCCAGGATCCCTATACCCCAGACTCACAATGTCCCTGGCTCCCTATATCCCAGGACCCCCCCCCACCCCCACCCCAGGATCACAATGTCCCTAGCTTTCTATATCACAGGACCCATATACCCCAGGCTCCTAATGTCCCTGGCTCCCTATATCCCAGGATCTATATACCCCAGACTCACAATGTCCCTGGCTCCCTATATCCCAGGATCTATATACTCCAGGATCACAATTTCCATAGCTTTCTATATCTCAGGATCCCTATACCCCAGGCTCACAATGTCACTGGCTCCTTATATCCCAGGACCCCCCACCCCAGGATCACAATGTCCCTAGCTTTCTATATCACAGGACCCCTGTACCCCAGGCTCCTAATGTCCCTGGATCCCTATATCCCAGGACCTCTATACCCCAGGCTCACAATGTCCCTGGCTC
>CM050175.1:53031791-53036791 GCA_027410445.1 Discoglossus pictus
CATTACCCAAAAGCAACAAGATCTGCTCCTGGGCGTTTGTTCATCCCTATTTCATACCATTATTTTAAGAATCATAATTTTCGGCATTATAATTTATTATTTTAAAATGGTTCTGGACATTATTTTATTATATATTAAGATACAATAAATAATTTAATTGTAAAACCATTTATACAATAAAAAGCTTAGTCAAATATTGTCAATGTTAACAATACTGAAGTATATTTGTGTTTTTATAATACTTTTTTGAAGGGTTCTGAACAATACTTTGACATGCATAAGGACATAATAATAATAATAATAATAATAATAATAATAATAATAATATCCATGAATAAATATAACAAAATGCACAATCTATGCTCATTTGAAGTAGAACGCTTAGCTCAATATTGTCAAAGTTAACAATATAAAATTTTACTATATTTTGATGGCAATTGAAGATTTAAGTACATTAATCAGCTATCAGATATAAACATTTCAGCTAATCAAATATTGACGAATAACACTTCAGTAAAGGGTAATTGAAGGGGTAATTTTACATTTTGTCATTTGTGTATAAGATTCCCTTTAAGATTATAAATATTTTCATTAGTATCCAAGGATACAACTTGTACTCAGTGCCAGATCAACCTTTTTGGAGCTCCCTGGCAGTGAAGTGTAGGAACCCCTGTGAGTAAGTAAAGTATGCAAGGACCGATTTTTGCCTTTTCTGTACGTGTAAGTTACTTTTCCTTTTGTAACTCTCTGGTTCTAGGTGGTTACCCCCCTAGAAACAGTCTAGGAACTGCAATATTTTGATTTTGTTAAGCCAGGAACCATTGTTTTTTTAAAAGTGGTGCCCCTCACATGGGAGCGCCCCTTGGCAGCTGCCTAGTTGGCCTAATGGGTAATCCGGCCATGCTTGTACTGAGTGAAATGATTATTTAATGTGTTGTCAAAATGAATTCATAATCAATTACTTTATAAATTAAAAGTGGCATGAAATATAATTATTTGTCAATATATTAAACAATTAATGCCCGATGCTGTATAAAGTGTGTTTCACGTATAATTGTCCAAGGAGTGCATCCATAGTAATGGAACTTGAGTCATCAGTTTTAACCAAAGATATAACTAGAGCAGGATTATGGGTACATTTATTTCATGTTTCAGTCCTGTTTAAATATGTTTTACTAATATAACAATGCTGAAAAAAGATTTATAAAGTTTAAAACATTATAATTTAAATGCAATATAAATATATATATATATATATATATATATATATATATATATATATATTATTTTTATTTATTTTGTTTTTTACTTACCTCAAGTAATTGCTTCATAACCCAACGTGTCAGGCCACCCATGTCTTGTGCTTCCATCTTCTAACCCTTATTGTGTGTTTGCATTGTATAGTCGTGTCCAAATCTCCGTGACCTCATGAACCATAACACACCATGCTGATCCACTTAGTATTCATGGCAGAGATACTGGAGTGGGTTGCCAGTTTCTTCCCCAGTGGGCCACAGCATACAGCATACAGCTCCTGGTATTCCTAGGTGTCTCCCATCCAAGTACTGACCAAGCCCAACCCTGCATGGCTTCAGGGTTGTGTGACCTATTGGTTCCTTGACTGGAATCAAACCCAGGTCGCAGCTGTGAGAGCACTGAATCCTAAACAATAGACCACCAGGAAACCCCTTCTAACCCTTATAGCCTTTTTTAAATAGTTGTTACCTACAATATGGACAGACACATTTTATTTTACTGTGGCTATGAACACAAAAGATCCCACCAGTAGAGCTCTTAAAGGGATCAGGGCATGTGATTTTATCACTTTAAAATGCTCCTTTATCTGCACAATTATGTAGTAATTAAGCTATTAATATATAAAAGACACAAAGTTCTGTAATTTGATTTCACTAATTTCAACCTCAGTGATTATTATTCCTCATGAGACATGGGTATGCTGCATATGGTCTTAATATTAAATGTATATATACTTTTCATAACTCTATGAAAAATGTTATATGTTGAATATGTTGTGGGGTTTTTATCTCTTGGAAAGCCATAACCTTTTATAACCAAGTTTGCATTTTTCCCATCATGCAGTGGCTCTTTAGTGCATCATGGGGAGCTGGTGCAGTATTTAACATCAGCATAACATACTCATTTCCATGATTAATCCGATCCGATGCTTTGGTACTGTCTGTACCTCTCTGATACTGCCAGCAACATGTCCGTCCGGAGTGATTTTAAATGCCTTTCATTTGATGCAATAAGTCTTTAAAAGGGTTCTGGCCCTCTCCTGTGATGTTTATCTCGTAAACCAATTGATATTGGCAGTGGATCGAGTGCTCACTTAGAGGCATTTTGCAATGATGAATGCAGCATGTTATAGAGGCTCACAGTGGCTTGGTGTTTTAAACCACCTGTCTGGACAAATGGACCTCACAGGAGCTTCAGAGCGATGTGGGGTTTTTGTTTTTATGTTCTAATTATAAAATGTATAATATATATTCTGGCATCTGACTCTAGAGATATGAGGCATTTGACTTTACAAGAAAATATATTGGTCATAAAAATGTGTTTTATATTCCGTACATAAATTGTGTTTTATATTTAGGTCGGATTTCCTATACAAATCTGGCATATTTTATATGCTGGTGAAGGAATGGTAGTCCTTATATACTGGTGGATCTTATAGGCTGGTAATGACATAGTAGTCCTTATATACTGGTGCATCCTATAGATTGATAATGACATGGTCGTTCTTATATACTGGTACATCTTATAGACTGTAATGACATGGTCGTTCTTATATACTGGTACATCTTATAGACTGTAATGACAATGTTGTTCTTATATACTGGTACATCTTATAGACTAATGACTTGTTAGTTCTTATTTACTGGTACATCCTATAGATTGGTAATGACATGGTCGTTCTTATATACTGGTACATCTTATAGGCTGTAATGACATGGTAGTTCATATATACTGGTACATCTTAAAAAGTGGTAATGACATGGTAGTTCTTATATACTGGCACATCTTATAGGCTGTAATGACAAGGACGTTCTTATATACTGGTACATCTTATAGGCTGTAATGACATGGTCATTCTTATATACTGGTACATCTTATAGACTGTAATGACAATGTTGTTCTTATATACTGGTACATCTTATAGACTAATGACTTGTTAGTTCTTATTTACTGGTACATCCTATAGATTGGTAATGACATGGTCGTTCTTATATACTGGTGCATCTTATAGACTAATGACTTGTTAGTTCTTATTTACTGGTACATCCTATAGATTGGTAATGACATGGTCGTTCTTATATACTGGTACATCTTATAGACTGTAATGACAATGTCGTTCTTATATACTGGTACATCTTATAGGCTGTAATGACATGGTTGTTCTTATATACTGATGCATCTTATAGGCTGTAATGACATGGTAGTTCATATATACTGGTACATCTTATAAAGTGGTAATGACATGGTAGTTCTTATATACTGGTACATCTTATAGGCTGTAATGACAAGGAAGTTCTTATATACTGGTACATCTTATAGGCTGTAATGACATGGTCATTCTTATATACTGGTACATCTTATAGGCTGTAATGACATGGTAGTTCTTATATACTGATGCATCTTATAGGCTGTAATGACATGGAAGTTCATATATACTGGTACATCTTATAAAGTGGTAATGACATGGTAGTTCTTATTTACTGGTACATCCTATAGATTGGTAATGACATGGTCGTTCTTATATACTGGTACATCTTATAGGCTGTAATGACATGGTCGTTCTTATATACTGGCACATCCTATAGATTGGTAATGACATGGTCGTTCTTATATACTGGTACATCTTATAGGCTGTAATGACATGGTAGTTCATATATACTGGTACATCTTATAGGCTGTAATGACATGGTTGTTCTTATATACTGGTACATCTTATAGGCTGTAATGACATGGTAGTTCTTATATACTGGTGCATCTTATAGGCTGTAATGACATGGTAGTTCTTATACACTGGAGCATCTTATAGACTGTAATGACATGGTAGTTCTTATATACTGGTGCATCTTATAGGCTGTAATGACATGGTAGTTCTTATACACTGGAGCATCTTATAGTCTGTAATGACACAGTAGTTTTTATATACTGGTACATCTTATAGGCTGGTAAAGATAGACTGATTGAATATACGGACAGATAATTCTGTTCATTTTCCTCAGGTGTAGTTCTGTACAAGAGTGGATTTTAAAATATGGCTGAAGTAGTCTTTTATTGTAAGAGAAAATAATTAATTATATATATACTTTTCCAGTATTTAAGATCGGAGCCAATTTACTAAAACACCATACTTGGGAATTTTCCAAATGTGTTCACCAATGTTTTTCTTGGGCCATTTGTTACATATATATATATATACCGTATATACTCTCTATGTGGTCATAAGGGAAATTAGACTAAGGGAAAATTCCCATTTCTGGGTCTGTTAAAGGTTTTATCATTGGATCAATTGCAGGACTACGTTACCCATAATGGTGTACAGGGAGCCAATCAAAGTGGTCCGAGTGGATGTGTACATACCCTAGCTGGGATTTGATTTGAAACCCTAATTCCCATAGAATCCACTTGTCTATAAGTTGCCTCCTTACTACTAGGAGACAAGTCCAGGCACCAATTACCACTATCAGAAATAGAAAATCATGACTTACCCAGGGTCGCCATACTTCTTGTGTCATTTCTTTTTTATACAGCAAACCCCTTGAAAGTACTAGAAAAAAAATATGAAAAGTGCTTCAGCATATATAAATAATGAAGACTAAATATAAATAATGCCATTTTGCTAAAATCACTTTACGTCATATTTAAAGGACTACAAACCTTTACACCTTTGCACTATGTAAAGAAGGAACAACATTCATCCTGCAGAAACCATGAGCATTAACTAGTTTGTAGAGAAAATGTTCAACATA
>CM050175.1:53039291-53121791 GCA_027410445.1 Discoglossus pictus
TTCCAAAAAGTTATATTAAAAAAAATCAGAAACAAATTGCTAAACCAGAAACTTCTACAGTCAATATACATATTTTATATTTGTTGCCAAGAATTCTTTCAGTTGTTGGATTCCTCCAGAGGGATTTACTTCTTTCAGTAATTCTTTTTCTGTCCATAATTATATCTTCTACAGTGACTATAATAAGATATTGAAGTGGGTGTAAATGGTTCTTCTAGTGCTTGTGTATTTTGTGACCAATAAGGAATATCCAGTATGGCCATCATGTCAGACATAATGATATCTTCCAAAGTGACAATAATAACCTCTTGCAGAGTAACTAGAGTGGGTCGTAATGCTTTTCCAAGGTGAGCCTAAAGTGCTTTCGAAAAAAAAAAATGGTAATCCAATAGAGTCTTTCAAATAATCTATTATAAAGTATTATAGAAAGACCACAGTGTGGCTTTCCGAGGGTATAAAATGAATGTGCCAAGATGCCATGTACTCTTATAGCTTCTCACCCGAACTTTATTAATCGATAAAATAAAAAAAAAATAGATTTACGTAAAGGTTTCTATCATATCAGCCCTCTCCTTTCTTCCATGATATACATATAAAGGTCATGACCTTTTTCCTAGGTTTTGTCGTTATTAAAATTTTTATCTACCCTCCTTTGAGTGAATATCCTTGGAGATATTTTTTCTAGAATGCAATATTATATATTCTAGGTGTGGTCTGACTAAGGATCTATTGTTGTTTAGTTGTTCGGTTGTGTCAGACTCTCAGTGACCCTATGGACAGCACCACATCAGGCACATTCATTATGTCTTTGGTTTTGCTTATCCATAAGGTTACCTTGGCAAAGATACTGGAGTGGGTTGCCAGTTCCTTCTCCAGGAACCTACACAGTTACATTATTACCTTTCATTTTCATATGCTAATTCCTCTTCTAATACAATCAAACATATATTTGGCTCTTTCTTCAGTTTTGTTGTATTGTTTGCTATTTTAGCTCATCTGATTTCCTCCCTCTGGTCCCTTTCCTCCTCTCTTGCCTCATTATTGTACCATTATATATATATCTAAATATGGTTTTGGATTTGAGAGCAAAGCCTTTGTGGGCACATTTGCATGTCCCTGCCCAGGTTCCCAGAATACAATGTAATAACTGTATTTCTTAGAATTCTGAGCAGGAAATACGTCTTTTAACTTATTTTAGACATTTAAAAGTGAACATAAAAGTACTTTTTTTTTTTTACGATAGATAGAGATATGTATGGATGTATGGATAGATAGATAGATAGATAGATAGATAGATAGATAGATAGATAGATAGATAGATAGAGAGAGAGAGAGAAAGAAAGAAAGAAAAAAAAAAATATTGAATGTGTTGTTTTTTGTGAAATAAGTGCATAATGTTACATTTATCAGCATTGGATTTTAGATTCCACATATCTGACCATTCCTCTAGTTTTATTAAATAATTTCCCAGTTTATTTACACCTCTTAGAAACCTGCTTCTTTGGCAGAGAAATTAATGGGTCATTCCATCATAAGGACTCTTAAATTGTCCAAAATTTGCTCTTTTAACATGCTTTTAATGGCATCTGAGTGTCTATAATGGGCCATTTCAATAATGGTCGGTGCCAAAACAGCATAAGAAGAATTATTGACATTTCTTAAAAAATCCTTTCAGAAGGGACCAAAAAGCTATAATTAGCATCATAATCTAGACCAGAGTCTGTGGTTGTATAATAGCTGATGACACAATAACTGATGAATGTACAAAGGTTGAGTGTTATTGAACAGCTAGAGACAGGTGACATTTCTATGACAAATGTCATTCGACCTCATTTCCAAGAGGTTACTGCTACATTTATGCAACATGAATAGAAGGGTTAGATGTGATCTGGCCCTATGTACCACAAATAAATGCAGGTTTGTAAATGGAGGTCCTGTACTGCATGTGATCCTATGTTCTCTCCGGTCTATATCACTATCTGATACATTGTTACGGGAGCAGTCTTGCGTGATTCTTTTTAGCAGAGCGCCATATATGCACCGATGATACTATGTGTCACTGTTTCCATAGAAATTCCTGCAATTTCAAGTGCTTGTCTGTAATACATTCTCAGTTTTTACATCTTCTAATTCCTAAAGCGCATCGAGCATACATTATATCAATGCATGGATTATGGAATTTTTATTTATGTTGTAATTGATTTTTTTAATACATTTTATTAAATGCTGCACATGGTATATGAATAAGTATATGTCATATTTTGTAAGGAGCAACAACTAGAGATAATAAATTAGATAGAACAAAAGAATGAGGTGATTTTCTGCTAAACTTCTCCAAAAAATACATCAGTCATTGACTTAAGTAGCAGCTAAATTAAAATTTAAAAAAAATCATCTCTATAACGCTGTGGTGTTGGAGAAAATTGCTTAGATTACATTTTATTGTGTTTTATTTGTCTCTTGGAATGCATTAAGCTCCAAACTACAGAAAAAGAAGCCAAACTGTTCACTGGAAGGTTTGATCATGTGGCTAAAGCTCAAATATTTTGGCCATCTTATGAGAAGACTGGATTTCCCAGAGAAGATTTGGATTAAAGGCACACGAAGGAGGGAGAGGCAGAAAGGAAGATGGATAGATAAGGACATTGAACATGAGCTTAAGTAAGCTCAGAGAGACAGTGTCTGGAGTGCTGCATGAAAAGTCGTACATGACTCAATGACTAAACAACAACAAGCCCATGACTAACAAAACAAGTAGTTCCCTTAATTAAATCCTCCCCTCTATCACTCAAGAAGACATTTCTTCATTTTATAGTTACATATTACTGAGAAATATGAAATATTTTTAAAATTATTACACCAGATTGTGGATGAGGGGGTTCCTGTTGCAAATTAATATAGGATGCCCACTTGCAGAAAAAAAGACCCCCATCCATTCTTTATCTAAAACTAGCTTTAGTTCAGTGTTGCAAGAACACCTGTTGAGAGCTATTGGTAATAATGAGAAGCTATTGATTGTGTTAGAAAAGTCAAAAGTAGAGCATATACTAGGCACTGATAATTACCAATATGAAACCAGCAAAAACTCACGTAATGTACGCATTTATCCAACAGTGAATGCTGCCACTAATGCGTTTGAGCCATATGACAACTATAGTTTTCTTACAATTATTGCACAGATATATGGTACATATTAAATTAACCGTCAGATGTAGAATAATAAATGTATTACAGATATGTCAGGATCGTCCACTAACACCAAACAATTTGAATCTTCAATTAAAACCATTATCCAATCTGTCAATTAACTATTTTTCTACACCGTAATATTTTATACCATACATTATTAAAGCACGTGTTGCAGAAAATAATTTAAATTAATAATCCGTTTTTAATGCTAATTGAAACATGTAGCTTTATACCATGGTTAAGTGGATCTTACAGACAGGCAAATCATATATATCAAATGCCATTGTTTCATGTAAAAAAGGCTAATGATATTCAGTGATAATGTATGGAGATGTGATATTAAGATGGATGGTATTTAGACTCGGAAAATAAGAGAATGAGATGATATTGAGATATTGTTTGAAGACTTTACATTATTTAATAACTGGAAAAAAGTATATTACATACTGTAAGTATCATTAAAGGTTCTCGGACTTTAGGATGTGCTTGCTCTGCATAGGACATTTTATAAAGGAATGGACAAGTAAGATGAGATTTAACATGGAAAAATGTAAATTTATGTATTTGCAAAGTAAAAATAAGCAAGCGATTTAGAATCTAAATTGGTCAAATATAGGGGGAACAGAAAAAAATGAAATTTAGGAGCGTTTGAGGACAACAGCCTATGTAAGAGTGCTCAATGCCAGGCAGCAGCTGCAAAGGCAAGTCAAAAATTAGTGTATGTTAAGAGGAGTATAGAAGGAAGGGAAGCAAAAAAAAAAAACTCCAGTGCCCGCTATATAAATTCCTGGAAATCTCTGTGTTGGAATATGAAGTAGGTGCCAAAAGGACATTGTCGAGCTAAAAGAGGTTCAGAGAAGGGCATTCAATTAAAAAGTAAAAGGAGGGTTTAAGCTATGATGAGACTTAATTTCTCTACAAAGTGATATTAATTTATAATAATATATCCAGGGCCAGTATAAGGCAGTGTCAGGTGAGTGTTACATGCCAAGAAGTTTACAATTGACAATAGGAAAAATATTTCCTCTTAAAGGATTCTTCACAGTAAGGGCTTTCACTAGCAAAGGAAGTTGTATTCCCATATCCAGTAGAGAACCTTTAAATGTTTTGGAGATATTTTTGAAAAAAATGGAACATAAGGTTATGTCGGCTAACTAAAATAGGTAGGATATGATCCAGGGAATAATGTAATAGCCAATTTTAGGGAAAGGAATCTTTCACCCAATAAGAAAATTGACAATGTTTCTTTAAGGTTTTCCTTCCTTTGGGAGATCTATAAAGATTGAACTTGTTAGACTAAAAGTTTTATTTTTTCAAACTCAAATTACGTTGACATAACTTTGTTACACTTAAAACTAATTACAAAAAAGTAAAAAAATTCCTAATTTTCTAGATACATAGGGCCTCATTCAATTGCGATTTGGCCAATTGAATAGCGCTCTAAATAAGCACATAGCATATATTTTTTTTAAAGTTTTTAGTTAGTGAAAACCTTGCTTTTGGATAGATATTTACTAACTAAAAACTTCTTTAAAAAAAATATGTTATGTGCTTATTTAGACCCCTATTCAATTGGCCAAATTGCAATTGAATGAGGGCCATAGAGTTGGAAATTGCAGGTTTGGAGTGCTAATAAAATTTTTCATCATTTTTTTTTCTCAGTGGTTCATTAGAGAAGGAAAATTATTTTTATTCAAGATTTTCAGATACAATGCATTTTCTAGTCATATATAAATATATTAATATTTTGTGTCTTATGTATATTTTTATGCTTTACGGTCCCAAACTAAAGCCTTAAAGGACTACTGTAGTTTGGAAAAATCTTCACATGCTTGTGAAGTATGCAACAAAATAATAACATTGGCAGTGGTGCAATACAGGAACATAAAAACCTATTTTAGGGAAAATCTTATATTTAATGATTGTGCCATGTGGGACAACATTTTAGATTTCTAGGCTAAATTTAAATTGAAGGAAAGGGTTATCCTATGGGACCTTACTCTCATATTTAGTTCTATTGTGAAGAGGCTATTTGAAGGGGGTCTGTTTAACAGTAGTGAATACAGATCTTAACTAAAGCCCGGGCATCTAATCCATGTCCGTTATCAATAAAACAAAATGTAATACAATAGTTAAAAATTAATGCATGTAACTTAAGTTCCTCACAATATCGTAGTATAAATATGACCCTACAGTGGTCCTTTAATGTTGTATGAAAGCTTGTCTATGTAAAATATTGGATCCTAGTGATCTGCCGTCATTATCAGTACCTGGCTGATGGTTAATGGCGGAAGACGCTCACTGACTGCAGTTGTATTGTGTCTCCCGTGCTCGTTGTTTGTGTACGTACATTACAGTATTTTGTGTAGCTGTGATATGTTAATTGGGTAGCTGCAGGCGAGCGCGCTGTAGCAGCCTGTGACAATTACAAGGAACAATGGGCTAACGCTAAGAGACTCCAATGCTGTTGAGCTGCTGGGTGATTAAAATGCATTGCAGGCTGAGAGCAAACCTCGGTGGAACAGTTAAAGAGCCCGGTGAGGCTTCCCGGCATCGTAATCAGTCACTTTCTGCGGATGGCCTGTATACCACCAGCGGCAAAAGAAGTCAAAACACAAGCAAACTGTTTATCTTGTGGAGAACCAAGAGATAGGCGCATGGGTGCATGGCAAATCTTTCATTGCGGTGGATGTCTAACACCTGCTGGATTATGCCATTTAACCCATTGAGTTACAGAAAGAAAGAGAACAGCATGATATATAGACTTTAATCCATATCGATTTGGAAAAGCGTGTTTTTATCAAAAATAGAATCATACTCAAAAAAGCAAAATGTTTTAAAATGCTAAAATATAATGATTACCTTTTATACTCTACCATTTTGGTTCCTGCTGAGATGGGAGAAGACTTTAGATTCAAAGGAAGGACTATTTGCACGGTGGGAAGCTATAAACAGGAGGTTTGTACAATGAATGGGACACAACTACAATGTGACAAGCGTTATAACACAATGCTCTGTATGTTAGAGATGTCCTGCATACTACCATTGGTGCCTGGAAGTATAGAGGACATTGGTCCCAGGAATGAAACAATTTCTTGTCCCTGTCACTGTCAGGATAATTACCAGGGCCATTATCCTATCTTGACTAAACTACTGCCGACTAGTGTTCCTGCTTCTCATCAGGACTAAAGGAAAGCTCATTAGTTTACAAGGACACTCATGAAAAAGTAGCAGGAAGAATTAATTCATAAATGAAAATGGATCCCAATAACTGTAGAGAAGTAAGAAAGCGGATTGAGAGTGTGTTGATTTGAACATGATTGCATTGGATTGCACTGTATGGATGTGTATGTGTTGGATTGAAGCTTTAAATGGCCAGAGAAGACCGTTCATACATTGGTTCATGTAGGTTCGTGTATTCTGGTCAGTGTCGCAATGTATACATGTCTAATGGTTCCCACTATCATTGAGCCTTGTCTATATGAATAGCTCTGTCCGTTCTTGTGGCTTTGTGAGAATAAAGTATCATAATGAGCTTCCTGCTCAGTAGCTTTGAATTGAGGCATCAAAAATGTACCATCACCTTGAAACCCATCTGAGCGTCTCTTTGACAGTGAATAGCTGCAGATTATACGTCTGAAATGCTTTCCAGAGTTATGTGTCCGCACTTGAAAGCATTGTTAGGCTCTGATGTGATGAACACAGAATGCCGAGTGTCCCAGCGGCAATAACCCTTCCACTGCCGGAGGGAGAGTCATTTACTAGAAATCTGGCTATACATCATATGTGTGTTTATTTTATTTGTACAGCGCCGTCAATGCGCACAGTGCTTTACAGAGACACAGTACAAAATGAAGTCAGAGCAAGTGCATTTTACAAAGAGACACCAATGGGCTATATTGTTCATGTACCAAATAATTTATAATCTGGTTATGAATATGATATGGCATTGGACTGGAAAATAATTTCTTGGACCAAGGTCTTCTATACTTCCAGGCACCAATGGAAAGCCCCATACTACATTGTATTAAAAAGGTTATTGAATATGAAAGGAAGAATCCTACTAAGGTCAAGATGCAGACTTATTTAAAAGCATTACAAAGATTAGTATTCATCTTATATTGTGTTGTGGAGCTCTGAAACTATTAAATAGTGAGAAGACTCCTGAGCAAAGTGAAGACGACTAGCTGGGGGTACAGTGAGAGATGGGATGAAAGACGTAAGGAGAAAATGAAGAGCCTTGACTCAAAGGAGAAGAGTTTTATAGGCTAATCTAGACTGTATTGGAAGCCATTTGACCGATTATGCCATTGGAGAACGAAGGATTTTACCTCCATTAAAGACTTCAGCTGATCTGCTGCTCTCCACCCCTTATCAGGGGTTCAGATGGTGCAAGAGAATCTGCCCAGTGGGACTGACCTCATGGTGGTCTTTACTTAAAGAATATTATGATTCTAGTATCTAGTATCTATTTACTGTAAGTGTTAAAGCTACATTGATTTTTTTTCAACAAATACTATTTTGTTTGTTAATTAGTAACTAAATAAACCCTATTGTATGGCCACTACAGAGGCCTTGTAAGTATTGATTGGAGGAGAAAGGAGGAGCACCAAGACTAGACAGCAGTGGTATAAACAAAATAGGATAATGGCCTGGGACTGGAAGGACCAAGAAAATGGTGAATATATAAGACATTGCTAACATACAGGAGGTCAAAGAAACACACCATCCTGAGATAAAAAGTTGCAAGAAGCAGGCTCAGTAAAGAAAATGGAAGCCTGTAGTAAATAATAAAAGTGAAGACATAAAGGTTGTGTTTTTTACTTGCTGAAAACACTTGCACGTTAGCTCTTTAAAATACCCTACCGAAAATGATATAACCGCAGTGGCCATTTAATACCAATTAATGAACACTTGATTGCTAATTTATGCGTGAAAGCCACACATACCAGCAAGAGAATTAATTGCAGGCAGCTTTTTTTTTGGCATAGATTTTGTAGCGTCTTCTACCACCCACATGTAAATGAGATGCGCTAAAATGATGTGAACATGTGCGTAAAAAAGTGAGAGCTCTGCCAGTTATGCCAGGTGTAATCCTGACACTTGCGCCCTCTTCAGCTGCACCTTATCAATGAAGGTACAGAAATCATTTATTGTATTTATTGATGCCTATTTATGAGCATGTGCAGAGGAAGCAGTTAGTGCACTGCTCCTTATACACATAAAGGAAGCCATGTTTAAAATGGGCTATGGATTGAAGAGCGAGGCATTTGTGGGCACATTTGCATGCCCCAGCTCAGCTTCCCAGAATGCAGTGTAATAACTGTTTTTCTCGGAATTCTCAGCTGGAAGCAGTTTTTTTTTACTTGTTTTAGACATTCAAATGTGAACACAGATGTACTATTTATTTACTGTACGGTGGAGGGCTTCTATCGCTCTTTTGCCCACCATATATTAAATGATTGTTGTGGTGAACTACCTATTCATAAGATCCACAACACAGGCTGGGATCCCGCTCCATGCCGATGATAGCCAGTAAGCTTGAAACATCTGTATGTGGATAGGATTCTCAGCTTGTGTATAATCCAACCTGGGCTTTGCATAAAAGCTGTGTAATGCAGCAGGCATAAGCTTAAAAGGAAGCCATGTTTAAAATGGGCTATGGATTGAACATTTGTGGGCACATTTGCATGTCCCAACTCAGCTTCCCAGAATGCAGTGTAATAACTGTTTTTCTTGGAATTCTGAGCTGGAAGCAGATGTACTATTGATTTACTATATATATATATATATATATATATATATATATATATATATATATATATATATATATATATCATATTTACCAGTAAACTAGCAGCTCATGAGGGCATAAAATACAGATACTTGGTTAAGGATTAGTTGTGACCAAGGACTTCTTACCAGTCACTGTCTATTTTATTCTTTATTTCATGTTCTGCTTTCTGAGC
This sequence comes from Discoglossus pictus, assembly GCA_027410445.1. Taxonomy (NCBI): domain Eukaryota; kingdom Metazoa; phylum Chordata; class Amphibia; order Anura; family Alytidae; genus Discoglossus; species Discoglossus pictus. The sequence continues at coordinate 53,048,450 of CM050175.1, forward strand.
CTAGAGCAAGAGGTGAAATGATCGATATCCAGCACTCGTTACCTACCTCTGCAGCTGCTCACCGGCAGTCAACACACTGACACTTTGTTACACTGTTTCCTACAGTTACCTGCAGTCTCGACGCGTTTGAAGCTCCAGATGCTTTGACAGGGGGGATGGAGTTTACTTCTATTTGATTCACTTCATAAACAAAGTGTTTTGTGTCCTGCAGGTTTCCTGGCACCTTTCACTAGTATCCAGGTGCAGTTACAGAATATACTGAGCTTAAAAAGCTTCAAAATATGAACACCTGCAGCTTAGTGTATGAGTCCACATTATCAGTTTGCTTTTTATCTACACAAGATACCGAGTCACCATTCAAATGTGACAAAAACTCCCATTTCAAGGGACACTAGAACTTCTTTTTATCTATTCTATAGTAGTATATAAATAAATAAGCATGTAATTTATAGGGATAATGTTTCATATTTTTACTCTTCATACTTATATATCAATATAAAAAAAATCCCCAATGTGGAAGAAAGTACTACCACTTCCACACAGCTGTCTTATGGATGCATACATATCCAAGTATGTTGTAATAGTGTCAGCCAATTTGCTGTGGATTCAGATAAGATCTCTATTGTGTTCTGTTGAAAGATGCCATGGAACATATCCCTGTGATTTCACTACTCAATAGAAGTCCAAGTCCCAATAGGATAACCCTCACTGCCAAGCTACAGGCACAGGCGGAAGCACAAATATGTTGGTTAAATATATTTTTCTTTATAAGGCTCCTGGATTATGCAATGCTATTGTTGTTTGTTTGTTATATACAAACATATGATGTTTTTTTTAAAACTACAGTGGTCCTAAAAAGGCCATTAGCTAGTTTTTTTTTATAGGTATATGGAAGTTACCCTGCATTTAAATATCTCTGAATAACTGAAAAAATGAATAACTGAATAACTGAATAACTGAAAAATATTTATTAGATTGAAAAGTCCAATACGCTTACAGATTCTGGATTTCCACACCTTCAAAACTGTCTACATCAGCAGCCCGTACTAGCCTATAAAAACACAGCATTCAAGTACGGATTTTAACTTGTTTGTTACAAACTTAACGGCTGGGCAGTGCTATGTGCCTGTTGTAGCCAATGAAATGTTTAAATGGCGTCACAGCAAGAGGGAAAAAAAAAAACTGCAACATTATGATTGTATTTTATAAGTAAACTATATGTTATTATTTGATGCAGTGAAATCGAGAGAGAAAATCTGGAGCGCTAAGAGCTAAACTGCTTATTGTACTCAACTAGGGGTATGTTGGTTATGCCAAACACTACAGACCCTTCCACCTTCAGCAACTCAAAAGAAAAAAAATCCTGTTAGCAGTAGTTGATGAATAGAATTGAATTCAGCAGAAGTGGTAGAAGGTGCAGAGAAGTAATCAAGGCTGAACCCACACTGTAGCCAGTGTTTGGTATAGCAGTATGATTGTATTTTATATGTGAACTCTATCTTATCCTTTGCAACAGGGACTGCAGTGGAATGACCTGTGGTGACTATGAGAATGTGCTTCAGAAATTATGAGAATGTGCTTCAGAGATTATGAGAATGTGCTTCAGAGATTATGAGAATGTGCTTCAGAGATTATGAAGAGATACTTAATTGGAATAAACTGCATAGTGAGTGTGAGAGTTGCAGAGAGACTTTTATATGAAAATACATAGCACCTTCTTACATAAATAAGTTCAAGGCAACAAATCCCATGATGCTTTGCTGCAGAGACATGATCCCAATACTTTGCTACAATGTTGCAGCTGTCTCTGATTGGCCAAAACAAATTATACATTTTAGGCTAATTTAGACTGAATTTGAGAGTAAACGCCCTGTAAAAACCCAATTGCCAGAAAATAGTTTTGATAATTTTAGGTTAAGTGTTTTAATGTTTATTTTGGGATCTTTTCATGCAAAACATGTTTTCATACACTACTAATTCTCCTTTATAAGATGCTTCATAATCCAGGAAACTTAGATATGCCTTTAATTTGGAATCAGACCCTGTAGGCATCCACAGTGGCAGACCTAATGCCGGTGCAGTGGTATGGGGTCACAACAGGGTAGGGGCGCTCTGCTGCTGACCGTATCCTGAATTAGAGTGGGACTCTTAATTTATTAGGATAGTGGGGCAGATCATTATTTTTTATGGAAAGGTGATCTAATCACTATAGTGGTGATCTGACCACCTACATATATTTCTGGCATTTTATGGATGCTACAGACACTTATCAGGTATAGAAAAGGCATAGATGATACTTGAATGTGTGAAAAGTTCTGCAGGAGCAGGGCTTGCATATCATTTTGCAAGCGGTCTACTTCTGGGCATGTGTGGGAGACGGATGTAGGTGCCCTTAAATGTGTCCATTTTGTGATGGAGTTAATAGTTATAACTCATAGGTGTGTAATATTAATACACAAAGACAAAAGATGCAAAGACATTACCTTAATGAATAACGTTATGTTTGTTTTACTTGAAAATGCTGTGAAATCGCACAGTCTCGGCCTAAACTGCCGGGGGCCGCTGTCACATTTACATAGACTTGTCTTCAGTTGTCTTCACAGCTTAATTTCCAAAGTGTGACCTTCTGAAGAAAGGAGGAGAAAAGATTTATCTCTTGCCGGCTGCAGATCAATCCAGGACAAATGCTCCATTATCTTTATTTAGTGGTGGTTTAAATCAAGGTTTGATTTCATAGTTTTGGGACAGTGTTTATGATGTACTAGTGTGAACTATTTAGAAATGAGTTTTAGTGCTGAGGTTCAAATCGCAGTCTGGGAAAACAGATTTACTTGATAGATTCTGTAGCAGGATGCTTTAGATGTTAACAGAGATACATTTTTTCGCAGTACACTTTGCCACGTAGAATCAATCTTTTGTTCTATATCTATATTTGTAGGAGCTAAAGAATAGAACAAGAAAAATAGATATATTTCAAGGGGAATATATCCAGAGTTCTGTTTCTTTCCTATATATACGATGTGGTGGGGTGGGAATTTCAATCACCTTTTCTGTCAGCCATCACATATATAGTTGTCAGCAATACGGGTTGTTTCTAACGCTTGCGGGCTTGCATAGCGAGCCCGCTGCAACTGCGGGCTTGAGGGCCACAGTTGCTGGCAAGGTGCCCCAAAGGCGCTCCTTGCGCTGGTGGAGATGAGCGCCGTAGGAGCTCATCCATACGACCCCCTACGACTTTCGGGAACCCTCTCGAATCGAGGGGCCACATTTGCGGAGGTGGAGGCTCTACGGCGCCTCACAACCGGTTACAAACTACCACACAAGCCGGACTTTGAAAACAAACACGCAATGACTAACTACGGACTTACACAAAAAAATACGAGCCTCGGGAAAGACAAAAAAAAATGTGTGGACTTAAACAAAAAAAAATACGACCCACGGACTCGGAAAAATACGACCTTAACGGACAACCCGCGCACAGCGGCAAACATTAAAAAACACAAAAATACAAACAAAAAATAAAAACCTTACCCACAGCAAGGGGGGATACCCAGGACCTCTACAACACAGGTTAAACCTTGATTTCAGTCAAATTTACAAAGTTGGACACTCTAAAATACCCTAAGCGAGAAAAAAAAATGTCCGCCGAAAAAAAATTAAACCGAGGCTACGCGACCCCTAAAGCCGCAAAATACCGCAAACCAAATACGGCTTTTACAAAAATACGACCTACAACATACACCATTAGCAAGGACGCGAAATCATATAAACCCCCCTGCCACATACACATTCGCCGCCATTTTACAACACTAACTTACAGAATGCAGAAGTACCCAGCTACCCTAACGGCTTCCCCTCGTGCACACAGCCTATTTACACTACACACTGCACACATTGCTGACACTTACACCTCAGCTCAACAACACTGCAAACCTACATTGTATGCTGCAGGAACATCAAAAACAGATTGTTAGCTCTTCAGCACATTCCTTGCTGCATACAGTATATTAATTACAAAGAGGTAAAGTATATTAATTTACCTGCCTTACAATTTTATTGCCGTCACTTTCTGACGGGCAAGTAGCTAGTAACATAATTAATTTCTGTTCTGAGAACGCTCTCCATCCACAGTGCATAGCATCACAATGATGAGCTCCATCTAGGATGAAACAGCTATCTGTTTGAGGTCTATTTCTTTCCCATGTATATAGTACTGGTGGTGCGTGGTTCATTCTCCATTTCTACCTACCATAACATACATAAGGTCTGCTCTGAGGACTCTCTCCAGCCACAGTTCAAAGTATAACAATGAGTTATATAGGGTGAAACAACTAACTGTTGTTGCGTTTGTGGCTCTCTTTCTTTTTTTTTATATACATTGGTGGTGGCTGCGGGGTCATTTACCATTTCTACCTACCATAACATACTTAATTGTCTGGTTGGAGAACTTTCTCCAACCACAGTGCATAGTATTACAATGATGAGCCCCATGTAGGACAAAGTAGTTGGCTGTTGGTTCTTCTGTGGTTTTATTTATTTTCCATAAATACAGTGATGGTGGTGATGGTGGGGTCATTTACCATTTATACCTACAATAACTTAATGTCTGGTCTGAGGACTCTCTACAACTACAGTTGAGAGTATCACAATGATGAGCCCCATATAGGGTGAAACAGCTAGATTTTGGTTTGTCTATGGCTCTATTTCTTTCTTATATATATAGAGTGGTGGTGGTGAGGGTTTCATTTACCTTTTCCACCTACCATAACATACTTAATGTCTTGTCTGAGGACTCTCTCCTGCCACAGTTCAGAGTATCACAATGATGAGCCCCATATAAGGGCGAAACAGCTGTCTGTTGGTGAGATTCTAGTTCTTTAGCCTAAACGAGTGGTGGACCAAGTGATTGGTGCAAAATAATATGGATGCCCCCTTGCTACTTCGGTATCCACTTTGTTGTGGTTTAGTTATTCAGTCATGTCCTTGACCTTATAAACAACAGTATGCCAGGCACATCTATCAGCCACTGCCCTTCTGAGCTCCATCAAGCTCATGTCCATTGCTTCAATTACCTCATCTATCCATCTCTGCCTCTGTCGTCCCCTTCTTCGTGTGCCTTCAATCTTCCCCAGGATCAGAGTCTTCTCTAGGGAATCCTGTCTTCTCATGGTATGGCCTCATGATCAAACCTTCCAGTGAACCGTTTGTCTTGATTTCCTGAAGTACGGATTTATGGGATTTTGCAGTCCAAAAGAATCAAAGTATTTTTCCCCAACACTATAATTCAAAGTCATCAATTCCACAGCACTCCGACTTCTTTATGATCCAACTCTATTCACAATTTTGGGGTCAAAGCTAAAAATATAGTGATCATATCACCTTTCTATAAAATCATCATGACAACTCTTATCTAATAAATTAAGATTCCTCATTTACTGCCAGAGCAGAGTATCCTGTAGTGGACCCTAGTGCTTTGCACCTGCTACACCAGCAGTAGCTCCACCACTGCCCTGTACGTTTCCTGAGAGCTGAGCACATAGTCCTAAATGCATCCCATGTTACAAGGTCTCCCCAATACCAAGTTGTTGAATAAACAGCTATATATTGTACTAGCCATTTTAAGTTCTATAACAATAACTGAAATATTCAGCATTTTTATTGTGTTTTATATGCAAATTAATGCTAATTAGCTGATCTGATGTGCTAATTAGGATCACAGTCTACTTGTATGGTTTTGTGGTGGCAAAATATTTCTTAATGATATCATGCAGTTTCATCCTCTTATCTGAATCGCAAATTAGTTTACTAAAATAAAGGAGTTGCACAAACAATGCTGAAGCTCAGAAATAATTCATGTTCAGAAAAATGGCTAGTACAAAGTACTGACATTTTTTTCATGTTAATTAAGTTGAAAACAATGTGATATTGTGTTGGTAGTATCCTTTTAAGCGATCTAACTGCTGAAAAGGTGGTAAACTTTGAGCCTCATTTGCATATTGCTACCCAGAATCTTTAGAGACATGTCTGTCTGTGACATTTAAGTGTCCTCAGACGTTCTTCATACTGTTTTTCTATCTTTTGTGAATATGAGAACTATGATTGTGTCTCGGGGAAACCTAAAAAAATGGGAATAATTCATTATAGACGTCTTGGTTTACACCGAAATAAAGGAGGAATAAAATATAAATTTTATAGAGCACACAGACATTTAAGTACAGCCTTCAAAAATGTGCTTTGGTTTTCAGCATTATGTATCCAGTATGGAAAAGGTTAATTATTCATTAAAGGGACAGTGTACTGAATTTGTATTTCAGAAGCAGATGCACTTTAAGTTATATCAGTAGGAGAAATGCCCAGGGTTTATGGTGATATCATAGGCCAAGCCTAGGGAGGTCAGTTTTGGTGGACAGCAAATCTGTTTCAAGGCGGACCTTTAGGCTTACATCAAATGTAGTACCTTTTAGTGCCACAATAAGTCCCAGGAATCGATGCAACCCTCTGTCAAGAGTACCAGGTGTTGCCCTGATCCCACAACACTTTGGCACCCTGACCATACCCATTGTAGTACCTGGTATGGAAAGGGCCCCAAAGGCATGTGGGATCAGGGCAACACTTGGTCCTCTGGCCAGAGGGTCAGGTTGTGTCGATTCCTGGGGCTTATTGGGGGACTGGTCACTCCTAATATATATAGAACAAAAGGAATTCATGCATTTAAGCACTTTTGGGCCACTCAGCCACGTACTTTTGGATTGTGGAGTGACACCAATTTTTTAGCTCAGACTTCAGATAGGGGGGCGCACATTCACTGTGCACCCCTAAAGCGCTTATGCCAAAAGGAGGCCAGTGAGAGAGGCCCTGGGAGTATAGTGGCAGTGGCACAGCACTTTTCGGCACCGGAGGTCCTGTTGCCTTCGAGCCCTTTGGGGCCCTACATGGTATAGCTCACAGCTTCATTGAAGTACCCAAGCACCTTACCTCCCTATACCTATGTATATAATTACTTTTATGTACTTTTATTAAGAAGTGCATAAAATCTTGGTGTTTTCTAACCCAAAGCCATAAAATTACCTGTTTGGGTCTGCCCTCTGTAGCTCATGAATACACAGACTGTTAAGTACATTGTTTCAAATTAGCCTGTCAGTGACCTCTCTCAAGTAGCATATTGGAGAATGTTACATTGATTGGTTACTATGGGACACTGCACACCCTGGAAAAGAAAAAAAATGTTTGAGCATTTTTAAAAGTAAAAGTACATAAAAGGTAAAATAGATACATAAAGTATACTATATTCTTAATGATATCCATGTCCCTTTAACAACGTCCAGTTCCTCATAGTTTATTAATATTCTACTGCTGTGGCCCTTTAAGCAAGTCTAAATAACAAATATATACGTAAAAAAAAAAATCCGATAAAAATGGTAATTTATGGACTTTTCGATCTTTATCGCTGTTGTCTGAGAACCCATCAATCCCCTGATATTTCCTATGATGAAAGCACAGGACAATTAATAAGAACTGTATCAGTACTTTAAAGCGCTGCGCATATCGCGGCAGTAAAGGTTCCATTTATATGGCTTCCACCGCTGCCCTTGTGCAGTTTCGGGAAAAGGTCAGATCGCTTGTGATGATTTTGATAGAAACTACACAGATTCGTCTGCCGGGCGCTCGGCAGCCAAATTATTTATACATTTTATTGAATGAATTTTTCACCTGGGATGTAGCTCTGAGATTTGCATCTGGTTCTCAGGCTTGTCTCGGAGCCGGATACAAAGATGCAAGTAATCTGAATAAACAGGGTTATTTACAAGCTTGTTTAATGTGAGATCAGCGCAGAGAGCAGAGGGTTCTGGGAGTTGGAGCTTCCAAGAGGATAGCTTACATATGGGAATACACTGAAATAAACATGATAACATATTCTTATTTTCTAAGTGGATAAGCCTTGTCCTAGATGTTATACTCGTATCAAATCCTCTGTTAGAAAATAACTACTTATAGAAAAGTTAGTAGGTGATGGAATGGTCTTGTGAGCCACTCATGGGCATTGCACTGCTGGTTGTGCATGCGCATTGCACTTGCGGCGCGACTGGAGAGGGTGTGGGGGAAAGCAGACACAGGGGAGGGAGAGACACAGGGGAGGGAGAGACACAGGGGAGGGAGAGACACAGGGGAGGGAGAGACACAGGGGAGGGAGAGACACAGGGTAGGGAGAGACACAGGGGAGGGAGAGACACAGGGGAGGGAGAGACACAGGGGAGGGAGAGGGGGAGATACAGGGGAGGGAAAGGAGAGAGATACAGGGGAGGGAGAGGAGTGGGAAAGGTGACACAAGGGAGGGATGGGGGGGGGAGGGACACAATTTATCAAACTATATTATGCCGTCATTTTTGAAGGGCAAGTTGCTAGTAGGAATGTAGCATCTAAAACTGCCTTTGCTTCTAATTAGAGAAACGGAAAACGAATTGGATTACAAGGGCACGCTCCCCTGAGAAAACAGACATAATAATCTGGGAAAAAGAAAATGATTCCCTGCAGTAAAAAAAGTTGCATATATAATTAATAATGTAACAGTGATATTTATTTATTTAATTTTATTATTTTTATTTATTAATTATTTTTTTATCATTATAAAGCTTAGTTATTTGAAGTACTGTTTCAAATAAATTACCAAAGTATTGTAATTATGCATTAAACATTACATGATTAATTAGCTCCTCTTTAGAGTGGCCAGTTTTTACTATATCGTCTATTAAATAACGGAAATAGAAAATGTTGTAGGAAGTAAAAAAAAATTAAAAAAAATCACATACAGCCTTTACATTTTTCACTTATGTGCAATTATTCTTTACAGCAGGCTTCCACTTTCTTTACCAAGCCTGATTCTAACAGCTTCTCTCTCAACAGTGTGTGTGCTCTTATAAACCAGCATTCTATTAGCATTAAGGAATGCACTGGTAGTTATATATGCCAAATTCCCATTGTGCAGATACAAATGTCCTGTGTATTAAAAGTCTCCTCAGGTGGTAGATTACGGGAAACTAAAATGACACATCCCACCGCAGCATAATTACATATGGAAGTAATATATTAATTAGAGGTTGTAAATTATTTTTTACATTCTAAAAACATGTTGGCTTTTTTCAAATGTAATACTTCAAAATAAGCTGTGTCCTAGGAAAGAGACCAAAAACTTATACTGATAATTTTTTTGGGGTACACCAAGAGCCTGGGGTAAAAATTATTATTTTAGAAATAGATGGTAGGTAGATTGAAAAGCCTGTCAGTGGTAGGATCAGCCTATGGGGACATGGAAGTATCAGCTCATGAAGTGGTAGAATCAGCCCATGAGTAAGTGGCATGATCAGCCCATCAAGAAGTAGTAGGATCAGCTCATGAGGAAGTGATAGGATCAGCCCATGAGGAAGTGATAGGATCAGCCCATGAGAAAGTGATAGGACCAGCCCATGAGGAAGTGATAGGACCAGCCCATGAGGAAGTGATAGGATCAGCCAATGAGAAAGTGATAGGACCAGCCCATGAGGAAGTGGCAGGACCAGCCCATGAGGAAGTGATAGGATCAGTCCATGAAGAAGTGGTAGGACCAGCCCATGAGGAAGTGATAGGACCAGCCCATGAGGAAGTGATAGGACCAGCCCATGAAGAAGTGGTAGGATCAGCCCATGAAGAAGTGATAGGATCAGCCCATGAAGAAGTGGTAGGATAACCCCATGAAGAAGTGGTACAACCATAGGCCAGGCCTAGGGCACCACATTTTCAGGGGGCAGCAGTCTGCTTGAAGTTGCCAATGGAACATGCATAGAAATGTCTATATGCAGATAATATTCTGTCTTTACTTATGATTGGGATATATCAAGAGGAAAGGAGGAAAAGTGACTTGGTCTAAGGGAGAAGTACAAATAGGAATGGGCCTAGTGCAGCATAAAACCTAAATACTCTCCTGACATCACATATACAATTTTCTATATAGGCATGTTGGTAAACTTATGATTGGGATATATCAAAAGGAAAGGAGTAGTAGTAACCTGTTAAAAGGGGGGTGCACAAATATGAATGGGGCTAGGGAGCATAACACCAATACACAAGACACCAAGCATCATGGCTTCCCTCTCCTGGCATCCCACCACAACTCTTCAGTCCTCTGACAGTCAGAGCCGTTATGAGTTTTCATTTTGGTAATCAATGAGATGTAAAATTGCTGCGGTTTCGTGGCGACTGAGTCCCCCTAAAGCTTATTTAGTTTGTCATGGTGTTTAAAACCCCAGAGGGCTGTGGCACGAGCTCTATTTTCCAGCGATGTTGGCAAAGATGAAGAAGAGATGTTAACGAGAAACTCTGTGTGTTTTGTTGACTTAATTATGCAGCTGCAGACGAGGCAGGGGATGTAAGAAGTCATCTATGATTCATAGCTTTAAGGGATAGTAGTTAATGATAAGGAAAGAAGTTAAAGGCTCAGTCCCACTTAGTATTTAGCAAATTCAATATAGACGAAGTACCCAACCATACGACATCTTCTCAGCAGCATCACAGCATCGTCCTGTGATAATCTACATCGTGAGACGTCTCCACTGATGTCTGTGTGCAGATCATGGAGATCTCTTTTTAAGAGGTAAATCAGATGTTGCAAGTATACAATATAAATGAAGAATCACTGTATGGTGTGTAATTATGGATAGAATAGATCCAGTGCCAGTGCAGCAGGTGCAAAGCCCCAGGTCCCACTAAAGGGCAGCAGGGTATTAGAAGAGGAGAGACTGTGAGTAATGGTTTTTATAGACGACCTGATCACCCTATACAAATAAAATATGGAGTAATCACAAGGGTGCCATCAAATAGTTTTGCATTGGGTTCCTCCATTCACTGGACATATAGATTTTATACATTGTGTTTGGTCTCCCTATGGGTAGTTTGTATTTCAAATGGAACAACTTTGCATATGGGTTAGGGGACTTGGGTCCAAAGTCTGAACTTATTTCTTGATTTCACAGATTTCCACGTCATATTGATTGCTTCACTTGTACACACTAGTTTATAATACATAAATACAACCTTTTAATATTTACCGTTTATATTTAATTTTGCTTTAATGTTAGATGAGACTTGAAAAAATGTGTACTAAATCCCAACTAAATATATCCCAAAAATAGAAAAAAATAGGAGTAAGTCCAAAAATAATTTAGACAGAACATGATCTAATAGTAAAGCGCACCACAATGTGCTAAAACGTAACTTTTAATAAATGTGTGATAAAGAAACATTCTAAAAGCAATGTAATAAAAAACACATACATATGACAAGGTGATTGACTTTTAAGGTCTCTGGCATAATATAGGATCCTACCAGCATAAGGGATAGTGTAGGGGATGACTAACTCCCAACAATACCCAAAGGGGAACAGCGCCATCCCCCTATTATATGCTAGCGTGATACTTATCTAAATGTCGCCACTGTGTTAGAAGAGGTTGGCTTTTGTTCCTAACCAGATTAGGCTAGAATGGGAGGAAATATAATTTCAGGATAGATCTCTGTTGAGTTGTAGTGAAAGATTGCCACTAGGAATATCTGCTGGACAACAGAACTAAAAAGATATCTTTAGTAGTAGTCATGTCGCTCTCCCCCTCAGGCTACAAGCACATTTTCAATCCTGGCTTACACAGTTTCTAATATTACAAGCTTAACAAACGTGATGTTTTCCAAAAATCTAGTGGTCCTTCAATATTCGGATTACAGTGACTGAATGTTCATTGGCTCATACCCCATGGCACAATGGCACCTCCTCCAATGGATGCAGCCTGCAGTATGTAGTGCATGGGAGTTTTTCTTTTCTTTAGATGCAGCTATAGAAAATAATTACTTGTTATTGATGATCACCATATGTTATCAAAGGGACAGTGTTGGGCTCATGTGTATATTTCTTTACTATTTTGCAATAAAATCAGTATTTGGGGAAAACATCAACGTTGCTTTTAAAATTAAAATGTGAATTTAGCATGGTTATTGCCAGTAGATGCGATTCCCTCCTCTCCCTATAACATGGACAATTGATAAGGTGGGCAGATCTTTTTCCATGCACTAGACATGCGGGGAGATTTAACGAATGGATCACGGGTGCTAATGTGCCTGCTGAGTGTGTGTTTGCATCGCTCAGTAGTGTCCAACTCTCCGTGACCTCATGGACACCCCATAATGATCCACTTGGTACTCATGGCAGAGATACCGAAGTGGGTTGACAGTTTCTTGTACAGTGGGACACAGCATATAGCTTCTGTTACTCCGAGGTGGTCTCCCATCCAAGTACTGACCAGGTTGGGTTGAAATCCTGCTTGGTATCAAGGTGATGTGACCTATTGGTTCCCTTTTCCTCTATCAGACTTTCTCTCTCCTTCCATCTCTCTCTCTTCACCTCTATCAGGTTGGTTATATGACTCTATGCCCTCCCTCCCGCTCTTTCCCTCCTTCAGGCTGGTTATATGACTTTCTCTCTGCCTTCCCTCTCTATCAGGCTGGTTATAGGACTCTCTCCCTCTCTCCCTCTCTCTCCCTCTATCAGGCTAGTTATATGACTCCCTGCCTCTCTCTCGCTTTCCCTCTATCAGGCTGGTTATAGGACTCTCTCCCTCTCTCTCTCTCCCTCTATCAGGCTAGTTATATGACTCCCTCCCTCTCTATCAGGCTGGTTATATGAAGCTTTCCCTCCCTCTCCCTCTCTCCCTCTATCCGGCTGGTTATATGAAGCTTTCCCTCCCTCTCCCTCTCTCCCTCTATCCGGCTGGTTATATGAAGCTCTCCCTCCCTCTGACGCTCTTTCCGTCTATCAGGCTGGTTATAGGACTCTCTCCCTCCCTCCCTCCCTCTCTCTGTCAGGCTGTCGCTATACCTCTGTCTCCTGTACCCTTGTTTTCTTCTCCTCCATCTCTCTGGAGCCCTCTCTTTTATACCGTTTTTCCATCTGTCTATTTCCCCCTTTTCCTACCTATATCTGACAGTCTCACATTTTCCTTTTCTATGGCGATAACAACAACCTAGCACTTATATGTAGTCCGTGCCAGTACCCAGACTATAGCAATGCTCCATGTCACTTACTTTAATAATTACATCTCACTAATTGATTATGCAGATATAGAATGGTCACACTATAAATTCGCCGTTCTCATCTTATACATTTCCCAATGTCCCGTCTGGCCGGCGTTTCCTCTCACTGATGTGAGTTATATCCATTTTTTTTTCTAAGGGCAAACAAATTTGTGCTGAATCAAAATTCTATACATTTCAGTCTAATTATTTTGAATGAAATAGATTTTTTAGAGAGGGCTTGAAGAAAAAAAAAAAAAATCAATGTAATTGAAAATGCAATCCTGGCTGGGAGAGCCGGGGCCGGAGACATCTCATATTTACTGGTTTTAGGTGTTTTTATACTTTACCTCTTTTTATTATTTAATATAAACCACCAGTATAATGTAATTAGGTTAGAAGAGGGCGGGCGTCTATGGGATTACAAGTTCATATGTAACATGATATATTATGATTGCCGGGTAAGCTTCCGGTGGTGGACATTAATTGTATTAAGATGATACATAACAGACCATCACCCAACAGAGCCAGACTGTGGTTACTAATAATAGAAGGCATTTAATAACTGTTCTGGCATTTAAGAGATATTCTATCTAATTTATCAGCTCTATTGTTATTAGACATCTTGTCTTATGTGATAAGATTTCAAATATTCTAAGACAAATGGTCTATTCTTAAAGGGCCACTTATTTGGAGCACATCACAGTAAAGATCTCCTAAAAGCATGTTGAAATTTGTTGGAAATTGGAGTCAAATAAAATCAAATCTGTGTTTACACATGTCATAGACTGCCCACTTGTTTTTGCATTACTGCAACCAATCAGGTTGCAGGGCTGTGTTCCCCATTCAAGTCAGTGGTATGGCTGCTTATATTTCTAGGATGAAGGGAACACAATTTGTTTATTTTTTTACTTAGTGCAGAAAATTCATGTTTCTACTCTCTTGCCTCTCTGGAATATCAGGAATGTAGATGCTCAGCTCTGTGTAGTAAGCAAAAGAAAAAACAACGTAATCTATAATAAACCCTTTGTGTGCAGGCATGGAATGCTAGGATCACCTAAACAGGTCAGTTATAGGTTAACTGGTTAGTTCAGTCCTAAGTCCAGGGAACTGCTATCAATCCCTGTCTTCCCTATAGACAGTCACCATCACTGTGCACTAGGCTATCTGTTTTTACTCAAGCAACAGCTGTTGGGCAGCATACGCAAGCTGGATCCTGGAGGCATCCATGAGAAATTGTGTGTGTGAGACGGGCATTTACATTTGTAGACAGTTTTGGGTGCATCAGGGTTCCCGATGCAACCTGGTTTTGATTCCAGTCAGGGAACCAAGAGGTCACACTACCCTGAAGCCAAGCAGGATTGGGCCTTGTCAGAACTTGGGTGGGAGACCACCTAGGAATACCAGGAGCAGGATGCGGTGGCCCATTGGAGAAGGAATTGACAAACCAATCCAGTATCTCGGCCATTAATACCAATCAGCATGGTCATGGACATGAAGTTGTGCCTGGTGTGTTATGGTCTATGAGATCACAATGAGTCAGAAACTAAATGATGCAAAGAAAAATGGCTGCATCACGTCTTCTGTGAATGTAAGGGACAAGGGATGTGGTGTCAATTTCAGTCGGATTCAGTTATCTAAGAAAGCTCTCTGACTTCTATCTGTTCCCACCCCCACATTTTCCTCCACTGAGATAAAAAAATAGTGATGTAACAAACACAAAATGGATTCATTTGTTCATAAACATTTGTCCAAAATATATTCATGTCCATGATTTACACAGCTACTAATGTTATATTTTATTATACGTCACAATAACAATAAGGATGAGTATTTAAGGAAAATAACAATTACTAAGAATAATAGAATCAATCAGCCCAGGAGGCAATAGGAGTCATATCCTGCTGTGGCCACTATAGGCCAACAGAAGACCGGTCAGTATAACATTTAGGACCAATGTCTCTGCACATAATAGCGGGAGAAGCAGATCTGTTTTAAAAGCTACAGTGTTTTAATTTCTTCAAATACTGATTTCCTTAAGGCCAATGCATTAGTAAACAAGCAAATGAAGCCTCCTTGTGAGACAACTATTCCATGTGCTGTGATTATCACTGAGCCAAGTCACTGACATATATCATTATTATATCTATAGACAGACCAGTGGTAGTCTATTACTTAAATTTTACATATTACCGCCAAGGTCCATATTTCTTTATGAAAATAAAGTGAAAGTCCAAACTCCATATTTATTTTATAAAAAAAAAAAAAATTAAATATTTTATTATATTGATAATCATTTGGATACAGGAAGGACATTTTGGAATAAAACAATATGTAATTAAGGGCTCATTTAAACATTTGCTTCAGTTGAGATATTTGATAAAATATGATAATGTAATGGGGGTCCAGTAAGACGGGTCGGATTCAGACCCAGGTCCACCTATTGACAAGACCTGTCCTAGACTTTATTGTTTACTTTTGTACCTTCATGTGATATTACCTGTGGAACTCTCTACCAAAGCAGGTTATTACAGCAGATTCAATACATAGCTTTAAAAAGGGATTGGATTTTTTTTTAATTACAAATGGCATGTAAGATACCTTGCGAAGGAGCAGTATTGATCCAGGGATTAATCCAGTTGCCAGTATCTGGGGTCAGGAAGGATTTTTTTCCCCTTATGAGACAATTGGCAATGTTAAAATCAGTGGCAGAGCTAAGTAATGGAGGGCCCTGGTGCAAACACTATGCTACAGGAATAATGATATATATATATATATATATACACACACACACACATACATATACACACATATTTTAACTTGTTTTGGAACACAAATATATTATTTATATACTGTACTACTGTTTGGTGGAGGCTTCTTTCTCTCTTTTGCCCACCATAAAATTAAATAATTGTTGTGGTAAACTACCTCCCCACAAAATCTACTACACAAGCAAGGAACCGGCCCCACACTGATAAGAGGCGGTAGCCTAGAAATTCCTGTACAATGGGTAGGATTCCTGACTGTGTAGTACAGCATGTATATGCTTAAAAGGGGCCATGTTTAAAATGGTATTGGATTGCAAGAGCGAAGCCATTGTGGGCACATATGCATATACCTGCCAAGGTTCCCAGAATGCAGTGTAATAACTGTATTTTTATGAATTCTGAGCAGGAAGCAAGTTTTTAGCTTGTTATAGACGATCAAATGTGAACACAAATGTAATATATATATATATATATATATATATATATATATATATATATATATATAGTGTATTTATAGAATGGAGTGCAACAGATTTACTCAGAATTCTTTTTTAACTTGTTGTGAACACATATGTACTATATATATATATATATATATATATATTTATTTATTTATTTATTTATAAACCCTACACAGCACCCACCCCTTTGCACCCTCTAACAGAACCCATTCCCCTGTACTTTGCTGTCTCTTTGCAGCCCTTACTTTCTTACATTCTTCCCGGATACACATCGCCAGCATGCTCTTTTTTTTTTTTTTATACCGACAGGGATACATTTCTGGCCAGATCGGCCAAGGAGGTCCAAGAGAGGGCTGTGGGAGCCCTTCACTATAGAAAAAATAATAGATGCAAAAAAAAGCAAACAAATTATACAGTAGTGGACCCCCGAGGAGGGCACAACCTCCACCACTGGTAGCTCTGCCCCTGGTATAAATGATTGCCTTTTGATAATTAACAATCCAATCAGCTGAGATCTAAAAAGGTTGAACTTGATGGCCTAAGCCTATTTTTATAATCTCAATCTCTATATAACTATAATATACAAACAAGGCATCCTTGTCATGATCATACAAACCCACCCTATTCTTTCTAGTTCATTCACCGAGAGCCCCTCCCCAAATAAATCCAGAAATCTTCCGAATTTTATGATGATTGAATGCAAGAAAGCCAATTTGATTGCTGGGTTGTTTACAGTTTTGTTAATAAGCTAAGTGGTCATGGTCCATAATACACGGACATATAGAGGTGCAGAGTCGCCTCGAGCCGTAACGCACATCGCTGTCCACGCGCACTGCATGGAGACGACAATAAATCTCTTTTTGCCTAGGTCAGGAACAAATAAATTGGCTCCAAATCATACAGCCTGTTCAAAGTAATGGCGTGACAGGAGCCAGTGCAATAACTGCATCTTGCCATGGAGTGCGCGGAAATTTATAACCCAATGCGTTCTGATCTTTAATTAAAAGTTTTCAATGTATATTCTGGTCATTGGCTAAAAATAGCTGCGCTGTGCAAAATAGGCTTTGTGCAATCATCCCAAGCCGCAGATTACTCCCCAGCATCATTGGGGAATAGCACAGTCTGATTTATGACCTCGTTAACTGATGTGCTATCATTCCTAACCAGATAACAATTAGCAAAAAAGGGACTGGCCATGAGGATGGATAAGGGAAAGCGGGGAGGAATACATTGCATCAAGGAAAAAGGGACACAAAAAGTCACATTTATTGGTAGACATAACCGTAAACGTAATTACAGTCTGATTGTAATGAAAATTTTATATAGAATGCAGACATATTTTATGTATAAACTATTACCTGAAAGTCCCACCATCTGAGCTAATGGTTTTATCAGCAGCAATTACTAGTAATTAATTCAGGTTAACTGTGGGACTGATAAAGTAGATGCATGCCCAGTGGGTGTAATATAGATTATATATAATATCTATCTATATACTAATGACTTGCCCGTCAAACATGTCGGGGCAATACAATTTTAAACCATGGGAATGCTGTTTGACACACATTGTAAAGCTTTTTGTACTCTGAGGACCTTCAGCGCTCATTGCCAGCCTCTCCTGTCATGTACTTTTGGTCCTCTGAGCACCTTCATGAGTCATGATAAAGAGATATATATATATTTATGTATATTTAGTTAAGTAATAATTAAATTAATATACTTTAATTATTTATAATTGATATATGCAGCGAGCAATAGGCTGAAGAGCTAACAATCTGTTTGTATTTTGCGTCTGCATAGAATATACATTGTGAGTGTTGGTGCCCTGCTTATAAAGTGTAATGAATGCTTGAACTGTGCATTCTAAATAGGCTGCGTGCGCGAGGTAAAGCCGTTGGTTTATTGTGTAAAGCGGCATTGTATAGTCGTAATGTTATTAATGTGGTACGCGTCTCGTGAGCATTTTCCGGCTTTTGTAATAGTGTATCTTTAAGTCGTAGTGTGATGTGTAAAGTGTTAAGCATTTTGCAGTGTTTTGTGCGGTCTGGGGTCGTGTAGCCTCATTATCATTTTTTTCTGCGCCCATTTTTATCCTTGCTTAGGTCGATTTTCAAATGGCAAAAATAGTCTAAATCTGCTTAAATTCACGTTCCAGCTCACTCCCAGACGTCCTGGCTGTTGCCCCGTGCTGTCTGTGATGTTTATGTATATTTTTTTGTTGTAGGTAGTGTGTTTTTATTGTTTTTTTTGTTTTCACAGTTCGTCTGTTAATCTCGCGTCTCGTATTTTTTTTTTTCTAAGTCCTGCGTCTCATAATTTTTTTTCTGAGTCACGCGTTTGTCAACCGCTTGCAGGCCAAGGTGATCCCGCGTTTAGGAAGTGCTTTGTGTCCCGCGTGTTTCATTGCTTCATCATGTTTGTGGTGATAGTTGTAGTGCGTTGTAGTGCATTAACGGCTCGCCTCGCTACTCTGCGCTCATCGGCTAAGTGCTACGCGTTAACGGCTCACAACGTTTCAAGAGGCTCACAGCGATGAGCGCATGTGGCGCTCATTGCCTAAGAGCTAAGCATTAACAGCTCGCAGCGTTCATCGCCTAATTCCTACGCAAAGCGTGATGACGTCTTGCAGTTTGACAACTATTATATGTGATATATATGCCTTTATTTCTAATGTGCCGACATAGGCTGTAGTGCTATATTTAATAAATAGTACAATAGTACATTTGTCTTCACATTTAAAATTCTAAAACAGAATTCCGAGAAATACAGTTATTACACTGCACTCTGGGAAGCTGAGCAGGGACTCCATTTGCCCACAAAGGCTTTGCTCTTGTATTCTAATACCATTTTAAACATGGCTCCTTTTAGGCATATGCCTGCTCTATTACACAGCTTTCAGCAAAGCTCAGGATGGATTTTACATGAGCCAGGACTCTTACCACAGACAGCTGTTTCAAGTTTACTGCCTCTCATCAATGTGGGGCCCCTTGCCTGTGTACTAGATTTTGCGGGGAGGTAGTATTATGTGCCCCACTCTACTAATAAACTAAGAGAACTGCTTTACTCTAGTTAGCAAAGGGCCCTACCCTGTTGTGGGCTCTGGTGCTTTGCACCACCAGTACCTTCAACACTATGGCTCAATATGCTAAGAATGGTTGATGATCTTTAGGGGGCATTGTTTTGTCAGCATATAGACAAGCAAACTGCAGTCCTAATTAGACAATAAAAGCAGCTAATTAATAAATATTTACGTGCTGCTCATTTGCCTAATAATATAGCAGCAAATGCTGATTAACTTAGGAATGATTAACGTTAGAATCAAATAGCTAGCACAACATATAGCTAGCAAACTGGCTTGTGAAAAGAGACAAATGCACAAGGTGAGAGGTATAACAGAGAAAAAAGTGGTGTATTAAATACAATCATGAACATAAATAGCATTAATTGAACAAATACAACAATAAAACTTGGGTAAAACAATTAACAAAAAAACATATTTTTGGTAATGTGCTGCAATAATCAAACAAAAAAGTCAGGTTTTTGATGCTTTTGTTGATTTTATGGAGAATAAAAAGAACATTTCCTTTTGACCTTAACACCCTTAATATGGTTTTAGCTTAAAAAATAGAAACACTGAACTTTTTAATTGCAAGCTATTTATTTCTCACGACTACCTTATTGCACCTTATTGTGGCCATAACCTTCTATTGTGAGGTGATTATAATATAATTAGGTCTCGTAGGAGCCACTCTGAACTTGTATTTAACCAGCACAAAAAAACAAGAACGCGAGACCTATATTTTTGTTACATTTTATGTAGGTTTTTTTGCCAGGTCTGTCATTTTCTACTAAGATCTCCACTGAGACCCTCGTTACTTTGTCCTAGATTTATAAACTGGGTAATTTCACTTGAGAAAATAACTATTAATGCTGTATTTTTTTTGCATTGTTCAGTCATTTCCGACTCTCCATGACCTCATGGACCGTAATATACCAGGCACATCTTTATGTCCATGGCCATGCTGATCCACTTGGTATTCAAGGCAGAGATACTTGACTGGATTGCCAGTTCCTTCTCCAGTGGGCCACAGCATACAGCTCCTGCGCACGTTCCTAAATGGATTAGATATCTGGGTAGTATGGGAGTAACCTTGGATACAGAAAACATCTCTATTGAACACTGCTCCTATAAATGGCTACTTGACAATAGGACTAAATAGAAGAACAAATCCCTGAAGGAAAGTTGCAAGCAAACTTGTCACCAAAAAAGGAAGCACCCATCATACCAGCAGTTTTCTCAAATGTTTTTAGGCTCATGGCTTACAGACCTAGTAATGATGTTAGTTTAATTATATACTTCACAAGTGTGTCGTTTTTTCAATCTACAATGGTTTTAAATATTAAATGCGACATAATCAGTGAAGAAGCTTCACTATATTCACTAAGATTTTCTATTATAGTAAGGACACAGCGAGCCTCAATAGCACTATGCCACATAGGTGCCCAAATCTATAACTCATCTTATACGTCCACATGCCATTCCTATAGTGATTTGTGTTACCATTAAGTTGACTTGGAATACTTATATTGTCTGGAACATTATTCTAAGTTAACTTCTGGCTATTATTTTAAAGGAAGGCCATCACAGAAGCTCGTTTCCGCCTTAAGTAGAGTAACAATAATAAAAAAGTAAAGTAAATAAAAAAAGTTTAAAAAAATGTATATTTGCTTACTTTTTATTGTTTATTTGTGCATCTCTAAATAAACCTAATTTTCAATGCTTCCCACTCTGAAAAGTAAACAGTGCAACAAATTCATTATTACAGATACATTATGAGGGAGTAGAATTCAACAGAGACAATAAAAATGATGTACCTCTAGAAGTTGGTACAAACACTTTCAACTTTTTAAGTCTAACACTGCTATTTTGTTTACTATACTCTAGTTTGAAATCCATTCTATTACATTGTCTCTTTAATATAAATGCTTCATATACTGCCTGTTCTCTGCAGTGCATTCACAGTCACAGTCACTCATTCATCTGATACAGATTTGGTGTAACTATTATACATTATTATGACCACCAGCTAATAGCTGTATAATTAGAGTTAAACACTAAGGATAAATTCACTCCTGAAAAATGTTCATGTATCCATTCTTCCACCACATATAAAACCTCTTTTATCTCATGCTGAGCTAGTAGAGGATAAATAATGCAATTATTCCACTCAGATAATCTAGATATAATGATAAAAGAGTACACCTTGTAGATAATGATAGACACAGAGAGAGCTCTGGTTGCTTGCCCCACGGTTGCTTGTCTCTCCTAGGTTCTGGTTTAACCCAGCACCACTCAATTGATAGGCTGACTATAAGAAGATGCTCACTGATCATACATTTAATTGAACGGAGCTGTTAATATATGCATTTGATGTCTTTATTATGAATTATAGATCAGTATTACAAAGATTAAGCAGGCGCCTCCTACACTTAACTCCTAGTTTAGCCCTTGCTTATTGCTCATCCAAGGGTTCCAGGCAATACCTTGCTTCGCTCTTTTGCTTTCTTCTACTAATTAGCTTTTTTAATTAGAGCCAGCTAGAGATACCAGCGCTGCAATTCACAGACTACGGCCATGCTTCACTGATCTTGCAGCTTCTGGTTTATTGCGCTTTTAACCACTGCAAAGAAAAGCTGCGCTGGTGCGAGTCGGGGGCCGGAACTCCTCCTGGTGTTTTAAAGCATGGAATTAGCAAATTAATGTTACCAACATCATTTCCACAACACGTCTTAAAGAAAATTAAACTAAATTTTTATCATGAATTCCTGTACAATGAAAAAAATAAGATAAAATAAAATAATAATAGTAAATAAATAAATAAATATATATATATATATATATATATAAAAATTTTAAAACCTTGAGCCTAAGGATATAATTAAGGAAGAAATGTGTGCTATTTGTGCGAGAGGGGAGCTTACATGTCTGTATAGCTATATTTGCATTTCCTTAAGCAAGGATTCTACTTCTGGGCCAGTGAGGGAGAAGGGGTGTGGTGTCAATTTAAATCTGATCTCTCTAACAAAGACTCTCTGTTCCTCGTTCTCTACTCTCCCTTTCAAAACACACACCCTCATGATCCAGCTCTGAGGATTTGAAGTAACAAGCATAAGATAGATTCTTATACTCTTAAATTCAAGATTGATACACAAATCTGAAAATGGAAACTTTATTGATGTCTTCAAAAAAACTACAACGCAATAAAAAAAAGCACAAAAAAATATATGGTGGCTCATTTCTTTAGTGACAGACTTATAATCTTGACGTCATATCAGGTGTGATGAAATAGTTCCCTCGATAATTACAGTCTATATGAGAGGTCACAATATACCTATTATAACATTCCCAATATCTTGGTGATAGAGAAAAGAGGAAGACATATGATCCTAAGGGGATCCTGCTAGCTGGAAGGCTCAACTTATTTGAAGCCCCAAATATTGGTAGGGTGCCTATTTAGTAATAACCAACAGCCTATCCTCAAGGTAAAATCTGAACTAAACAATGCTAGATAATGACTAGTGTGCTGTCTGAAACACTTTCCTTTTATCCCCTCAAATAATTTTCAAATTCCTTGCTAAAAACATTTAAAAACAACAAATGACATTGACTGAGACTGTTATTGTGAAATCATTATCACTTCAACCATACGCTACCTCACTTGCCCCTATTTGGGAGCCTCCGAGTCCTAACTGGAAGATAGTGTCTAGATCTCATCCAAATTCAAACAGTGTCTCAATATATGAGCTTGACAGCCGTTTCGCAACATTTGAAAGTGGCTTTGTCAAAGGCTAAAGTAGTAATGAGTTGGTTGTGGCAGAACGCTGGTTTTATAGTCCTCGTTATAATGACATCTTTATCAATTCAGATTTTCACAAAATAAAAGTTTGCACAGCTATTAATATTCTTAGTTTAATGCATGCCTGACAAACAATTGATGTTTTCCTTGAACTGCCGTCCTTTAAACATGTTAAAATGTATTTACCCCCTGAAAAACAAATGAGGGAGACTGGACCACAAAATAGGGAGGGAGATGAAGGAGGGAGACCTACACGAATGGGTATTCAAGTAGAGAGGGGTAATAGGGATACTGGTTGTAAGGAGAGAGAGTGGCGGGAAGCTTGAACCCCAAGTCTGGTTATTAATAGAAAACAATAGGTCACAATATGAAGATGGGGAGAGGAAGATTTAGGGGTAATGTGTAAAACTTCTACTTTACAAAAAGGCTAGTAAATAAGTGTAATAGCCTCCCAGTAGAAGGGAGAAATACAGTTACAGAGCAGGATAAAGAGAATTACACACTCTCTGTAGATTGTAAATAAATAATATCCCTGAGGAAGTCCTATACAGATGAAACGCGTATGATTTTCAACTCTTCCTATGTGGTGTCTCAATGATTTCTTATCATACAAATGAGCTTTTGACATTTATTCTGTAAGTAACTTTTTACCTTGAGGAATATATATTTTCATGTTTATTACAGCAGTTCTAGCATCTATTTTTCTGTGATTGTGTCTCATTCTTTATTTAACACTTTTAGTGGCATTTCCTTTATTTCTCTCTGTCCTTTTTCACAATGTATTAAATATAATTATAAATATAATTATATTAAAATATTCTCAGTGGAGTAGTATATCATTGTATAAAAAGAAGCAGAAAGTTAGTATGGAAATATAAATGTACTGGTAAAACCAGAAAGTCCATCTAACCTGGACTTGGCTTAATTAAATCTCAACATTGTCTGTTGCTTTACCGAACATGCTTGAATTAATTTCTTATAATTTCATTAATTCATTACACGTTTAAGTTAAACCTCCTGTTACAATAGTGAGGTTTGCAATAATAATGTATTTAGCATAGAAACTGAGATTTTAGCAAAAGGCAAGTACATTAAAAAGTCAGGTTATTTTTTCTATTAAAGAAGATAGTGGGAGATGGCAACAATGTATCACTAAATTACTAGCTCAAGGTCATGCAATGCACTAGTTTTGCCCTCAATACCGCGTGGTTCTTTTATAATAGTGAACCCCAGGGCATCTGCACAATTAAATGATATGCGAGACAGATATGTTGGTAATAAAAATGTAATAGTTGGATTTGATGACCCCATAGGTGCATTAAGGGCATCTGTACAGGTGAACGTGATGATAAAGTGTCTTGGCAGCAGCAGATAACCTTGGATCTTGCTGGAGACATCTGGCACATCACAATGTCATTTCTAGCCAATTGCCGAGATGTATGAAGAGGAAAGAATGAATTATTTTCATTTCTACAGATAAAAACATAAAAATAATGTGATGGAATGAACTGGAGAGGGGAGTTTTATGGGAAATAATCAGTATTGTAGATTAAAATAGTTTATTAAACATTATGATGAGGATTACGACGCACTTGAAACATCAACAATGTTATTATGAGGGATGTCCAGTCCGTCCATAAAGTTGATCAGATGTTTATTTTACAATTGAGATGTGATGTTTGGACACAAATACATAGTACTTGCAGGATACTGCTCCTGGCTCCAATCTAGACTCTGCACCCCTCTATAGTTTATATATATTTTCTGAAAGAGCTCAACAATATTGGAAATCAACACAGAGGTAATTTTGGGTGCTTATCCACCACCATTTTGAAAATACACAACCCAGGTACATTAAAACCTTCTTCCTGTTCTGTTCCTACTGTTTTGAGGAACTACACTTGAAAATATGACAAATAATTTTATAACATAAAATATAGCCTATAATATATTACCACCCCACTGTTGGGGTCTACCATTTTGTTTTCTGTTTGCGAATACACAGGAAGATTTTGTATGTGCAATGGGAATATGCCATCTACAAATGCAAGTGCTCTAATGGAAGATTAGTTTAAAAGGTAATATTCTCCTTAAAAATATGAATTCAATGAAGTAAGTTGAAATACCAATAGGAAACTCGAAATATTAGAGAAAAAAATAATGTTGTAAGGTATGTATTGGTGGTGTGATATAAAAACATGTAAAATGATCATTTACCTCACTGTAAGTGTCTACATAGTGTAAAAGAGCACAATATTGTATGTTAAAATTAAAAGTTTATTTTAATTATACTAAATCTACGTAAATCTACAAACGTAGTATATCCTGCCTACTGGTTATTGTATGAATTATAACATATAACCAAGGCGTTCTGTAAGGATAGTGATTGATGGCAGTTTATCCCTGTACTGACAAGTTAACCCAAAACTGACCTGTTTAGGTGATTCCATAATGCCATGCTCTGCACAGATTGAATTATTAAGGGTTAACTTTTTTTGTCTTTTGATCACTACACAGAGGTGTAGCTGTGGATTTGGCAGTGGGCATTCAGTGACACATGTAAATACAGATTTTACTTTATTTGATTTATGAGTAAAAAAAATGCACATATTTCAAAAATTAATAAAAAATATTTAAACATGCTTTTAGGTGATCTTTACTGTGATGTGGTCCAAATTGTGCTGAATAAAGTACCCCTTTAAATATAATATAAAATTTCATATTTTTGTCATACTAAATAGATAACATTAGAGAGATTGTGAAATATAAACACCATTCTAGATAGTGAAATTGCAACTAAAAAAACAGTAATGTTGGCAAAATACCATTTAAAAATATCCTCAGGGGATATATTGTATGTTTTATCCTTAGAAATATGTACTGCTTTGTTGGTAAATATTACAGGTTTTTAATTTACTTGATCTTAAAGATGCTTTGCAAATATAATTTTGTTAAAGGGATATAGATGTCACTAAAACTCAGATAGAGGCTTTAAAATCATGGTAGAAAGCGCTTTATGTTTTTAAATTGATCAAAAATTCGGTTAGAAATTAGGATATTTAGTTATTTTTTGTAAAACATCTCAGAAGAAACTGCAGAGGTAATGAGGTTCAGGCCGTGGCTGTGAAACTGATCATTATATTTTAGTTTTATCATTTTGATGCTTGATAATGCAGGAAGATGGTGTAGTGGTAAAAAGCATTTTCCTCAGAACTGTAGATTGTGAATTCAAATCCCAGTTTTTTCCTTTTTATGGTAAAACTAAAATAACCTTTAAATAATAAATAAAAAAATCTAAAAAAAAATACTAAAATAACCCAAATAAAAAGAAAATCTAAAATAAAACCTGAAATAAACAAAATAATAAAATCTAAAAAAAGCCTAGCATAACCTTAAAAAAAAATAAAAAAAAAATATATATATATATATATATATATATAAAAAACACCCCTTTAAAATAAATTGAAAAAAAATCTAAAAACACCTAAAATAACCTAAATAAAAATAAATCTAAAAAAAAGGAACTGAAGAGAATCCAATCAACATTTCAGAGTCAGTTTATTTCACCATTATACTACAAGTATATATGCTTTCTAGTAAGCAAATAAATCTAAGTAATATAAAACTGATATATAGGAATTGTAAATATACATACTAAGGTTAAATATTGCCACTGGCCTGTGCAGCTAATTATTTATTATACCAATTCGGACAAGTCTCAATTAATTATATATATATATATATATATATATATATATATATATATATATATATATATATATATATATAAATATGTTGTAATATATTAATTTTGCTGCAGTTTTATAAGGAAAACACTTTTTCCACTTGTTCTACACATATCTGATATCTTCAGATAAGTTGTCTCGGACAATATATTGTAATTGGTGACTTGCCCGTCAAAAGTGACCGCAATAAAATTTGAAGCCTGGAAATGCTGTTTGCCACACAATGCAAGGCTCTCCCCGCCTCTAACTTGGGGGCCTTGCAATGAGCACCTTCAGCACCTTGTGTCTCTTTCCCCCCTCTCCTTCTGCCTCTCCTGTGTCTGTTTCCTCCTCTCTCCCTCACATGTCTCTTTGTCCCTTCTCTTCCTCTCCTATGTATCTCCCCCCACTCCCCACTCCCTCCCCTGTATCCTTTTCCACCCTCTCTGTGCTCCAGTTTGGATTTACGGGTATGAAACCATTTGCGGGCTTGGAAAATCAATTGCCTTTTTTTGGGCGGTCACTGAACAGCTTTCGATTAACCGGCTTGAAAAAAATGGCGGCTGTTAAACCCATACATTTTTTTAAAGCCTGTAACTAAGCAAGTCACGTACGGGCCTCGTGATGAGCACCTTCAGCGTTCATTGCAGCCCCCGTCAAAACCGTAACTTTTGGGCCTCATACACAAGCCCGTAACTTTTAACATAGCGTTACCGACAACCTCACCATTACGACAACTACATATGCAATATTTTTATCTCACACGCTTTAATACTTCCCGACAAATCATTCCGTTGTTTGAGGATTTCTCAGGTGAATCCTTGAGGTCACAAGATCTTGGTACAAGCAACTGAAAGTCCCATCATCTTCTCCGAGCTTAGCGCTTCCCGCCTTACTACAGTGGTAATTTTTTTGTATTAGTCTTGATAAGGTTATAAATATTGTCCAGAAACAGACACCGCAATTTGACCTATAACTCCAGAAATAATGAGGCTTTGAATATGATGTGCTGTTCAGCTGGTAAATAATGACAGAGGCCTGTGCATCCAAGGATCAGAAGGAAGCTTAAGGATTCATTAGCACTTATATTTCCAGGTCCCTTAGATTGAAACAAGGTCTTTAAAAAAAATAGAATGTAATTAGTTTACCTCCAGTCTTCTTTATTGTGTGCTGCCTGGCGCATATTAATGGCGTCTTGTTAAGATCAGGGCTAACCCGCGACGCTCAACTTTGTTCTGAATTTTCATGGGGAATTCAGGTGCTGAGATTTTATTAAAAAGGAGATCAGGTCACGGACAAGAAATTGTCCACCTGGCTGTTCTCTGCTTCTTGGGGAATGCAAGTAATTTATTAGAAAAGTTTATGGCTCTTACAGCACGTCTAATGTGGAAAAAAAAGTTTATATATTTAAGATTTATGGGAAACTGCAGTCACATTTTTTTTTTTTAAAGGGACACCTTACATTTTACAGATTGCTCTCTTTTTTTCCAAGAGCTTTCTATATACAGATTATATATATATATATATATATATATATATATATATATATATATATATATATATATATATATATATATATACACACACACACACACACATATACACACATATACACATACGCACGTATAGTAAATAAATAGTACATACATTTAAATGTCGAAAACAACTGTTTCCTGCTCAGAATTCTGAGAAATACAGTTATTACACTGCATTCTGGGAACATGGGCAGGGACATGCAAATGTGCCCAGAAAGGCTTCTCTTTTGTAATCCATAACGATTTTAAACATGGCTTCCTTTAAGCTTATGCCTGATGTATTACACAGCTTTGGGTAAATCTAAGGACGGATTATACACAAGCTGGGAATCCCACCCACATGCAGCTGTATCAAGGTTACTGCCACTCATGAGCGTGGGGTCGGTTCCTAGCCTTTGTAGTAGATTTTATGAGGTAGTTTACCAAATCTATCACATAGGTGTATAAATATATATATATATATATAGTTTAGCGCTACGGAATATGTTGGCGCATTACAAATAAACAACAATAATAATATTATATATACTGTATATATATCTGCTGTCCCATGGAGGCATCCATAATACTTTAGCGAAGATTACGACTGTGAAGGGCATTTATATTTGATAGTTATTATTACAAGCTGCTTATTTCTGAGCATGCGCAGGGGAAGAGGAGAAGTATCAAATTCTAAAAGCTCCAAATATTTACCAAATCCTTTTCCCCTCTCCCTTTTCTGTATAGATAAATAAAATAAACACAGCACTCAGGCTCAAAATATCAGCAAGTGCTCTAGTCACACAAGTTGGGAACTTTCTATATACGGAATATTCCAAATGACATTGTTTCTCCATTGGATTTATACTCATTGCTTACACAGCTGCCAAGGTCTGGGTGGCACATACCGCAGATATTTGGGGTTTATCATAAAATACAGAGGGCCTTTAAATATTAATATCATTATTTTCAATTACATAGAGATCTTTAGTATTATTTAGCTTGAAGAAACACCCATGGGCTGACTGAGAATTCATATTTGGCGAAATGTGTAAAATACTGTATTTTATTATAAAAAAAGATTTCTTTTTTCATAATAAATAAAACGGCTGTTTTTTCTATGCCTTTTTATACTTATATTAAATGGAACAACCTTCCATCAGCAGTGATAGAGTTAAGTACAAAATGGGTCTTATATTTTACAATGTAAAAATAATACAGCCTTTAATAATATTTAATATGCAATTATAATAGTTAACTAATTGCAAGTGTAGTTCTCTAAATGAGGACATTTTAAATATAACAAACTATTTTTTGGGGTTCCCTGGTGGTCCAGTGGTTAGGATTTGGTGCTTTCACCACTGCAACCTGGGTTCGATTCCAGTCAGGGAACCAAGAGGTCACAACACCCTGAGGAGAAGCAAGGTTGGGCCTGGTCAGTACTTGGATGGGAAACCACCTAGGAATCAGGAGCTGTATGATTTGGCCCACTGGAGAAGGAACTGACAACCCACTCCAGTATCTCTGCCATGAATACTAAGTGGATCAGCATGGTGCATTACAGTCCATGAGGTTGCAGAGAGTCAGACACGACTGAATGATGCAAACACACGCACACCATTTGTCCACTATATATTAAAATACATAGCTTGGATGGCTCCCTAAGGCAGCATCTGACCCCATTAGGGTCAATCTAATTAGGAAATTGCTGCCATTAATTCTAAACAGACCCAACTGGATAATGTGCACAATCTACTTATTGATTCCTGGGACTCGATTCTCAGTTACTTTTGTTTGCTCCATCTGCGTCTTATGGCATCTGTCACTTATTATATGTCAGGGTTGTCCAAACAGGGTCTGGGGTCACCATGTACTTCCAAAGGAAATACTGTATTGTAATGAAACCTGTTTTACTGAGTGCCCCTTAATTGGGAATAGATAATGATTATATATATATATATATATATATATATATATATATATATATATATATATATATATATATATATATATATATATATATATATATATATATATATATATATAATATAGAAATGGGTATTATTTATTAGTTTGAGAAAAATATAATGTAGTGAATATTGTTGTAGAGGGGGATGCCCTCTCACTGCAGAGAACAGGACTGGGGCCATATAGGAAGTTGTGGAGAGCCACGTGCAGCCCCCAGGCCACCTGATGCCCCCCACCCACTACTCAGTGGATTGCTGTAAAGTTGTGCTCTCTCCCCTTTTTTTCCTTGCTTTCTCTTCCACACTCTCACTCCTCTACTGCCCTCTTTTGCTCTCTCCTTTTCCCATCACTCCCATCTCTCTCTCTTTCTGCCCCTTTTGCTCTTCTTCAATCTTCTCTAGTTTCCCCCTCCTTCACCTCACTTCTCTCACCACCCTCAATCGCTTTCTACCTTCCTCCATCTTTCTTATTCCTTCTCTCTCCCCCCCCTTATTTCCCTCCTCCCTCTCCACCATCTTTCCCTACCACTGCTCTCTCCTTACCACCATCTTCCCCTCTCTTTAATTTCCTTACCTTTTTTCCCTCTTGCATCCTCTCCCCTCTATCCCTACCTCTCCCATCTCCCCTCTTTCACAACCTCCCCCATCTCCCCTCTACCTTGTCGTGGTGGAGGGGCTTGTGTACTTCAATGAATCTGTGAGCTATACCATGTAGGGTCACACAAGATGGGCAGGTCTTTTGAGAGAGGTCAGACAAATAGTGGTCCACTGGAGAAGGAACTGGCAACCCACTCCAGTATCTTGCCAAAATAACCCTAAAGGGCCATTTACCTCACTAAGTGCTCTACATGGTGTGAAAGAGGACAAGATTCTATGTTAAAATGATCTATTGCTTTGTTTTTAAATTACACTAATAACATCTAAAAATCTGCAGTTTAGGTCTATTTAAAAACACACTGCTGACTGTTCAATGATTAACAACACATGCTGACACAGGCCGTTGCAAGCTCTGTGAACTCAAGATTTATGTTTTTTCTCTGCATTCAGGAATGTAATCAGCCATCAGTTAACCCATAAGTAACATATTTAGGAGTTTCCAGCAGTCATTTCCCTGTACAGATGAATTTGTGAAGGGTTAATCCTCTTTCTGCTCCTGCACTCTGCACTCAGCTCTTGCTGTCAGTCTGCCCGAGGGACTTGCCTAATTCTCATGTAAACAGACACCTAATTTGTGATTTTTCAGTCAAAAGGGCACCTTTTTCAAAAATTCTAAAAGTATTTCAACATGTTTTTAGGAGTATGTTACAGTGGCGTGCTCCAAGTTGTACTGAATTAACTGGCCTTTTAAGGATAAGCACAACTAGACAAAATAGGTGTCTGGCGTAGTGCAGTCCATAAGGTCAATGAATGTTGGACACAACTTAATGACTGACTAACAACTGTATCTAATCTAACACCTGCTGCTTATTTCAGACCCGAACATTACATGGAGTCATACTTCACACATACAGATTTATTTTATTTAAAAAGAAATGGTTTCCCCACCCACAGAGCTGCTTACATAAGCACCTCGTACTAACCAATAGATACACTGCATTCACATATGTTTTTTTAACTCTATACTAACCTTCAAGCCAATAACACAGTGCATAGATCCAGAGCAGCACTACCTGAAGCTGCTTCTTTGTGGTGGGAACAAAAAAACTACACATCCCGTGATGCTTTGCTCCAGAGACTAATCCTCACAGATTGCAACAAGGTTGTAGCTGCCTCTGATTGGCCAAAATAAATTATGAATTTTATAGTTATTTAGCTTGGATTTTCTGGGACAATGCTTCTCAAAATCAACTGAAAGATACACGTTTATTAATGTTTTTTGTTAAGATATTTTTCATACACTGCGGTTTTTCCATTCATAATACATGAAATGTCTAATTACCCGTGAGACAAGCATTTAAATAGATAGAATGGGGAGACTAGATGGGACTTTTTGATCCTTATCTGCTGTGGGGTTTCGGACAAGTCGACGACTATCCTACGATTGTTAGAGCGGCGCAGACATCAAGCGAGAAGATAGATATGCGCAAAGTAATTAAGAATTGTCTTAGCAGCTCGTGGTTATGGGACGGGCTCCCTGCGGCTCCTGGCTGTTCCGTGAGATTCCCAGTTGGAAACTAAAGGCGCAGTCACTTACAGATGCACAGCTGGCGCTGCCAATTGCAGGCGGGAGCTGGCACAGAGAATTCCTTAAGCATCGTGAATACAGATCAGGCAGCTGTAAAGGAGCCTCCAAGTGTCCGTATCACAGCTGGGACATTACCCAAATCCTTTAGTCTTACAGTTAGTAAAAAACAAGTTGGTTTGGTCTTAAAGGGCATGAAAATTGTCCCTACATTTTACTAACCTTTTTCTGTACTGGAGATATTCAATGTTATTTATGCTACTCCTTTTTGCCAATGTGCAGCTCAGTATGTTCATTTGTTTGATTAGTGAGGGGGGTCTACCTGCATGATAACCTTAAAGGGTCATTGTTTTTATCATCACAGACAAGCAAACTGATATTCTAGCTAGCACAGCAAAGCATTCTGGAGGCAATCATTTGCATAAGAACACAGCAGAAACCTAATTATCTCAGAAATTATTATCTTCAGAATCAAAAGGCAAATAAGACATTTAGCTAGTTTTAATTTGTTTAAGAAAAAAAAATACAATTTGATTTTGGGGTGAAAGTGTCCCTTTAAGTCTAAAGGTTAGGATTTGGTGCTTTCACTGCTGTGACCTGGGTTCAATTCCAGTCTAGGAACCAAGAGGTCACACCACCCTGAAGCTATGCAGGGTTGGGTCTGGTCAGTACTTAAATGGGAGACCACCTTGGAATACCAGGAGCTGTATGCTGTGGCCCACTGGAGAAGGAACTGGCAACCCCCTGCAGTATCTCTGCCATGAAGACCAAGGATCCTCAAGTTACACTCAGACCCCCAGGCAGTGATTAGTATTACTAGAAATAGTCTCTCATTATAGGCGTAGTTAGGTTTCCTGGAATATGAATGAATTGGAGGAGAATGAGAACATTTTTACATGGAAAATACCCAAATAAAAAGTAATACATTTAATCTAGAGTTTACAAAATGTATTCAGAAGGAAAGCCCCTGAAAAACCCAGCTAAATTAGTTTAAAATTTATAATTCATTGTGGCCAATCAGAGGCAGGTGCGACATTATTGCAATTTCGGGGGAATCCATCTCTGCAGCACATCCTCATGGGATTTGTAGCTTTTTGGTCCCACCAAACACTTCTCTCTCCTCCGTTGAATATTGCAACAGACTCTTGATGTCAGCACTGTGCTACTACAGGCTGGAAGGTTAATATAGGGTTAAAAATATACTTGAATGCAGTGTTTCTATTGGTTAGTACCAGATGCCTATGTAGCAGCTCTGGGGGTGTGGAAACCAATTTATTTTTAGTAAAGTAAATCTGTATGTGTATAGAATGAATCATTGTTATGTGTGTTTATGATATAAAGTAGTGTGTCAGATTGTTGTTTAGTCGTGTCTGACTCTCCATGACCCTATGGACAGCAGCACGCCAGGCACCTCTTGTGTCTGGGTGTGCTAATCCATAAGGTTTTCATGGCAAAGATACTGGAGTGGGTTGCCAGTTTCTTCTTCAGTGGCCGCAATTAGTCTGACCTCTCTGCTATGATCTGCCCATCTTATGTGACCCTACATGGTTTTGCTCACAGCTTCATTGAATTACACAAGCACCTTCACCATGACATGATAGCGACCAAGAAGTGATGTGTTAGATTAGAAAACGTAAAAAAAAAAGGGAATCTTTCATATACTTAACAAGATATATTCTGTGGCTGGATCAGAAAGGTTGATTGACAGCTAAAAATTGCAACCATGTTTTCTGCATTTTAATAACATGATAAGGTGCATGTGTTTACTTTTGAAATGTTAATACATAAAAAAATGGAAACTTTATTACAAGAAAAAGAATAACAATGGAAATTTATTTATTTTAAATATCCCCTTCTGGATTGCTACTGTTGTGGAGAAGTTATTTGTGTAACTCAATGAAGCTGTGAGCTATACCATGTAGGGTCACCCAAGATGGGCAAATCTCAGTCCACTGGAGAAAGAACTGGCAACCCACTACAGTATCTTTGCCAAGAATACCATATGGATAAGCACAATCAGAAACACCTGTTGTGCCTGGTGTGGTGCAGTCCATAAGGTCAATGAGTGTTGGACCCGACTTAATGACTAAACAGCAACTGTATGTAATCTAACACAAGCTGCTTGTATCAGAACCAGACATTACATGGAGTCATTCTATACAAAGACAGATTTATTTTATTTAAAAATAAATGGTTTCCACACCCCCAGAGCTGCTTACATAAGGACCTCGTACTAACCAATAGAAACACTGCATTCACGTATGTTTTATAACTCTATACTAACCTTTAAGCTGAAAACAACACAGCGAGGTGATCCAGAGCAGCACTATCTGAAGCTGCTACCTTGTGGTGGGAAAAAAAGACTACACATCGCATGATACTTTGCTACAGAGACTAATCCCAAAGATGTGCCTGATGTGCATATGGTCACCGAGAGTCAGACACGACTGAAGGACTGAACAACAACACTTTTTAAATATTACTTATACTTTGAAATTGTACCATATTTGGAACCTCTACTATGTCTTTTAAATGAAAGTCACGTCTATATCACGTGTACATTTATTATCCCGAAATATGCGTCCGTATGTATCTGCCGCTCCGCAATCGCTCAAAACTTTACCGAATGATCTCACTTAAAAATGAAACTTTGGAAACAATAAAAATGATGAATTTCACACATAAAACTTCACACCGTCCTCTGACACAAAACTGAAATTACATTTTTTTTTCACGTGTATTTTTGGATTGCCAACTACGCCATAGTTACCCGGGAAACCGTATCCAGCGAATGTGTCTGAGCGAGAGTGTTGTGTGTGATTAAGATGGGATAACGCAAGAAGCTACATGCAAAGCAACGAGATGTCTTATGATGGATGTTGGCTGGCACTCCACTACCCCCCCGCCATACGCAGACCGTGTATCAAAAGCCATTTATTCTGATGCTTAATCCTCATCAGGTGGCACTAAATAGCTATGATGGGGCAATACGGGATGCGCCAAGATGGAGAGATAGAGATAAATGCTCAAGTTTGGGGAACATTACTGAGATATGTAAAGGTCTTAATCTTAGCAGAGAGAATGGATCCTACTCAATTCGTGCCACACGGACATGTTATATATTCCCTTATTGTAAATGGGTGCAATTTGTTTTTGATACCGGTTTTGATACCTCTGCAGGCTGCATTT
Organism: Discoglossus pictus; assembly: GCA_027410445.1. Classification (NCBI taxonomy): domain Eukaryota; kingdom Metazoa; phylum Chordata; class Amphibia; order Anura; family Alytidae; genus Discoglossus; species Discoglossus pictus. The sequence goes on from CM050175.1 coordinate 53,084,199, forward strand.
GCAACAATGTTAAATAACCATAGTGGTCATACGTTTGTAATTTACAATTTTGAAGAAATATATTTTAGTTTGGGGGTAGGAGCTGGGGGAGATGATGAGGACATCCCTCCGCCCGTGATTTTTCAATGTTGATTTATCTATATCTATGTATGTATACATCTATCTATATGTATGTATGTATATATATAAGTATCTATCTATCGATCTATCTATGTATGTATACATCTATCTCTCTATGTATACATCTATCTATATCTATGTATGTATATATATATAAGTATCTATCTATCGATCTATCTATGTATGTATACATATATCTCTCTATGTATACATCTATCTATGTATACATCTATCCATATATGTATACATCTCTCTATCGATCCATAAATGTATACATCTATCTATCCATATATATGTATACATCTATCCATATAGGTATACATCTATAATATCTATCTATCTATAATATTTATGGGTTCCCTGGTGGTCCAGTAGTTAGGATTTGGTTCTTTCACTGTTTTGACCTAAGTTTGATTCCAGTTATGGAACCAAGAGGTCACACCACCCTGAAGCCATGCAAGGTTGGGCCTGGACAGTACTTGGATGGGAGGCCACCTGTATGCTGTAGCCCACTAGAGAAGTAACTTGCAACCCACTCCAGTTTCTCTGCTATGAAAACTAAGTGGATCAGCATGGCCAGATGTGCCTGGTGTGTTATGGTCCATAAGGTCATGCAGAGTCGGAAATGACTGAACGACGCAAAATATATTTATATATGTACACACATATATCTAAATAAATAGTACATTTTTGATCACATTTGAATGTCTGAAATACATAAAAAAAATGTATTTCCTACTCAGAATTTCAAAAATACAGTTGTTACACCGCATTCTGGGAACCTGGTCAGGGATATGCAAATAAACCACAAAGGCTTTGCTCTTGTAATCCATTACCATTTTAAACATGGTTTCCCTTAAGCATATGCTTGCTGTATTACATATCTTTGAGCAAAGTTTGGGATGGATTATACACAAGCCAGGAATCCTACCCACATACAGTTGTTTTGAGGTTACTGCCTCTCATTAGCTTCGGGCCGGTTCCTAGCTTGTGTAGTGGATATTTAAGTATGTAGTTCACCACAACAATTGTTTAATTTATGGAGGGCAAAAGAGCGATAGAAGACCTCCAAAATATGTGTGTGTATGTGTGTATGTGTGTGTATGTGTATATATATATATATATATATATATATATATATATATATATATATATATATATATATAAAATGTGTGTGTAGGACTCAATGGTAGAGCTTGTGAATGGAGGGCCCCGTTGCAATAATAATTTGGGCCCCCCCTGGCAACTTCACTACCCATCAATAAGGGTCAAGAAAAAAAGCTGAAAATATATGCAGATGATGTGTCCATTTTCTTTTAAGTGGTTATCTGCCATTCTCATCTAATAAATTAAGATTCCTCATTTACAGCCAGTAGTAGATGGCCCCTTCCCTGTTGTGGATCCTGGTGCTTTGCACCTGCTGCACCCGCAGTAGTGCTGCCACTGTAAATGCATTAGCATAAACATCAGCATAAGACCTGAGCTGACAGCTTGGAGCCTGAGGGCATGTTCTTACCTGCTTAACAGAGCAAGGAATGGAATTTATTCAAGCAATGGAGATTTTGGTATTTGATACCTACTCCATTCCCCTGCATTCTCCTATAATAACTGTGTGATCACAAGGCAGGGCAGTGGAACCAACAATTGCCTCCTTTATATTCATACAGTGTTAAACCTATGGTGGTCTTTAAGGAGACGGTTGGGAATAACTGCTCTAAATTATCAGCTACATTCTCTCTTGAATGCAATCATGTACTTCTTTTGAGTTTAGTATAGAAACCAAAGGAAAATCCCTTTTTTTCTATTGCCTCAGAGTGCATTTGTTATTATTTTTATCATTATCTTTTATTTCTGACGGGACTCCATATTCCGTAGCGCTAAACAGGGGTTAAATAAAAGGCAAAAACAATATTAACACATCGCAAAAGAATGTAGGGCCCTGACAACCAGACACACACATTACTTGGAGTCATTCTATACACACACAGATTTATCCGATTTAAAAATAAAACTTGTTTTCCACACCCCCAGAGCTGCTTACATAGGCACAGTGTACCTACCAATAGAAACACTGCATTTGGGTACAGATTTAACTCTTCAAGCCAACAGCAGCATAATTCAGCAATCTACAGATCAGTGTCTGACTCCTCCGGCTTCCTTCTACTATGGAGACTACATATCCCATGATTCATTCCTGCACAAACCACCATCACTGATTTTTACACTGTATTAAAATGTGATTGGCCAAAACAAATTATGAATTTTATGCTAATTTTAGCACTCTCAAAAGCTACTGCAAACTCAAGAGATTTAGCAAACATCCGGGTGAGTTTGTAAATGTTAATTTTGGGGGTTTTCATGCAAAAAATGTTTAATGAGACTACTGATTCTCCTCTATCAGATGCATTCATAATCCAGGAAACTTAGATATGCCTTTAAAGATGCATTGAATATAAGAATGAAAACTATTCTTCACTCGGATTTCCGTGCTTTATTAAGCAAAACAATGATGAATCCAATGCCCATTTACTTCAGCTGTCTTTCCTTGGCTGATATCAGCATCTTGGGAATTTATAGCCATCAGCAGAGCATAGAACAGGACCCAGCCGTGTACTTCTATTTATTAATAAGCTTGTTGCTGGGAAAATGTGCGAATAAATCACAAGCAAGAACTGCTTTACATATTGTGGGTGTGCATCTGAAAAACATCTCGCTAAAAATATCATTTGGCGGCCTCGCCAATATCTTCCAGAAAGGGGTTTCTGCTGACGAGGCTGCAGAAGATGGAGTCTGTTCTGGGTGGGTTGCTTTGGTATTATGGCAGTGGAAGTCAGATTGAGAGATCATAGACCTCTCGCTCTGTAAATCATCACTGAGAGCTGGCCGTCATAAGGAAAAATTATAGGGTCCTATTTTGGGAATTGAAGATGGAAAGCACTAAATAGAGAGGGTCTCCGTCCTCCAAGAGATGGGCCGCGTCCGCCTAGAGGGGGGCCGCGTCCGCCTAGAGGGGGCCCCCCCCCGTCCGCCTAGAGAGGGGCCCCCCCCGTCCGCCTAGAGAGGGGCCCCGTCCGCAGATATTCCTTTTTGGAATGGATTTATCATAGATTACTTGGGGAGATTAATTCAAGTGGCTTAGTCATATTATTAATTTGAATATATCAAGGATTTAAAAGGATTAGTATGAAGTGCCAAGGACAGGAGATATAGGTCTTAAGAAAATTAATATTCAATGATTTAGAAAAGCAAAATTCATTATTAAATTTACTTTACAACATTAACTTGTAAACCTTCAGTTTGGCTGCTTGCCTCCACCCCTATAGACAAATGTAATTTTAACAAAAGTACCCACTAATTATATATATATATATATATATATATATATATATATATATATATATATATATATATATATATATATATATATATAAATGCATTTGTGTAGAAGCACACAACCAAATTTTTAAAGTACTACTATATATATATATATATATATATATATATATATATATATATATATATATATATATATATATATATATATTTGAATATATATATATAATCCATCCGCTATGCCTAAAACTGTGAAATACAGCAAGCATAAGCTTAAAAGGAGACATGCATATAGTGGTTATGGATTAACAGAGTGAGCGTTCATTGTGGTCTCATTTGCATGTCCCCACCCAGTTGTGCCAGAGTGCAGTGCATCAACTCTAATCAACTGTATTTCTGAGAAATTTGAGCAGGAAATAAGGTTATTTCTGTAGAAAACCCGGATGCTAATGCAGAACACATTACAGGATTAATTTCACCTTAATGCAAAAATATTTTGCAGAAATCGCCTGGAAATAATGTTTTGTGTGAATATTACATAAATGTGATTTTTTCTTGGTGTCACTTTTAATTGCATTGGTGCAAAATGTGTCAGAAAATGTAGTGCTTGATTAAGCTTATTGCCAATTACGGTTTGGTTATATATTGTATTCGTTTTTTTTTGCCACGTATATCTTAAATGAAAAGTAAAAAAGACAGAAATGCAAGGTCTAAAATGCCTCATGGACCACCTTATATCTATTGGATCTATCCTGTTGTGTATGTGCATGAATCTCCAGCACGGACAGCTACAGTGCTAGCAAGTATCAGCTAGATGGCGCTGTCAGGTTTCAGGGAAGACCTATAATTATTTCCCACTCTGACGTGGCGCAGCTTGACGTTGCTGAATCGACAGCGAGGCTATCGCTATGTTCGGTGCGGGCATTTGGCCCTCGAGGGCGCCACTCATAGCTCAAGGCGTCTTCTGTCGGGCGCGCCTTATTTGCATTGTGCAGCTGCCGATGTTTTGCGCAAGGGAAGAGGGAAAGGACCAATCTATTTAATAATTATACATGGTATAATGTTTTAGATCCCCTGTTTCTATTGAAAAGTTGCATTTTAAAGTGCTAGTACTTTAAATAGGACTAATAGAAATCTAAGCAAGCTACAGGGTCCTAACCTGCAAAAGGTATCTCCCAGTGCAATGTTTAAAAGTAGAAAAATGTATGTCTTCTTCTTTTCCTAAATGCTCAAGACTAGTTTTTTAAAAGAGCATAATGTATTCTGCAAACTGCTTTTGCAACCGGACATGTGAATTTGTTAGTGTGGCTGTACAGAGCACATCCTGTAGAGGGATTCATTCAGTTAGTGCAATGTGATCTAATTTGAATTTCTGGGTGTGAAAGCAATTTGTGCTTGAATTAAAGGATCAGTTAACCCTTGCAGTGCTCAATTTTCTTACAAAAAAAATAAAATTTGGACAAAGTATGAATTTTGTGACTTCAGTGTTTGTTCAGCTAGGTTATTGGATACATAAAGAAGGTGGTACAACCTTCCTACATGAGGTCAGTAGTCTTAGGGCAATATCGACTAAGCTTCACATAGGAGGTAAACAAACTATGATGTTTGTAATAGAAGTAAGCTTTGCTGTGTTCATTTCTCTATAGCCTTGATTTCCTCTGCAAACCTTAGCGATCCTGTGTAAGCTATATACCAGAGTCACTACAGCCCAATACTAATACAGACAACCCACAGTAAATTATATCAACCTGGTGAAGCTTAGTGAATCTGTGCGTAAACATAGTTATGGCAGCTAAGCAGAGCAAGAGCATAGAAGTATATTATATACAAAATCCTTACCTTGTCTGGATCCCATGTCTTCCATACTTGTTTTGTGCTTTAGGGGTGTTTTCTACTATTTTTATAATCTATTCCGGCATAGAAGGAGAGAGAATGGGGATTTGTAGACTTATTGGTTGATTCAGATAAACTTTTAGCATTGACACCCAATCAGTCCCCCACACATGTTCAGCAGTCGCAAATAAGCTTGCAAGTCTGTCCTGGAAAGGAAGTAAAACTGTCATGGCCGCCTCCATGCTTTATGGCTTACACAGATGGGATCTGTTCTATTTCATAGCCGCTTCCTGTCAGAACAGTGGGGTTGAGCTCTGTGTCACACCTGGTGGTGGAAATTATGAACTATTCCATCCTCCAACGTGGCGCAATTCGAACAGCGCTGAGTCGACAGCGAGGCCATCGCTATGTTTGGCGCTGTCACTCGGCCCCCCAGGGCCTCAGGCGCACCTCTCATAGCTCAAGGCCTCTTTTGTCGGCGCACCTTATGAGCCAGATTGGAGGATGGAATAGTTCTTTGGCTGCAGTAAGATGTTTACACCACCAGGTGGTGCTGTGGCGCAGCCGCACACGCCAGTCTTGAAATGAAAACCGGATTCCAAATAGAAAAGGTCCTACAGCTGCTAATGTTATTAGTTTGTTGCACACTTACATGTGTGTAGCTTTTTCTGAACTACACTGTAGGTCCTATCCTCTTATGGTAGCGCAAGGCAGCAGCAGTAGCAGTGAGCAGCTGCTAGACGGCGCTGCCGATATTCTTGTGCCATATCATAGAGTCAAGGCTTAGGGAAACTGTTAGGGTGAGGGTTAGTTCAGGGGTTAGGCAAACATTATAAACTTAGACCATCTTTCATATCGGCAGCGCTGCAAAAAAATTGGCAGCACCATCTAGCAGTTGGAGGCCGCACTGCAGCGGCGGACCTGTCCCGACACCATAACAGGATAGATCCCACTGTTTCTTTAAGACAACATGCACTGACATTTAATAAACCCCAATGTTATTTCGACAAACAATGTCATTAGTTTGTTTTCTACATTTGTGTTTGTTGGTAAATACGGTTTTTATCCTTTTTATCCCACTATATATTGTATCAGTGGCTTTATCCATGTGGCACATTGTATAAAACATATTCTGTTTTAATTTAACAACAGAGATGTCACCCTAATAGGAATAAACTATTAAATCACTATCCTGGACAGAATTAAAGTACCTCTTTGGTCCAGAAATTTCCGTGTTATCTTTTAAGTAAATACACTTAGTTATGGGCAAAAAAAGAATTTAAATATTTAACTTTCACAATGCAGTTATTAATTACTGCAGTGGGAGAGAGAGAGAAGTGAGGGACCTAGTGGGAGAGAGAGAGGGAGAAAAGGGAGGGATCTAGTGGGAGAGAGAGCGAGAGAGAGCGAGAGAGAGCGAGAGAGAGAGAGAGGAGGGATCTAGTGGGAGAGAGAGAGAAGGGAGGTATCTAGTGGGAAAGAGAGAGAGAGAGAAGGGAGGGATCAAGTGGGAGAGAGAGAAAGGAGGAATCTAGTGGGGAGCAGAGAGAGAGAGAGAAGGGAGGGATCTAGTAGTGAGTGAGAGAGAGAGAGAGAGAGAAGGGAGGGATCTAGTGTGAAAGAGAGAGAGAGAGAAGAGAGGGATCAAGTGGGAGAGAGTGAAGGGAGGGATCTAGTGGGAGTGAGAGAGAGAGAGAAGGGAGGGATCTAGTGGGAGAGAGAGACAAGGGCGGGATCTAGTGGGAGGGAGAGAGAGAGAGAGCGAGAGAGAGAGAAGGCAGGGATCTAGTGGGAGAGGGAGAGAGAGAGGGAGGGATCTAGTGGAAGCATGTATGGGTTTGCCCTCTGCAGCTCATGAAGACACAGACTCTGCTGTACTTGCTATGTCTCATACTAACCAATCCGTGACCATCTCTGTGCAACATGCAGCTGAGATGTGGTCACTGATAGGCTAGGACACAACACTGTACATCCAGGCCTATAGAGTCTGTGCCAGCATAAGCTGCAGTGGGCAGATGGTCACGGATTGGTTAGTATGAAACACAGCACATTAAGCCCTACAGACTCTGTGTCTTTGTGAGCTGCAGAGGGCAGACCCACACAGGGACTATTTGTTTGCTTGTAGGCAGTAAAAACAAAGCTTATAAGCTCTTCTCAATAAAATAAAGTACATAAAAGCAAATAGAAACCCAGGGATACTAGGTACTGAGTAACATCCATATCCTTTAAAATATCCGATAAATGTGTTATTCTGTATCAATAGTAGAAAACAGTGTTTGTTTGTTGCAGCTTTTGTCTCAGCAGGGCATGTCCTTGTAAACCGGGGGTGTCCAAGTTTGGTACTGGTGAGCCGCACACAGGCTTGGATTTGAGGATTTCCTTTCTGTGCACAGGTGAGGCCCTCTAGGACCAAGCTTGGACAACCCTGTTTCATTAGAGCTAATGAGAGCTCTCCCCTTCTGTATCACTACCTTGTCATAGTGAAGGGGCTTGTGTACCTCAATGAAGCTGTGAGTTATCCCATATAGGGTCACCCAAGATGGGCAGATCATAGCAGAGATGTCAGACAAATCGCAGTCCACTAGAGAAGGAACTAGCAACCCACTCCAGTATCTCTGCCATGAAAACCTTATGAATTAGCACAACACAGACACAAGATGTGCCTGGCGTTCTGCGGTCCATAGAGTCACAGAGAGTCAGACATGACTGAACAACAATTAGAGGCAGTTGTACGTGCCACCTTCCCATGGTGCAAACAGAAACTTCAAAGTCGCCTAACACGTCAGGAAGTAGATCACTGAAGACTTAAATGGTAGATTCCACAGCAGCATCATTTCATAAAATGAATTAATTAAAGGCTCCATTATTTTCACATATAAATAAATATAATTATAATTGGATGCTGTTCTTCATGTTATATAATAAAAAATAAGTGTTGGATAATTAAGTTCGGTATTTTAAGCATAAATTCCAATAAAAATGTCCTTGTACATAATTAATTATCTCTCACGGCGGGGGCTGAGAAACCTCTAGATCAAACCAGATCAGACAGGGAAGGATTCAGATTTAACATGCAGTGGAGACCAATTGCCTCACCTGTATTCACAGAGTATTAAACCTAAATCACTGCATGTCTGGTGAGTCTGGCTGACCAAGAGAAACAACACAGACAAAAAAAAAAAAAGAAAAATCTAATATTTTCTTTATATCATGAAATCCAAGCTTTAAATGATATTTTCTGGATTGGGCACTGATTATAAAAGGAAAATAAATATTCTTCAAAGTTTTAGAAAAAAAAAATTTTACAATTTTTTTTCCACAACTTTTAAATTACGGTAAGCTTCAAATCATGTTTCTATCACTTTTTATTCTCTTAATATTAAAGCTATTTTTTTTAGATTTCGATTCTATCAGTTAGGAAGAAATTTGTTTGGATTTGGATCATTTAAGGCATTTTCGATTCTATGGATTGTAACAAAAAATTGTCACCCAACTCCATTTATTCTTTTAATATTAAAGCTTATTATCAGATTTAGATCATTGTACCATTGCGGAGCTGGAGAGTAAAGAAGGCTGAGAGCCGTAGAATTGATGCCTTTGAATTGTGGTGTTGGAGAAGACTTAGAGTCCCTTGGACTGCGAGAAGATCCAATAAATTAGTACTTCAGGAAATCAAGACAAACTGTTCACTGGAAGGTTTGATCATGAGGCTGAAGCTCAAATATTTTGGCCATATTATGAGATGGCAGGATTCGATAGAGAAGACTCTAATGTGGGGAAAGATTGAGGGCACAAGAAGAAGGGGACAACAGAGGTAAAGATGGATAGATGAGGTCACTGAAGCAATGAACATGAACTTAATAGAGCTCAGAGAGGCAGTGACTGAGAGATGCACCTGGTGTGCTGCGGTCCTTAGAGTCACAGAGAGTCGGACGCGACTGGACGACTAAACAACAAGCATTGCGGTGAACGAGTAAGAGAAACCAATACCGCGGCTCAGACACATGAACTGAAAGCCAATGGGACATCAGCTATCAGCGGTAACTGGTTTCATCACAACAAAGAACATCTCAAACAATGGTCGGCTCGAAGTGGAGTCACAAAGTATCAAACCGAGTAATAACAGCGGCGAAAGGTGAATACCAGCTTTAACAAGAGTAAATGCTGTGTTTATGCGGGCTGATATGGAGATATAACAATGCGCCGGGCAATTATGGGGTAGCGATTTCATGCTGCTTTTGGCAGCTCTCATTCCTGGGTCACGGATCTTATTATCTAGAAAGGTCCATCCTTGTACAATTGAGGTTGTGCCCTTGTTCTGTAAGCGGGGAGAGAAATGTTGGCTAATACTGTATGTTTATATCAATGCAAGGGATGAGAGATCATGTGGGAACACGGCAGAGGTGCTAACATGGCAGCAGTCTGGCCATATTCCTGTCTGACTTCAAAATGCTTAAAGGGACATGGATTTCACTAGAAATATATTATATCTCCCCTTCTGGATCGTTACCTTGTTGTGCTGAAGGGGCTATACCAAGATGGTCAGGTCATATCAGAGGGGTCAGACAAATCACTAAAGAAGGAACTAGAAACCTACTCCAGCATCTTTACCATGAAAACCTATGGATTGGTACAACTGGACACAAGATGCCGGACATGACTGAATGACAAATCCAAAAATATTGTATCTATGTATCTCTTGAATTGTATCTGTTGTTGTTGAGTCATGTCTGGCTCTCTGTGACCCTATGGTCCGCAGCACGACAGGCACATTTTGTGTCTGGTTGTGCTTATCAATAAGGCTTTCTTGGCAAAGATACCTCTTCACCATGACAAGCTACAATCCAGGAAGTATATATATATATATATATATATATATATATATATATATATATATATATATATATATATATACACCTGTCTGTCTATCTTTATTTTTATATATTTATATTTATATTTGTTTGATTCACATTTTTATGAATAATCACCATGTGCAGTATGGACAGAAGCTAGATGGCGTGGTAGTGAGTCAATAAGATCCTGGAAGGTTGGCAAGGGTATCCGGAGCCATGCAGACTGCAGTGCATCCGATAGCTGCTGAAGAGTGCATGGTGGAGGATGTATACGCTGAGCATTGAGATCGAGGTGGTCCAGGGAATTTGGAGGCCAGGGACGTACTTGGAAGTCTTCATTGTGCTCCTCCAACCGCTCCTGGACAATTCTGGCTGTATGACATGCTGCATTGTCCTGCTGGAAGGTCTCATCCCCTCAAGGGTAGACAGTCACATGTATGGGTGTACTTGATCTGCAATAGGTGGAGAGTGCCTTCCAGAGGTATGAATGAACATAGACAATGCCAAGAAAACATTCCTCAGACCAATGCTGCCACCACCAGCTTGTGTTCTTCCAACAATAGTTGCAGAGTGTTTGTTCTCGGAGGTTTCACACCTGACACGCCAACTTCCGCCCAGTCGATGGATCAGAAAACTTGACTCATCAGAGAAGACAACCCTTTACCAATCAGAAGAGGTCCAATTTCAGCAGTGCCATGCAAATTGATGCCGTTTCTGACAGTGAACCTTTGTCAGCATGAGTGCAGCGACCAGCTGTTTGCTCCATACGCAACAGGGTTGGCTCTACTTTAATTTAAGCCACAAGTCTAGTAGCCCCCTGGTTCATTGCTCAACTCTAGCGTGTCGATTGACCCTCACACACCTTCACAGCCGACGTTCACCTCTGACCTCAGTGGCATGTGGTGCTCCACAGTTTTGACGCAATGTATTCTCCGTGGTGCAGTTTCTCCAGTCACGGTACACTTTACCCACAGCAGCACGCGAACAGTTCCCAAACTGCGCTGTATCAGAAATACTGCCACCCTTGGCCCGAAAGCCAATGACCATCCCCTTTTCAAAGTCAGATAAATTGTATGTTTTACAGCAATGGTTGATATGTTTGCAGAATGCCTACATGCCACCTTATATACCCAGCAATCCAGCTTGTGACACACAATGTATTTCATTCAATACCCACTATACCCTATATCTAAATATATATATATATATATATATATATTTATATATATATATATATATATATATATATATATATATATATATATATATATATATATATATATATATATATATATATATATATATAATATCTCAGCTTCACTGGGTTACACAAACCTCTTCACCACAAGAAGGTATGCTTTTGTGTACTTTATTTTATTAAGAAGTGTGTAAAAGCTGCCTAATGGTTTCTAATGGGGTTCTCCTCTGCATCTCATGAAGACAGTGTACTTAAGTACAGGATGTGCAGTGTCTCAGCTAATCAGTGGCCACATTCTGCAACATGCTAGTTCAGAGATCACTGACAGGCTAATTGTCATTATGCTGCTTTGGAATCTACCATGTTGGTTCTGCCGGAGATGGATCTACTGTAATATTTCCCATTTATGCCGATGCTTAAGGTATTTCCATGGATAGAAATAAATCTCCAACAAGTGTCTTGTAGATAATGTACTCATTTGGAGCTAGAAGCGCCCCCCGCAGGCTCATTAGAAGCTTCCAGACCTGCACAATGAGCGCTGGATAATGTCCTCATCACTCTTTCCTGTCTTGTGGATCCATTTGTTTTCACAAACTGTTCTTTTCCTCCCTTGTCTATTTTTTCCCAGTGTGTGATTATCTCTTTTCCACTATTTGTGCAGAAATGGATATTCAGACAAGATCTGCATCTAAATTCCTAATTAAAACCAATTGAGCTGAGAATTATTTCCCCTCTCACATTGTTTTCTCTATGATTTGATTCCTGTTTTTCTGTTGGGTTTATTTTTCCAGAAAAAAAAAAACAGAAAAAGAGAGAGAGAAGGAAGGGAAAGAGAGAGATAAGGAGTGGGAAAGAGAGAGATAAGGAGTGGGAAAGAGAGAGATAAGGAGTGGGAACGAGAGAGAGAAAGAGTGGGAACGAGAGAGAGAAGGAGTGGGAACGAGAGAGAGAAGGAAGGGAACGAGAGAGAGAAGGAGTGGGAACGAGAGAGAGAAGGAGTGGGAACGAGAGAGAGAAGGAGTGGGAACGAGAGAGAGAAGGAGTGGGAACGAGAGAGAGAAGGAGTGGGAACGAGAGAGATAAGGAGTGGGAAAGAGAGAGATAAGGAGTGGGAAAGAGAGAGAGAAGGAGTGGGAAAGAGAGAGAGAGGGAGAGAGAGAGAAGGAAGGAGGGGGAGGGAGGGGGAGAGTGAGAAGGAAAGGGACAGTGAGAAGAAGAGGGAGAGAGAAGGAGAGGGAGGAGAGGGAGAGAGAGAGAAGTAGAGGGAGGATGGGAGAGAGAGAGAAGGAAGAGGGGGAGGGAGAGATTGCGAAGGAAAGGGACAGTGAGAAGGAGAGGGAGAGAGAGAGAGAGAAAGAGAGAGAGAAGGAGAGAGAGAAGGAGAGGGGGTGAGAGAGAGAGAAGGAGAGGGGGGTGAGAGAGAGAGAAGGAGAGGGGGGTGAGAGAGAGAGAAGGAGAGGGGGGTGAGAGAGAGAGAAGGAGAGGGGGGTGAGAGAGAGAGAGAGAGAGAGAGAGAGAGAGAGAGAGAGAGAGAGAGAGAGAAGGAGAGGGCGAGGGAGAGAGAAGGAGAGGGCGAGGGAGAGAGAAGGAGAGGGCGAGGGAGAGAGAAGGAGAGGGAGAGAGAGAGGGAGAGAGAGAGAAGGAGAGGGCGAGAGAGAGAGAGAAGAAGGAGAGGGAGAGTGAGAGAAAAGGAGAGAGAGAGAAGGAGAGGAAGAGAGATAACGGGAGTGAGAGAAAGGAGAGAGAAGGCGAGGGAGGGAGAGAGAAAGAGAGAAAGAGAGAGAGAGAGGGAGAGGGAGAGGGAGGAGGGGAGAGAGAGAAGAAGGGAGGGAGAGAGAGAGAGAGCGAGCACAGAGAGAGGGAGAGGGTGCAGAGAGAGAGAGACAGGGTACAATATTATACCATAATTTTTGAAGGGCAAGTGACTAGTACATATATATATAGCAGAGAAGTCAGAGAAGGAACTGGCAACCCACTGCAGTATCTTTGCCAAGCACACTGAATGTATAAACACCACCAAAACACAGACAGATGTACCTGGTGTGTTGTGCCCCTATGGTCAACAAGAGTCGGACACAACTGAAGGACTGAACAACAACTACAAACCACTTTGCCCCTTCTGTATTGCCATCTTGTCGTGTTGAAAGGGCTTGTGTACCTCAATGAAGCTGTGAGGTCACCCAAGATGGGCAGGTCATAGCAGAGAGAAGGAACTGGCACCCACTCATTGCCATGAAAAACTTATGAATTAGCACACCCAGACCAAGAAGTGCTTGGCATGATGCTATCCATAGGGTCAGACACGACTGAACAACAATCTAACACATACTACTTATATCAGAAACTGACATTACATTGATTAATTCTATACTATATGGTCTAGCACAAATAGACCGGCCTGCGTGCTGCGCCTCACAGGGTCACGGAGAATCGGACACAACCAATAACAAACCACTTTGATGCAGTAAAGCAAGATGAATTATTCCCGATCTGATAACTCGGCTGTGTTCAATCCCACCCCCATTCTATTGTGCGTCGCTCCCGTCCTTGTGTGCGTTTCTTGCTAATAACGCTCTGTGTCTGATGGGGGTTAGTAATCCAACATAACTCGGATCAGACGCTCGTGTGACGGTTAAATCAATTACAGTATACAGCGCACTTTGCAAGCAAGGCTCATTAATTCGGTGATCCAATGAAAGACAAAATAAAATGATCTGCTGTAATGTCCGTGCATTTGGTTCCTCCGCAGTTTATATCGTCTGCCAAGTGAGATCAAGGCATTCGCTAATTATTCATGTACAACACCCACCGTCGGGGGAACTTGCAATTTTACTTCAAGGAGTCTTATCAACAGTGCAGAATTAGACATAAATACAGAAAAAGTGGCTTCCCTGGTGATCCAGTGTTAGGATTCGGTGCTTTCACCGCTGCGACCTGGGTTTGATTCCAGTCACACCACCCTGAAGCCAAGCTCGGAAATTTGCTTGAAAAATATTCTCAAATGCACACAAAAAATATGTTTCATGTCCCTTTAAAGGCCCATCTATAGTAGGCAAACTGTATGGTTTTATTTATTTATTTATTTAGTACCTAATAAGCAAACATAATTTGAAAACAATAAATAAATACAATGTAACTTTAAAAACTTAAATTTTAACTTAACTTTTTATTTTTCAGCAGATAATCTTCTCTCCAACTGCAATTAGGTATCTAGCATCTCTTTCCACTCTCCCTCCCCTGTGTCTCTTTCTCCCCTCTCCCCGGTGTCTCTCTCCCCCATCCCTCCCCTGTGTCTTTTCCCCCCTCCATCCCCTGTGTCTCTCTTTCCCTCTCCCTCATGTCTCTTTCCCCCCTCCTCCGTGTCTCTTTCCCCTCCTCCCTCTCCCATGTCTTTTCCCCCTCCTCCCTCCCCTGTGTCTCTTTCTCCCTCACTCTCCTGTGTCTTTTCCCCCTCCCTCCCCTGTGTCTCTTTCCCCCTCCCTCCCTCTGTGTCTCTTTCCCCTCTCCCTTCCCTGTGTCTCTTACCTTTCTACCTTCCCTGTGTCTCTTTCCCCCCTCCTCCCTCTCTCATGTCTTTTCCCCCTCACTCTCCTGTGTCTCATTCCCCCTCCTACCTCCCCGGTGTCTCTTTCCCCCTCACTCTCCTGTGTCTTTCCCCCCTCCCTCCCCTGTGTCTCTTTCCCCCTCCCTCCCTCTGTGTCTCTTCCCCCTCTCCCTTCCCTGTGTCTCTTACCTTTCTACCTTCCCTGTGTCTCTTCCCCCCTCCTCCCCTCCCTCCCGTGTGAAAATGCTCTGCCAAGGAGGCTATTCTAAATGTTTTTAAAAACCTTCAAACCCGCATCAGCAAAATGTAGAGATCTAAAGAGCAATGTCTGCTCCTCCTCCTTGCTTCCTTGTACAGGAGACTACACATCCCATGATGCCTTCCTACACAAGTTGCCATCACTGATTGACACAATGCATTAGCTGCCTGCAATTGGCCAAAACTAATTATGAATTTTATGCTAGTTGTAGCAGGGATGAGTTAACTCTGAAAATCAACTGCTTGCAAACTCAAGAGATTTAGCAAATATCAGCGTGAGTTTGGTATTTTTTTCATGCAAAAAATGTTTTCATACACTATAAATTCTCATTCAGGTGCTTCATAATCTAGGAAACTTAAATATGCCTTTAATTAATGGGTTTAACATGAAAATCACTTGTACTGGCTCTTTAAGAGTTATCTTAAAAAATGCTTTTTTTTATGCATGAAAGTTCATATTGTTAGTTGGCATTTTTTTCCCCTAAATCACATCAATCCTTTACGTGAACATTATCCGCATCCGTCCTTTGCCGACCAGAGCTAATTCTTTTCTTCTGAGCAGACCGCCATTTTTCAGCCCAGAGACTTTATTACCAACTTGCTTTAAATCACATTTCAATAAAATGAATCTCTCTGCAAAAGAAAATGCAGCGCGCTGTGTCTGGGCCGGGCATCCGTCTCGGGAGCCAGGGTATCTGGCACAATATTAATCTTCCTTTCTGCTCAAGGCTCTCCGCTTTCTGCCTCATTTGTCTGTTCGACTCTCTCACGTCTGGAAACTTTTCACACTCGCTGACCCTCATCACGGCAGCTCTATTTTACCAAAAGGCAAAGAATTTTATCTGCATTTCTCCCAGATTGTTGATTCAGTCAGTTTCTTTGAGAAAAAAAATTGTATTTCAACAATCAGACTAGAAAAAGAGATCCTGCACTAACACTCATATATAGAATACAGATTATATATACCAGATCGGACAGAATCTTTGTGAAAATTCATCCAAAATTAAATTAAAGGACCACTGACAATTAGGGGCACGTCACAGTATAGATCTCCTAAAAGCATGTTGGAATACTTTTTGAATAATGTGCATTTTTCACTGAGAATTCAATAAAATAAAATCTGTAACTGACTGCCCACTGCCAGAAACATGCTACAAAAAAAAATAATCTGTGCATAAAATTGAATGCTGAAATCACCAAAACTGGTCAGTGCAGACCTGAGTGCAGGTAAAAACTGCTATCAATCAGTGTCTTCACCACGCGGTTGGACTGTTATTAATCATGCAACGGCCAGTAGGCAGGATACACTGTGTTTGTAAACAGACTTAAAACTTTATGTAATTAGGGTAATAAAAAAAATAGATCCGTTTATCCTATAATTTTGTGCTCTTTCACACCATGAAGACACTTACAGTGAGGTCAATGGCCCTTTAAGCAAACATAAGTAATTCAAGGGACATGGATGGTTTCTGGGTTTCACTGGAAATACAATATACCTGTGTATCTACTTATATACTTCGCATTAGGCTGCAATGTCTGTTTCCTGGTGGGAAATTGCAATGCAGCTTTAATGCATTTCCCCTATTATTTATAACTAGTCATTTGCCCATCATAAATGATGGTATAATATTTAATGTCTCCACCCCCGCCGTCCCCTGTGTCTCTTTCCAATCGTTGCGATGACCTGTCCATAACGGGTATAGCTCACATCTTCATTGAGATACACAATTGCATACAGGGTCTAAGCAATGGCAACTCTAAGGGTCTTTTTTATTTTATTTTCTATTTTTTGCGTTGTTCACTCGTTTCTGACTTTTCGTGACCTCATGGACCATAACACACCAGAACATCTCTAGGTCCATGGTCATGCTGATTCACTTGGTATTCATGTCAGTTTCTTCTCCAGTGGGCCACAGCATACTGCTACTGGTATTCCTAGGTAGTCTCCCATCCAAGTACTGACCAGGCCCAACCCTGCTGGGCTTCAGGGTGGTGTGACCTCTTAGCTCCCTGACTGGAATTGAACCCAGGTCACAGCAGTGAAAGCACTGAATCCTAACTACCAACCACCTAGATAATATATCTACTTACCAAGTATAAGATGTATATCTGGCTGGTGAGATAAATCATTCCTCCCCACCATATTGTATCTGCAGAGTCACATAAGCACTTCTTTGTTGATTCTGATCAGCCATCATTATATTTGGCAAAAAAGATACAGAGGACAAAATAACCCATTACATTGCATTGCATTCCCACCAATACAAAACTCAACATGTATTAAACATTTTTTTTTTATAATGTAACAGTTAAAGGACCACTGAACTCTGGGATTTTGTTCCTTACAATTGCTCTAAATGAATCACATCTATACCTTTAGTGAAACATAAGAATATTTTGTACTTACTTGATCTATTCTGCCACTTTCATAGCTCAGTATAGGGGCGCTCATTTGACCCTCACATTTTCCCTCTCTGATATCCTCCTCCATTTTGTTTAGCTGCAACTGATTATGCACAGATGATGTCACTGTGGGGGTGGAGCCATCTGTACACACCAGAATACTCTAGATCAGTTTATTGCATGATTCAATTCCTAAGGTTTGGTGGTAACAATGTAATACTCGGTCTATGCTCCCATTTATCATAAAACCTTCCAACTGGCACGGCAATCTGAAAAATAATAAAGATTTCTTAGTAGATTCCTAATAAAATTAAGGTATATGGATTTTATAATATATATAGCAGATATATATTGATCACAAATATATATCTATATATAAATATATCTATATACTATATATCTATCTTTGTACATCTATCTACATATCTGTTTATATAGATAGAATTAAAGGCTAAATAATATAGATAGATAGATAGATAGATAGATAGATACAGACAGACATGGAGGGATAGATAGATAGACGGATGGATGGATGGATAGATAGATGCACTTAGCTTTTACCTTTCCTTAATCCCACAGCCATTCTGCATTCCTTTAACCTTTTAACAGAGGATGAAGTATCCAGCCTACGATCAACTTCCTGTCTTACTACCTGTCGTCTAGATCCTATCCCTTCCCTTATCCACCCTTGCTCTCACACATCTCTTCAACCTTTTCCTAAACACTGGCACATTTCCATCATCTCTAAAACATGCCTTAATTACACACGTTCTTAAAAAACACTCATCTGACACTGATTCCACAACTAACTACCGCCCTATCTCTCTAATTCCCCTGGCTTCCAAACTGCTGGAGCAGCTCATCTACAAATGCCCCAATTTATCTCCCACTCCCTTCTTGACACCTTCCAACCTGGCTTCTGGCCCCAACACTCCACTGAGACAGCTCTGACAAAGGTCACTAATGACCTGCTCACTGTCAAGTCAAAGGGTCACTTTTTTATTCTACTTCTCCTGGATCTCTCTGCTGCCTTTGATACAGTGGATCACCCTCTACTAATCCAAATTCTCCACTCCCTTGGCATCCTTGACACTGCTCTCATCATACCTACAAATTCAATCATTTAGCGTCACTTTCTCCGGCACCTCTTCTTCTCCTCACCCTCTGCCTGTTGGTGTACCCCATGGTTCAGTCCTAGGCCCTCTCCTCACTTGGTACCCTAATAAAATCCTTAGGATTTCAGTATCATCTCTATGCAGAAATCTACCTCTCCGCACCAGATCTATCCCCCTCTCTTATAACACGTCTCCAACTGCCTCTCTAGTATATCCTCTTGGATGTCCGCCCACCATCTCAAACTCAACATATCTAAGACAGAACTCCTAATCTTCCCACCATCTACTACAGCGTCAATTTCTCACATCTCTCTCACTGTCAACAACGACATCATCACTCCCACCTCCCAAGCCCATTGTCTTGGGGTTCTACTGGACCCCGCCCTCTCTTTCATCCCTCACATAGTCACTAACAAAATTTTGTCTTTTCAATTTAAAAAACATTTACCAAAATACGTCACTACCTTACACAAGACACAACTAAGATTCTAATACATTCTCTCATCATTTCTCATCTTGACTACTGCAACTCACTTCTTGTTGGCCTACCCACCACCCATCTATACCCCGTTCAATCCATATTGAATGCCTCCGCTAGACTTATCTATCGTACTAAATGCTCAGTATCTGCAGCACCTCTCCCCCTTATAGCTCTGCTCTCATCTCCAAATATTCCCCCACCCGCCCTCTTCGCTCTGCTAATGACCTTCTTTCCTCCTCTCTCTCACTTCCTCTCATTCCGACCTTCAGGACATTTTTTGCTCTGCCCCTATTCTCTGGAACTCTCTTGCCTCGCTCCACTAAACTATCCTCCTGCTGCAAATGCTTCAAAACTTAACTAAAAACACAGCTGTTTAAAGAAGCCTATAACCTCCCTCATTAACATGCAGAATGCATTTCTCACCCTCCTGCACCACACCCAAAACCTTTAGGTTGTAAGTGTGTGAGTTTTCAATCTTGAATGGTGCTTTGGGGGAAGCTCTAATACCGGATTCTAAGCTCAAAGACAGGGCCCTCCATGTACTGCGCTATGGAATATTTTGGCGCGTTACAAATAAACAATAATAATAATAGACTTGGAGTCTGTATAGAAATGTAGACCTATCCAGGCATGCTTGAATTCATCTACCACCTGTGCTGGAAAGCTCTCACAGTTATCTACTATCTTCTACCATCTTGCATCAAATCATGGCTTCAATATCTTATATTCCTCTTTTCCAAACACTAAACTTTATAAAAGCGCTTTTAGAACCATTGTGATTTGGGTTAAAAATCTAATCTATCTTTTAAACCGTTCTTTTTGTGTATAGAAGGTTCCACCTTGTCTGGCATTGACACATCCTGTTATATCCTCAGAGTTTATAAACAGTGGTAAAGCAAGTAAGTGGAAAAAAAAATGTGGGTAGCCGTAGGGATTGCATTGGGTCCCTTGGCTCCCCCTGGTCCCCCTCTGTTACCAACTCATTATATATATATATATATGTTTTGTCCATCAGTCGTAGAGCCGTCTGTCTGTTGGTGACCATATGGAACGCAGCATTCCAACCACCATTGTTATGTTTCTGGTCATGCCTATCCATGGTCATGGTAAAGATACTGGAATGGGTTGCCAGTTCCTTCTCGAGTATGACCTCTTGGCTGTGACTTGCCAGTCTTGGATGACACTACATGGTATAGCTCGCAGCTTCATTGAGGTACAGAAGTCCCTTCACCATGACAAGGTACCGATCCAGATGAAGATGAAGTAGTGGGGTAATGGATAGATCAGTGACCTAGCCTGTCAGGGACCATATCTTGTAGCATGTTGCAGAACATTGCTGAGAGATGGTCACTGGTTGGTTGGAATGAGACAGCAGAGTCTGTTTCTTCATGAGCTGCAGAGGGCAGACCCACACAGGGACTATTTAACTGATTCTAGGCAGTAAAAACAGAGCTTATAAGCACTTCCTAATAAAATAAAGTAGATGTCAGTAAATAGATACCCAGGGATATTATATACCTAGTAACATACATTTCCCTTTATAACTGTGATAATAATACAAGCTGGGTGCGTCACCCAACTCCAGGATCATGGGGCTCCTGTCTGCCGGGACTTCATACGACTGCGATGTGATAAATAATATATTCTCTTTTTGTAACCAGGCTTTTTAATGTAAAATGAAAGCAGATTTTTGTATAACGTGGGCACCGCTGCGGACGCGTATTTGTTACACCGCGCATGCATTATGCATCTCTGCGCTCCGGGTTATGAATGTGCTCTGAGCTGGGTGTAATTTATAAGACTTCACTTATGGCTGATTTATAGGAAATTTCATTAATCTCTACAGCAGAGGGACCTTGCATTGAGCGGCAGATTGGAAATGAACCCAGGGCTGCGGGTTAGAAGCAAGCGCCAATGAATCAGCCGCAGGAGATCTGCGAATCGCCAAACTCTAAAAGCGCGTTTTGTGTGAACAAGTCAGGGAATGTGATGATACAAACAGGAATCTTTCTGAGGTCAGGGTCTCTGTTGTTGTTCAGTTGTGTCCCACTCTCCATGACCTTATGGACTGCAGCACACCAGGCACATCTTGTGTCTGGGTATGTTTGCCCATAAGGATTTCATGGCAACCGTGATTTGTCTGACCTCTCTGCTATTACCTGCCCATCTTGAGCGACCCTATTGGGTACTGATTTCAACATTTTTTTTCCGGGGTGCTGCTACTTGCCTTCCAATGCATGTGAAGACCATTTTCAACAGTGTGTTATGGGGGGCACAGAACAATCCTATGTAGTTACGCACTGATTTCAATAGAACACATTGTAAAGGATCACTATATAATTATAATGCTATATATATATATATATATATTTATATATATATATATATATATATATATATATATATATATATATAAAAATATATATATATATATATATATATATATATATGTACATATACACACACACATAGATGAATAGATAAATAGATAGATATTGTTGTTTTTCAGTCTTTCGGTCATGTCCGATTTTCAGTGACCCTATGGACCTCATCATGCCTGGTACATCTTGTATCTGTTTGTGCTCATCCATAGGGTTTTCATGGCAGAGATACTAGAGTGTGTTGCTAGTTCATTCTCCAGTGAACAGTGATTTGTCTCACGTTTCTGCCCATCTTGGGTGACCCTACATGGTATAACTCACAGCTTTAGTGAAGTACACAAGCCCCTTCACCATGACAAGGGAGCAATCCAGAAGGGGATATACAGTAGACTCTCAGTTAACCAGAACTCTCAAGCAACCAGAAAAAAATTGAATACTGTACTTTAAATAAAAAGTAAATTTTACAGGGCTCAACAAATGCCAGTCGCCAGGTTGTCATGCCACAAAATGCTTTCAGGCACCTAGATGTCATCCACTGTACGTCTCTGCAATTCAGTGTTACCTGGAAGCAGACAGACATGAGTGACTGAGCGAGTGCAGTGTTGCCGTTACATTGCTCGGCTTCAGCACCGCACCCTCCAGCCCAACGTACCTGTGTGTAAGTGAGGAGTGAAAGCTGCTGCTGCTAGAACAGCCCTCACTGACAAATATACTTAGCACAGCATCCTATGTGCAGCTAATCTAGGCCTCTTTTATGTTACTATCAAGCAAACAGAAACAAAATGTATATGGCATCTACCAATCCCTGTGGTTCCCGGATAACTGAGAGTCTACTGTATATATAGTAAATAAATAGTACACCTGTGTTCACATTTGAATGTCTAAAATTAATTTTAAAAAACGTGTTTACGGCTCAGAATTTCGAGAAATACAGTTATTGCACTGCATTCTGGGATCCTGGGCAGGCAAAGGAGTCATCACTGTTGTAATCCAATACAATTTTAAACATGGCTTCCTTTAAGCATATGCCTGCTGTATTACACAGCTTTAAGCAAAGTGCAAAATGGATTATGCACAAGCCAGGAAACCCACCCACAGACAGCTGTTTTGAGGTTCAGGCCTCTCATCAGAGTGGGGCCGGTTCCTAACTTGTGTAGAGTAGTTTACCACAATAATACATTTAAGAGTAAGTTTTATGAGCTCAGGAGCAAGCCATATTTTTGAAAGGGCATTTACATTTCTGGAGAGCAGTGCTTCCATCCATTGATGCAAGCTGCCTACGTATGGTTCTCTGAAGAAGTAGGCATAGTGTCAGTTTCAGTCAGATCAATTTATCAAACACACACCCCTGACCTCTCACTCTTCCTTTCTTCCTTCACCACTAAATAAAAAAACACACACCCTTAATGAGTAAGCTCTGTGGAAATGAAGCAACCAAGATAAGATGGATTACTCTATTCATATATAGTGTCTTCAAAATTTCTGTTTTTGTATAAAAATGTTTTATCTCCACAGCTACCAATATTGTTAGAGTGTTAAATGCTTCACAAACAAGTGCACTTTTTCATAAATTACACTGATTCTTTAAATGCATATAATCATCAATTTTCTATATATAAGTGGCTAATACGACCAGGTGGCTTTTGGAATAGAAATTAACTTTATTTTTTTAATCCAATATGCAGTTATTTGGAAACAAAAAAGCTTTTAGTTGCCTTAGGTCTGAATCATTATAATGTATATGCAAACAATAATTTATAATGGATCCATTTATTAATGTCCCTTGGCATCAACATTATGTTCAATAGTAAAAGTATTTGAGACGTAAAAGCATTACATTTATTAAAAAAAGGAATCATTTGTTACATTCAATATTTTCAGTATGATGTAACCATGGCCGGATTACCCATTAGGCCAACCAGGCAGCTGCCCATGAGCACTTCCCTGTGAGGGCGCCACTTCTTAAAAAAAATGGTTCCTGGCTTAAAAAAAAATGAAATGTTGCAGTTCATAGACTATCTACTATGGGGTAGCCACCTAGAACAAGACAGATACAACAAGAAAGGGAACTTACACGTACAGAAAAGGCAAAAATGGGTCCGTGGAGGGGCTCCTCCACTTCACTGCCTAGGGGCTCCAAAAAGGTAGATACGGCCCTGGATGTAACCATTTAATGTATAGGAGTTTTGTTGTTATAATATACACAAACTTTAATTTTCCTAGTTTATATTGTACTTAACTGGATTAATGCGACTCCGACTTCATGTATTCTGTTCTGCACCATAATGTAGAGCACTGAGAAATCAAGTAGAAAATGTGTAAAACTTATTAAAGTTGAAGCCATTTTTGCGTTTTTATAATTATTATTATTAAAGGCTGAAATGTTCGTGTACATCACTCAATCTGTTTGTTTAACTTGAGTATAAGCAAGAATCAGCTGCACTGCAGGATTTATTCAGCTTATAGGGACATTCTCTCAGTTCCTGAAGGGACTATGCATTACAAGCTCCCTGGACATGCTTCACAGTAATAATACATTTCACATTTTTCACCTTTGAGTTTAGAGTAACTAAGAAACCAAAGGAAATAACTGACATGTATGGTGCAGTAGACAGTGTATAGCTATTTGCATGGTCCTTGCTAAATCTGCCACATTCACCCAGTCCTTATTTAGTTAAAAAAACTATTAGAAAAGTAAAAAAACTATTATTAATTTAACAAATCAAAAATGATTTTCCCTTTTAATTCTTAGAAATGTTAACCCTGAAAATCATTTTTTTATCATGTAGAGCCATATTATGTCCCTTTAAGTGAGCAGTATCTAATATCCTTTCCTGAGTTGCCTTTCTTACCATGATGTATGTATACATTAACATGGAGAATGTTCTAACCTATCTGTAACATGAATGCAAGCTGCTTATATAGGATTATCGGTACTAATCTGAATTCTCTTTTCTTTCACAGACTACCGGATCTCCTGAAGGACCAAGCACAAACAAATTATGAATGTTGAACAAGATGACATTACATCCACAGCAGATGATGATAGGTCCTAGGTTCAACAGGGCCCTATTTGACCCCCTTTTTATTGTGCTGTTGGCTCTTCAGCTTCTTGTGGTGGCTGGCTTGGTGAGGGCTCAGACCTGCCCCTCTGTATGTTCTTGTAGTAACCAGTTCAGCAAGGTCATTTGTACACGAAGAGGTCTAAGAGAGGTGCCAGATGGTATTTCCACTAACACAAAACATCTGAACCTCCATGAGAATCAGATCCAGATAATCAAGGTGGACAGTTTTAAACACCTACGACACTTAGAAGTTTTACAGTTGAGTAGGAATCATATTAGGACGATTGAAATTGGGGCTTTCAATGGTTTGGCAAACTTAAACACCCTGGAACTCTTTGACAATCGTCTCACCACCATCCCCAATGGAGCTTTTGAATATTTGTCAAAACTGAAGGAGCTTTGGTTGAGGAACAACCCAATCGAGAGTATACCATCATATGCTTTTAACCGCATTCCTTCTCTACGCAGGTTGGATTTGGGAGAGATGAAAAGATTATCATATGTTTCTGAAGGAGCATTTGAAGGCCTTTCAAACCTAAAATATTTGAACCTTGGGATGTGCAATCTAAGAGAAATCCCCAACCTTACCCCTCTTGTAAAACTGGATGAATTAGACCTTTCTGGGAATCATCTGTCTGTTCTCCGACCAGGATCCTTCCAAGGATTAACTCATCTACAAAAACTGTGGATTATGCATTCCCAAATTCAGGTGATTGAAAGGAATGCCTTTGATGACCTTCAGTCACTGGTGGAACTCAATTTGGCACACAATAATCTAACTTTATTGCCTCATGACTTGTTCACACCTCTTCATAATTTGCAAAGGATTCAGTTGCATCATAATCCCTGGAATTGCAACTGTGACATCCTGTGGCTTAGTTGGTGGCTTAAGGAGATAGTCAGCACTGGAAGCACGTGCTGTGCTCGTTGCAGCACTCCTCCGAGTTTAAAAGGAACTCATATTGCAGAGTTGGATCAGAACTATTTTACTTGTTATGCCCCAGTAATTTTGGAGCCCCCCACTGATCTAAATGTCACAGAAGGGATGGCGGCAGAGCTAAAATGTCGAGCATCAACATCATTGACTTATGTTAGCTGGATTACTCCAAATGGTTCGATAATGACCCATGGGGCTTACAAAGTGCGTATATCTGTGCTCAATGATGGCACGTTGAACTTTACAAATGTAACAGTGCGTGATACGGGCTTGTACACGTGCATAGTGAGTAATTCTGCGGGGAACACCACTGCCTCTGCGACACTGAATGTAACTGCAACCGATACAGGTTACACTTACTTTTCCACTGTCACTGTAGAGACTCTGGAACCATCTCAGGATGAGGCAAGGACCACAGAACACAACGTGGGCCCAACTCCAGTCCTTGACTGGGAAACCACCAATGCAACCACCTCGCTTATGCCACAGAGCACAAGGTCCACAGAGAAAACCTTCACCATCCCCGTTACGGATGCAAACAACGGGATGCCTGGAATAGATGAGGTTATGAAAACCACCAAAATTATCATTGGCTGCTTTGTGGCCATAACACTTATGGCAGCTGTGATGCTGGTTATTTTCTATAAGATGAGGAAACAGCATCATCGGAAAAATCACCATGCTCCTACACGGACTGTTGAGATTATAAATGTGGATGATGAACTCACGGCGGACACACCTATTGAGAGCCACTTGCCCATGCCTGCAATAGAACATGAGCATCTAAACCATTATAATTCCTACAAGTCCCCTTTTAATCACACAACAACAGTCAACACAATAAATTCAATACACAGCTCTGTGCATGAACCTTTACTGATTCGAGCAAACTCTAAAGACAATGTCCAAGAAACTCAAATCTAAAAACTCAACAGTGCACCAGATTAAGAGCAAAAATAGACAATTTATAAAAGGACAACATAGACTGGGCTAAATCTACTGTTTCCAATAAAAAAAAGTGTCTTTACAAAAAAAAAAAGAAATAATAAAAAAACAAAGAAATTTATTTATTAAAAATTCTATTGTGATCTAAAACTACTGAAATCTTGTGTATTCCTCAGAAGCTAATTTTGCTGCACTTGGTTTTCCCCAATTGCCATATTTTTCATAGGAATTATTGCAACCCACAAGAGGATCTGGTTTGGGATTTTTTTTCTATGGAACCTATTACACTTTGAGATTTATATGGTGAATTTCAGTGGTCATCGCTCTCCAACATCCTCTTCATTTCACTCAGTATGTTGTTATGGTTGTCCATTTGCTACTTCAAAGTCCAAGTTCCATTGGGTTTCTTTATTGGCCACTGCAGTAGCAAATGGTTTACAAATGGGTTGGCAGGGAAAACAGTATTATCAGTAGATTTATAAAAAAAATATTATAATAAAAGAAAAATTATCTTTACGCGTCATGTAATGACCTTGTCTTTATTTTGCAGATAATCTTTATTAAATCCATCAAGAAAATATGATTTATCATGTAACAATCTAGAAACCGACCATCATTTAAATCATTTTAGAACAATATGAATTGGAGCTTCAGACACTAAAATAAGGTGACCAATAAAAGCAAATTGTTGGTTTTCTATAAATGGGCATCTTCTTTGTCATATGGAGGTGTTGGGAATTATCGAATACCTTGACTGGAAATAGAGCCATTTACAAGCACCACTGGAAAGAATTAATTTACGTAGGACCGGTGTGGTTATTATTCCGATTTCATCTTCAGGATAATTAAACATAATAATGAGCAAATGTTTTAAAAAGAAAAAATAAATAAATAAAAACAAAACTTTTACATATAGTTTAATGTAGGGTGCCATTTTGTTTTCTTTCCTTTTGCTATCTGCCATTGTTTCAGGATGGTGTATCCATATAATCTAAAATGCTTTCCTTCAGTCCTGCTTACAGTACATGTAGATTTAATTACCACATTCCCATTGGGCAGATACAAACTTCCTGATGCATTCAACGTCCCCTCCTACCTCAACAAGCTGACCCAAAATGGCAGATTCTTCTCAATATAATTTCATATAAAATTTAATAAATTAGAGGCTGTTTAATGTTTTTTTTTTTATATATGCTCAAAATGTGTTGCCTGTTTTCAGGAGTAGTTGTTGAAAAGAGTAAATTTTAAACACATGACCACATTAGTTCTTCACAAATAAAGAGAGTTTTTTTTGTATCTACCACGGTTTTCTAGGATGGTATCATGAAGTGCCATTTTGGGTATGGAAGTCATTAAAAGTGATAATATTCACATGGATTGAACTTCTAATGCAATCCCACTTTTACTATTTAGATTGCAATGGATAATTTTATTAAGAAAATATATATACATATATTTAGTCATTCAGCCGTGTCCAACTCTCCATGACCCTATGGACCAAAGCACCCAAGGCGCATCTTGTGTCTGGTTGTGCTCATCCTAAAGGTTTTCATGGAAAAGATACTGAAGTGGATTGCCAGTTCCTTCTCCAGGGGACCGCAATTTGTCTGACCTCTCCGCTATGACATGCCCATCTTGGTTGACCCAACATGGTATAGCTCACAGCTTCACTGAGGTACACAAGCCCCTTATCCATGACAAGACCTTGTCATGTAGCGATGCAGAAGGATATATATAATATATATATATATATATATATATATATATATATATATATATATATATATAGATAGAGAGAGAGAGAGAGAGAGAGAGAGAGAGAGAGAGAGAGCAAATAAATAGTACATTTGTGTTCAAATTTGAACGTCTAAAACATGTTAAACAACTTGGGCAGGGACATGCAAAAGTGTCCACAAAGCCTACACTCTTATAATCCATAACCATTTTAAACATGGCTTCCTTTAATATATGCATATGCTTGCTGTATTATACAGCAAAGCTCAGGATGGATTATACACAATCCAGTATAACTACTCACGCACGTACAGCTGATTCAAGGTTACTTACTCTTATCAGTGTGGGGGCCAGTTCCTAGCTTGTGTAGTAGATTTTGTGGGGAGGTATATATATATATATATATATATATATATATATATATATATATATATATATATATATATTTATATATATATCTGTACAAAGAATGCACCAATTTTCATATCTTAAGATTCTTCTGTATGCATTCACTATTGTCTTGATGTAGGAAAATGCTTTGATTTTGGATGAAGCAGCTTTTTTGTCCGAAGTGGATGCATCTACCAACTGACATCAGACATTATCATATGTTAATACTATATATTGCACTGGTATCTTATGATATCTCACAATGTGAATGACTTTTGCTTTCATATATACCTGCTGTAGTTCTGCAGTGATTTCAGGCAGCATTTCCCACTCAGCCCCCTGTTGTTACATTGGCATCACGTACTGATAATAAGGAAGCCTTGTCAGCTAAGTTAACCTCTTTACTGCCAGATTGTCCTGAAATATACAATGTAGCAATGTTATACAAGACAAAATGGAGAGCATCTTATCCTTAAAGCATGACACATACCGTTTTTATTTCAGCTTACACCTCATAAAAGACAATAAATGTTTCTTCTATTTTCAGTGCACTGAGAAGAATATTCATTTTTTAAGAACTTAACAATAATGGGCAGAGTTAAAAAAAAATACTGTCTGTAATTTTCAACTATTATATTCAATTATATTTTACTTAAGGGAGATTTTTGATTTTCTTTTTTTTTTTAACAGGATTAGGCACCTGTATTTCATTTCTCTGTTCAGTTATATTAAAAACAAAAACTGCCACAGTGTTGTGAAACGTAATGACAGGATTAAGTGGAAGTTCAACTCCCAGTAGAATTACCCTGCCCTTCAAACTCCAAGCCAAGAAGTGGCTTTTGCCAAACTTGAGTTGCTGTTTGAAGGAGTTGAATCATAGGCAAACCTGTTTGCCATGTTTTATAATGCAGGCTGTATCACTAACAATATGTAAAGCAGAGCCATGCTGTTTTACAACGCAACAAAGCCCAACATGAGATATAGGGAAATCTATATAAATACAACATATTTTTACTAAATAAACACATAAATACATCACTTGGTAGATCTAAGTTAAATCTTCCAGATTTAAACGGAAGGAACATTAATAAATAAATAAATCATCAAGTTTGTGAGTTATTTCCACTTTGTTGCGAAGAATCATGTTATGTTTTTTGTTTTTTTTGCACCAAAAAACAGGTAAGGGTTTCCTGGTGGTCCACTGGTTAGGATTTGGTGCTTTCAATTGTGACCTGGTTTGATTCCAGTCAGTGAAGCAAGTCACAACACCCTGAACTCATGAAGGTTTGGGTCTGGTCAGTACTTGGATGGGAGACCACCTAGGTATGCTGTATGCTGTGGCCCACTAGAGAAGGAACTGCCAACCCACTCCAGTATCTCTGCCATGAATACAAGTAGATAAGCATGGTGTGTTACAGTCCATGAGGTCATAGAGAGTCGGAAAAGACTGAACAACAGAAAAACAGACATTACGGTGTGGTACATATTTTCAGGTTTAACAGAGAAAAACAAGCAAGGATGGGTTAAGTCTTGTGGTTTTCTTCATTATATATTAAACTGGGAAAAACACCTTGGACATGTATGGAAAGGAGATAAGATGTTGTTTACCCAATAGCATGACAAAACACAGAGAGAAAAATGTAACCTATCAGTATATTGCGGTAGATATCTATTAGAGGGGTGGGGAATGCGCAGATTTCAATCCCCAGAGGACCACATATTTTCTGTATGATATTTCTAAATTAAGAATTGAAAAAAGTTGCCCATTCCTTTTATTTTGTTAAAATATAAAAAATGCTGCAAACTAGTTGACACACTCAAAAAGTATATATAAGGATAAAGGTATGAGGTAGATAATATGTTTTCTTGTGACATATAACATACATGCAGCCACACAAGGCCTATGTCCCATTTTTGGGGAACCTACTAATTTAAGGGATATTTGATCCCAAATTTACTGTGCTGTATTCCCTCAGTAAACCATAACAATATTTGTTGTTTAGTCGTTCATGTCCGATTTTCCGTGACTTTATGGATGCCAGGCAGATCTATTAGCCACTGCCCCGCTGAGCTCCATCAAGCTCATGTTGGTTGCTTCAGTGACCTCATCAATCCATCTTTGCCTACCCCTTCTTTGAGTGCCTTCAATCTTTCCCAACTTCATAGTCTTCTCTAAAGAATCTTGTCTCATGATATGGCCAAAATATTTGAGCTTCAGCCTCATGATCCTACCTTCTAGTGAACAGTTTGTCTTGATTTCCTGTGGTCCTGATTTATAGAATATTCTTGCAGTTACTACTGGGAATACCAAAGTGCTAATTAAGAGCTTCTTTGTTGATAGTTTAATATCTTAACTTTTTGCTACCTTGTTCAAGCTTGCCATAGCTTTCCTCCCCAGTAGCAAACATCTTTTAATTTCATGGCTACAGTCACCACCTGAAGAGATCTAGAATCCCAGGGGGGAAAAAATCTGTCACTGCCTCATAAATTCTCTTTGTACGTGTATGAATATGAATCTATTTATATATATATATATATATATATATATATATATATATATATATATATATATATATATATATATAGGGAAAATACACATACAATAAAACAAAGTCTCTTTTGCCCTAGTCAGCTGCCTGTGGCAGTGGGCCCTTACCCTATAGTGGGCCCTTACCCTATAGTGGGCCCCAGTGTTTTGCATCTGATGCATCAGCAGTAGTTCCACCCCTGGAGTCTACTGAGCAAAACCTAGACAGTTCAGAAGGTGCAGATCCACTCCCAGTCCTTGGACTCTTAATACGGGCTAAAGAGAGTTCTAAAAGCTACATTGCATTATGTATACTTAAATACTATTTATATTGCTATTCTATTATTACATTTATTGTATAATTACTGCATTGACCCTTAAATTAATAAAATGATAGATCTCATTATACCATATAGTGTAAATATTATACTTTGACAGTTATGATGTATGACCTCATTGATATAAAATACTGCAATATTCTATTATTCATCACAGATTGCATATTTTTGTGGTTTTCATAAATTATCCCCATGTGGGAAAAACTGGACATACCCATTCATTTCATTTTCTTTCATACACTCGCCCCAAGGTTTGCATCGTCACGTCTACCTACCTTCTGAACACTATAATTATTATTACATTAATGTTATGCACATTTGTGACAAATATAATTACTGTTGGATATCAGGCAATGTAATGAGAATCCAGATCTTGTTTAGCCAGAAGGCATCCACCAACATAACAGGATTGTTAACAGGTTTTCAAATGGAGACATTGTGAAAATTAATTATAAACAGATATTGTACATGACCATATTAATGACGACTGTGGGCTCTTCTGAAGGTCTTCTGCTGTCTCCAAGGTTCTGTAAAACACCAAATGATTAATTATATTCGTCTTAATAGGAGGAAATGTATCCTGCAAAGGTGAATTAATACAAAAAAGGATAAAGGAATGGCAAAGGAAGAGATTTAATGAACGCCCAAGAGATGGAGAAGACAAGATCAAATAAAATCGAAATTACCGGGGTATGGAGATATATACATAGTTACATAGTAACGAAAGTTGAAAAAAGACTTTAGCCGATTAAGTCCTTTTTAGATCTCCTCTGATCTGCAATATGCAGATTAATTGTTAATTGATCCAGAGGAAGGCAAACAGAAAAAAAAACCAGTGAAACTTTGCCAATTGTCTCAAAAAGGGAAAGAAAATAAAATTCCTTCCTGTCCCAAGATACTGACTATTGGATTCCTCCCTGGATCAATACTCCCTGTCAAATAATCCAGGATATCCCTGTATGCACTTTTTATTTAAAAATATATCCATTGATGAAAATGAATTACCCTTACGGTGAAGAACCCTTTTCTTTCTTAAAGGAGAAATCTTTTTACTTCTAATCTCAAGGGATGTCCTCTTGTCAGTATAAAACCTCTTGGCACAAAAGGTTCACTTGACAACACCTTGTATTGACCCTGGATGTATTTACAGTATATAAGGTAATCATATCCCCTCTTAGGGACCTTTTTTTTTTTTAGAGAAAATAATTTTCATTTGTTTTGTCTTTCTTCATAACTTATAAGGGGAGGGGCTAAGGTTTTTTTGTCCTTCTCTGTATTTTTTCCAGCTGTAAAATGTCCTTTTTATGAAATGGTGCCCAAAATTGTACTCCATATTCCAAATAATGGTGTACTAGGGATTTGTATAGTGGCAGAATTATATTTGCTTCCCTTGCTTCTCTACCCTTCTTAATACATGCTAATATTTTATTTGCCTTTGCAGCTGCTGCTTGGCTTTGAGCACTGTTACCTAGGTGGCTGTCCACAAGCACTCACAAATCCCTTTCAATATCCAATACCCCTAGATTTTCTCCATTAAGATTATAAATTGCATGGCTATATTTCCATCCCTGGTGCATAGCTTTACATTTATTCATATTACATCTCACCTGCCATTTAGATGCCCATTTCTCTAACTTACGCAAATCCCTTTGGAGGGAAAGTACATCATTTTGGGATTTAATTACCTTGCACAACTTTGTGACATCAGCAAAAATGGAGACAATACTTCCCAGTCCTACTTCTAAGTTATTAATAAATATGTTAAAAAGGAGAGGACCTAATGCTGAACCCTGAGGAACCCCACTTACCACATTAGTCCAATCTGAGTATGTTCCATTTACCACTACCCTTTGCATCCTGTCTTTTGTACAGCGCTCAATCCATGAGCAGATATTTACTGCAATTCCTGTATCTCTTAGTTTGCACAATAGTCTCCCTTGTGGCACTGTATCAAAAGCCTTTGCAAAATCCAAAAAGACTACAACCACTGAGTTGCCTTGATCCAGGTTCCTACTTACCTCCTCATAGAAACTAATTAGATTTGTTTGACATAACCTATCCCTCATAAATTCATGTTGATTCCTACTTATAATCCTGTTCAAATAGAAATATTCTTGTATATTATCCCTTATTAACCCTTCTAAAAGCTTCCCCACTACAGAAGTGAGACTCACTGGTCTATAATTCCCTGGATTTGCTCTTGCTCCCTTTTTAAATATAGGTATGACATCTGCTTTTCTCCAGTCATCTGGTAGAGACCCTGTGTTGAGTGAATCTTGATAAATTAGATATAATGGTTTGGCTATTACAGAACCCAGTTCCCTCAGTACCCTTGGATGTATTCCATCAGGACCCAGGGTTTTATTAACATTTATTTTTTCCAACCTCTTTTGGATTACTTCCTGTGTTAACCAATTATTTGGTGAAGGTAGTGTAGCCCCATTATGTTGCAGTGTCCCAACCACTGGTACCTCCCTTGTGTATACCGAAGAAAATAACCTATTTAGCTCATCTGCCTTTTCCTGGTCACTAA
The DNA here is from genome assembly GCA_027410445.1 of Discoglossus pictus. Lineage (NCBI taxonomy): Eukaryota > Metazoa > Chordata > Amphibia > Anura > Alytidae > Discoglossus > Discoglossus pictus. The sequence goes on from CM050175.1 coordinate 53,118,187, forward strand.
TTATCAGACTGTGTCACATTTTAATGTTCTTATAGCTTCCTTCTTGGCCTTCTCCCCATTAATAAACTTAAAAAATATTTTAGGGTTAGTCTTCCTCTTTTTTTGCAACTATATTGTCATTTTCTATTTTAGCCAGTCTAATAGCCCTTTCACTTAAGAGGTCTGTACAAATTTCAGTAAAAATTCTAAACTTTTAATGGTTGCCCAAAGTTTATCTTTTCATGTTTTGTTCCATTCACCTATTCTTCACTTTCTGCTCTTTCTATCTCTTCTCTCATTCACTTTTTCTCATCCACCTCCTCCCATTTTATTCCTCTGCCTCTATAGCGTCTTACTTAATCTCTTGCTCTTCATTCCTTTCTCTTTCTGTTCTTGAATGTTATCTATTTCCAATCCTCCTCGCTTCTCCCTCAGCCTCTCTCCTCTATCTCTTATCTTTCCCTTGCATACTTTCCTCTCTCATCTCATTCTCTCTTTCTCCCTCTCACTTCTCTCCTTCCCTTTCTCTCTCCCTCATGATGCATTAAGTCTATGAAGCTCTTGTACCTCATTGTACAGAACGTTAATAGTCTCCCTAGAGTATGAAATTGACTTGTCATAGACTGGGTAATACAAACATGTTATATATGTTTCATGATAAAGAGGTCCCCTGGCAGTTACGTTACCTACACAGCTTCATCCTGATATAAACATTAGCAATTTACTTCTCTTTGTATGTAACTACTGCAGCTGTAAATGTATATTATCTTCTTTCTCTTTCTGGTGTAGCTGATGTTTATAATTAGGTTCCATATATGCCTAAAATAACTTATTTTTAGCTCAGGATTTCCAGAAATACAGTTAATGCACTGCACTCTGGGAAACTGGGTGGGGACATGCAAATGAGCCCACAATGTATTATCACTATTAAATCCAAAGAAACATGGCTCCTTTTAGACATATACCTGGTGCGTTATACATCTTTAAGCATAGCACATAATGGATTATGCACAAGCCTGGAAATCTACCCACATAGGCCCCCCCGCCTTGGGGGCTTGAAGACCCCTTTGATCTTTGGGCCCCTGAAGATCTCGTTTCTCCCCCCTTATCCTAGGAATGAAGGCAGTCTATCCACCGTCTTCTGGATGGAGCCATGAACGTTTCTTCACCTGGGGACAGCTGGCACCAGTTCACACTGGCTCAGACTCCTGGGAGAGCATCTACCACTAGTCCACCCTGGCTCAGACTCGTGGGGGAGCATCTGCCACCTACTCCGCCCAGGTCTATCCAATGGGTCACTGACCAAAAGGCTGCACCCTCAAGGGCTAGCAGGACCCCTTGGCTGCACTGGAGTGTGGAGTGCGTATCTGCCTAAATCATAGTTCATAACCCAAATCAAAAAAGATGCCATAAATCTGATGCCAAAATCAAAAAGTGGGTGCCAGCATCAAATGAGGTAACTTCCACCTACCCCATTTGACTCAAATCTTTCTGGCTAAATGCTTGGGGTGCACTGTGAAGTGCTCCCCTAACCTGTAAGCTGGGGACAAAGTCAAAAATAGGGGACCCCCATGAATCATAAGATCCTGGACCAAAATGCTTAAAAAGTTAGTGCTGGCCACCCCTAACCAGTCCCTAGCCAGAAAAAAAGTTTCCCCCTCCTACTTGACAGGCATCAATGTCAATATTTCCTGCTCAGGATCCCCAGAAATAATGTTATTGCATTGCAATCTGGGAAACTGGGTGGGGACATGCAAATGAGCTCAAATGCATTTCACTCAAATCTAAAAAAAACATTTCATACATGGCTTTTTTTAGGCATAGGCACACTGTATTATAGAGCTTTATAGCATTGGATGGATAATGCACAAGCTAAGAGACCTACCCACAAGTGTGTGTGTGCTTCAAAATTTTGAAAAGGTCATAAAGCTAGTTTAGCAAAAAATATTATGCATCTACTGAACCCTGGAGGCATCCATGACATTTTTGTGAAGAATACATTTATGAGATGAGCGTTTACATTTCTGCATGGCAAGGCTTGCACCTTTATTTGCAAGCTGCATGCTCCTGAGCATGTGCAGTAAGAGTTATGTGTCATAAATCAATCTCCTTCAGTCATCTTGTTTTTGTCTATTCTCCCAAATGCTTTTTGCTTGGATTTTACAGTGAATATTAGTTGTTTGGAAACATTTCAAGACAATTTTTAGGGTAAACATCTACTCGCTCTCATAATGGCTAACTTCTTGTTCAATATAATCTTTTCCAACAAGTCAGAATAGTGCTACAAATGTCCCCCCCCCTATAATTCCTTTTTTTTTAGATTTGATTATTACTAATTTAACTCAGCAGGATTAAATCTTCTATAAATATAGTTTATGTTAATCTATTTGTTTGTTAGTTTCCCCCTCCCCAGTATTTCCTATCCCAATAATCTTTGTTCAGTTGCATTTTCTTTTTTTTCTTCTTGGCAACAGGTTGAACAGTCGCCAACAAATTATTAATAATGGAGCCCAGATACTTGCACACACGACTGAAAAATAAAACCTGATTATTATTCGGTGTCCATTACTGATTGTTCTAGACACTTGTACGTCACATATAGCACACGCTATGAGTCATGGAAATCAGCCATAGGGACAAAGGGTATGTATGCATGTTGTTGTTTAGTCATGTCTGACTCTCCGTGACCTTATGGACCACAGCATACCAGGCACATCTATCATTGTGTGTCTAGTTGTGCTTATCCAAAGATACTGAGTGGGTTGCCAGCTTCTTCTCCAGTGAACCATGATGTGTCTGACTTCTCTGCTATGACCTGCCCATCGTGGGTGACCCTATGTGGTATACCTCACAGCTTCATTGAGGTACACAAGCCCCTTAACCATGACAAGGTAGTGATCCAGAATGGGTTCTTAGAAGTACATAAGTGAAATATAAATTATATGTTTAAATTACGTTGAGGGAAAAATTAATTAGATTAACCAATAAAAAAAAAAAATAGAATACAAAAAATGTTCCTAGTACAATATATTTAGAAAGGTCGCAGATAATGGTCCTTAATCACCATCAGGAGGTCACAGAATATAAGGATAACTCTCAGATGACTTGTTGGGAAATTATAAAAATGATTTATTGGTCCATTGTTGATGCATCAAAATGGGACTTTTCTCAAGACTTGGATAATTAATTGTCTGTGAATGGAAAAATAACTAATAAATCACTTTTATTAACTTACAAGAAGTGTTGTGGCGGACATCAAGATCCAGTAAACAGAGGATCCTTCACTGGAGTCATCCATAGACAGTATGTAGAGTAGCGCTACATCCCTGTGTGAGTACAGCTAGGTAAGTTGCACGAGTTAGGTAGATGTGAGGTACATGGTATCTGCAGTCTATGAGTATTTAAAAGTTTTGAATCATATATTAAAACAGTTTTGAAACTTATTAAATACAATATGTTGTGCAAAGCTGATTACCTCAATGAACATTTAGTCCATTCCACTTGGTAGCTGCAGCTCTCAGTTCCCTCAGTACTTCCAGACGATGTGATGTAGCAATTTTATGCCAATAGTGTTGGCGTTACAAAGGCATTAGTAAAATCTCTACACGTTTCATCCATTATAGGGC